>PVKU01000868.1:0-379943 GCA_004027475.1 Anoura caudifer
TCATGAGTGCACATATTAAAAGTGAAATGGAAGATGAATAGTTTACAGGGTAAAGAAATATTTTCCGTCTTCACAAATGGTTTCAGGGTTCCCCTAAGGCCCTAAAATGAAGTCTACTTGGTGGTCTGAGCTCTACCCCTGGAGAATGTATCCCACATCTCCAACACAGAACACCTGATTCTGCAGAATTTGACACTTCTCTGCAGCCTCCACACAGAAGAGATGGAGGACTTGACATGCATGGAAATTAAATTATCTCCCACCCCTAGAGATATTCTGTCCTCCCAGGTCAGGGTTACATGAAGGTCAAATGAAGGAGCTCAAATTTCAACCAATTCCACACTAGCTGTGAATTGACAGAAAGCACATCTTTTTCAGTTCTTGATGATCTGCTACATTTTACATGAGCCATCAAAAATAAGAATAAAATAAACACACAAAATAAATCACCTTAAAGAAAACATAGTTTTGCATTATCAAACTAGGTGATTACCTTAAAAGCCAGGAGTTGTTTCTAGGGTGAGAGTCTCCCATAAGTTCCCAAATGTTTAAATAAATTCTGGGACAGTTATAAAAATTCAACCTGTGTTAGCAAAGGCTTACCCTAACTGTTCAATTAACCTTAATAGAAACTTAGGAGTCATTTACTTTATTTTGTTGATTAGTAATTCAACAAAACCCTAATTAATGTTTGAATGGCTTAGATGCAATAAAAATAGAGATTTTAGACTCATCATTAAGGCCTCAACAAAAATATAGATGCACTTAAAATATGAGATAAAAATCCTTTTAATGAGAATCAATTATTGGTACTTATGGGTACCCTTTTAAGGCATAATTACATTAGACTTACTGAACTGTTCCATGTTTTCAGAAATAATTCTCATTCATGAAGACAGATTATGTCATCTGTCCATTTCCACTCAACTCCTCAGCTGACATGTCCAGCCATCTATTGACTGAGACAGGATAAACTTCAGTCAAATCAAGAAAGTTAAAAACATATACAGCCCTAGTTCAAAAGAATATTTTCTGTTTATTTGGACACATTACATTTCCCACATTCAGGCAAAATTTGGTGCATTTACTAAATTTAGGTAATTATGTCTAGAAATAAGAATGATTTGTTTCAAAGGCCATGAAGACACCCAGACTTTGAATGCAGAAGATATGAAAGTCTTTTTAATTCCTAGAAGTCAACTACTCTACTCTTGCATTAATTCTTTGTGCTGCCTACTCCATGTCCTAGTTATTATGAAACAGAAACAATTCTGCTGCAAACAGAAAGCAAATCTTCCCTCCTTTCTCACTGGAGTTTGCAGCAACATTCATCTGTGGACCCACAGGCCCCATTGCAGACGCATAGGATTTAACTGTGCTACCTTATGGGCAGCAGCAGGGCAGTATAACTGAACGTGTGCATCTTCAGAACCCAGGCCACTCTTTCAATTATGGGCACGTAGGGTTTGAACCCACTTATCATCAGTTCTTTGATCAACTGTACTTACCTTTTAATCATCATCTGTTAAATCAAACTTTCACACTTCTTTACCCAAGAATTTCATATCTGGACTGTGACCAGCAAGAGCACATGGCCAGGCCATTCTTCTCACTTTCACAGTCCCAATGGGGAAAAAAGACTTCTAAGAAAGAGGAATATAAAGAAATGATAGTGTTCCACAATTAAATTAACTAGAGCAGCATGAAGACAATGTGATCCAGTTAACTCCTCACCTAAGACTGCCTAATTATCCTCCAATAATTTATCTTTTCATCTGTCAAAAATACTCAGGTTCCCCCCTTCTTATTTCATCAGCACATCAGCATTTAACCAAAGGGAATTTCTCCCACCTTGTCCCAAATAGGCTTTCCTACAATCTGGTGTTTTCCAGGAGAAAGTTTCTTTCCAGATCAAATATTCCCCATCATGTGGCTATGTACCTAGGCTAATCTAGCTCACTTGAGGTTTTTACCCTCAGAGACTCTCAGACTTGAGAAGGCTGTGTGTCCAAATGTGTAAAAGAATGGAGTCCCTCTGTCTGGTGAAAACTTCAAAGCCCTCAGGGGACTTAGCAAAAAGTACCTGACTAGATAGAAGCAACCACCTCCAAAGTGAGGGGGTAGCAGCTGCAGCAACCTTACCTGAGGCTGTCCCAAAAGAGAACCGTACTGTCTGAGAGCTTCGACCCTCCTGGTCCCCTTGGCATTATGTGAGGACAAAATTAACCTGGCTTTCTGCCCTCCGGGAAAATTGAGGCTAACTGGTCAAAGCACAAAACCACAGAAAGTTTCTATTATCAAAAAGTAAATCTATATTCCACAATAAAAAATGTATGTATTGCTTGCTCACTTCTTTTATTTGAATTCATAATATGTGTTGATTATTAAATATATATATACATATATTCACCTTTCCCAGTACCATAGTCCTCACCAGAGCTAACCCACACAAATCATTTTTTATGCATTTACAGATGTAGATAATAACAGCAACAGTAAAATTTCATATAGTGCCTATTAGGTTCAAGATTCATGTCGAACACCTTAATAAATGTTAAATCAATTATTTTTCGTTATAAGTCAATGGAATTTATTGTTACAGATAAAATGGAGATACAGAGAAAATAAGTGATTTGCCCAGATTACACAGCTAGTAAGTGACCCAGCTGATATTTGAATTCAAGCACTTCTATTACAGATCCATGTTTAAACACCATACAATACTGTCCCCAAATAAATAAAATGACAGAGATTTAGTGATGCGGGCCCCAGCCCATGGGGCCCATGTGTTGTGAATGCGATGAACAAATTCACGTGAATTGCAGAAGTCCTGTGGGGAAAAAAAGGTGGCATGGCCACTCTCCCTGGCCCCTACCTGGACAGGCTGGCCACATTACATTGAGGATGGTCCTCATTTACTATGCACAGGTTCCCTGTAGGTGATTACCTTTTACAAAGGAAAGAATGTTGCTAATTACTTCATAGAAGAAGGATATTTGCAAATCAAGGGGAAATGTGGTTGAACTGGTTATGAACTGGTTACACCCCATACTTGGGAGGTTTAGCGCAGATTTTTGGAAGTTCCTTTAGAGATATATAGTAAACATTCGCTGCCTCAAATCAGGGTGAGGAGTTTTTGCAAAAGCAAGCCTCACAGCAGCCTCGGTACAATGCAGGCCTGATTCCCCGCGGGAAAACCGATCTGCGGGCGTGGGTCCTGAGTTGCCAGTTTCACTCCCCATTGGTTTTCCGAATCAGGGGCGGGCCTGCATTCCCCACACCGGGCGGAACCATTCCCTGTAGTTGAGTGCGTGTGGAAGTAGAGGCAGAAGCAGCAGTGCTGGCTCTCTATCTGGCAGTAAAGATGGAGGTGGGTGGAGTGTGGCTGTGGGTGTTCTGCAGACACAGGCACAGACATAGAGTAGCTCAAGATGATTTGTGTTATTTTCTGCATTTCTTACATCAGTAGGATCATTTTCTATTTATTGTTCTAAGATTTTCTTTTCCTTAGTCCTGATTTATTGAGCTATAATCTATATGCAATGCACTGAAACTGTTTTATGGTATGGTTCTATGAACTTAGTCCACTGTTGTATAATCGCCACCATAATAAAAAGATAAAAAATCTCCATCATCCCAAAAAGTTCCCTCATGCCACTTTGAAGTCAGCTTCCCCCCATATCTAGGACTTGACAAACATCGATCTGCTTTCTGTGAGACTTAACAATATATCTTGGAAATTATTCTGCGGGAATTGTAAGAGTGGAATGAATTTCAGTGACTTTGCAAAATATAATTTGTATTAGATAAACTATAACTTATGCTTTATATGTTTATAATAGTTTTCACAGGATATTAGAAATGGGATTACTGAATTTGAACAATAGCCCTTTTATATTCTTCTACTTCAAAATATATAGCAGATGCCAAACAGAGCAGTAAGGAACCATAACTTTTCTCCAGAAAGATTCTCAAGCGTTAAAAAGAAGTAACAGCTGTCAGTTTACCCTCCTTCAACTTACTGAAAAGCAAAGGCATAGTGAAGGAAAATTGGAAGAAAGGAGTTAAAGAAGGAAAGAAACACTATAAACACTGTATACTATTTTGTATATTTTAAAAACTATATAAATAAGCTTACGATGTGTGATAGAGTAAAAATAAGTTAAAGAGTTTCTCGGGGCCTGTTCCTCTGTCAAGACACCAGGTTTGAAGTAGTAAAAGAATAGCCAGAAGACTATGGACTTGGAAGGTTTTTTTGAGGGGGTTCGGATTCATCTTCTTAGTTTACTGATGCCAAAAAATAGAAAAAGTTTTGAATAATTTCTTCAGCACAGCACAACAATTACCTGCAAATATCAGATTTAATATTCTCATTTAGCATTTTATTACAAGTTTCCAAAGGAGAGCAAGTACATTTTTTTCTTCCAGCTTAATTTTTGGCAGAGTAGAATGTGCCCAGAGGAATCCATAAATGATATTCATTCACACATGCAAAAAAAAAAAAAGCTAAGGTTATTGACTAACATGTTCATAAATTGTAACCCAACCAGCAGCTGGTTTTCATGAAATTGCTTTGCTGTGTATTGAAATGTCAGAAGCAAAATGCCTGCATTTTCTCTACATGGATTGCGTCTAGTAGAGTATAAGATTACAGAAAACAATGCTATCTTCCTAAAAACTCTGCTGTACTTGTTTTGTGTATTCAACTAAACTTGTTGGCTTAAGCAAATGTAACCTGATAGCAGGCATATCACCTGGACGTTCCTGGAAGGGATGACAGAGTTGTAGGCTCACGAGTCAACTGCAGGATGGTATTCTAAAGGAACATAACAGGAAACTTACTCTTTTTAAGAGGGACTTGAGAGCCAAAGACTCTGAGTATTGCATTGTCAGGGTGCATTCTAAAGAGAAGACATGTATAATTCATTCTCCCTGAGGTGATAGCTAGAGTGCAGCGGAGAGACCTTTACAAAAGGGGCTGCTGCACTCCAGCTGTTGGTTCTCCTGTTCCTGTTCTTCTGTCCAATCAGCCCACCATGACACCTAAGAAAGAACAATTCCACTCTTTTCCCTCTAAAGTGAAGAGTCTATTTCTATAACATAACATCTTACCAAACACCACCATGTAGCCTAGAAGCTTAGAAGCTCTAGCCCAGACTTTTTTTTGTTGTTGTTTAATCACCAGAGTCCCTCTTTTCCCTCCATTACTCTCCCCTGCCCTACCCACCCCCACTTCCCACATTCAATCCTCCTCTCCAAGTTGTCCTTGTCCATGGGTCTTCCACACATGCTTCTTGATGACCCTTCCCTTCTCCCCTCCCCTCTGATCACTCTGGTTCTATTTTACTCACTTGTGTGTTTTGTTAATCAGGTTCTACTTGTAGGTGAGATCATATGGTATTTGTCTTTTACTGCCTGGCTTATTTCTCTTAGCATAGTGCTCTCCAGTTCCATCCACGCTGTTACAAACAGTAGGACTTCCTTCTTTCTTTCTGCTATGTAGTGTTCTATTGTGTAAATGTACTACAGCTTTTTGATGCATTCATTTCTGATGGGCACCTAGGCTGCTTCCAGCACTTGGCTATTGTAAATTGTGTTGCTATGAACATTGGGGTGCATAGGTTCTTTTGGATTGGTGTTTCAGGGTTCTTAGGGTATAATTCCAGCAGTGGAATTGCTGGGTAAAAAAGCAGATCCATTTTTTGTTTTTCGAGGAAATTCCATACTATTTTCCACAGTGGTGACACCATTCTGCATTCCCATGAACAGTGCACTAGGGTTCCCCTTTCTTTAGCCCAAATTTCATATCAAAGAAAGAGTTGCAGCTGAATTTAATGCCGGTGTCTCAGTTGGCCTCAGAGAACCCCAGCTTCCACCCACTGAACCCCAGCTTCCACCCACTGACTGCTCAGGCAAATAAGAGAAGTTTGTGAATTTCCTTCTACCTGATTCATTTTGATAACTCCAGCCTTAAAGCCTGGTGTACTAGGTAGATTAATGAACACAAGTTGAGTATCCCCGCTAAACTTTTTATAGGTTTTATCATTTTATTCTTAGTTATAGGAAGATGGGTTAGCAATTAGATTATCTGAAGAGAGAAGATAGCATTTCTCAACTTGGGCAGCAAACTCAACTTAAGAAATGATTTAAGAATGTCGATTTTGAGACTGAAGTAGGAATGAGATTTCAATGTATTGACTAGATATAATAAATGCTAAGGAAAACATATCTATCTATTGCTTTAATTTTGATGTTATATTGTATTGTTTGTCATTCATTGTACAAAGACAAATAATAGCACTAAATAACAGTACTATTTTCCCAGCACTTCATTTTGAACATTCTACACAATTAATCCTTACCTTAGCCATAGCAGGCAGGTAGCTGTGTTCTTGCTTTATGAGATAAAATTGAGTTCAAAGAGGTTCAGAGACCTGCCCAAGAACCAGCAGTGTTTAAGTGACAGAACTGGAGCTATTAATAGAACCCTGGTTTTCTATCCTTCTGCCCAGTGACATTCTGTTATGCCACAGCTATCTGCTAAGTCAGCCCCCACATGAAAATGTGGTGAAAGTTACAGAGATTGAATTAAGGAGAAGGTTGGAATTTGTGAGACCCTAATGATTTATAAAACTAGGCATTAAAATTTGTTATCTAAGATTCTAAGGCCACTAATGATTTGATTTATTAACACTGGACTTCCTTTATCTGGGCTTAAATCCCTAGACTGAGTCATGCAAAATGTCCCAGGACCTGAAATAGGATCTCTCTCAGTCAGTAGGAACCAGAAGACAGGAGTGAGGAATGAAGCTTTGCTTGTTGTTGAGACGGAAGGTCTCAGGGCTTTTGTTAGGCCCTGGGGATAATCTGATTCTTGGTATGAAAATCATTCAATAAAAAGAAGTGATTTTTTTAGAAGAAAATAGTAGTCTCTTTATATACTTATGGGGATATTTAGCTAGACCTATAGTATAAATTACCAATTAATTGAATTAAAACATCAAGCACAAGGTCAAAAGAAAATTGGATTGGTATCCCAAAGCAAACAAATCAAAAACACCTCATTGTCAAACCAAATGACATTTCATAACTCTAATAATTGTTTGTTCTTCATCAAATAAAATATTTTTAGTGTTTTGTTCATGAGTTCCTAAGTATCATTACATACATGAGAAATTCTTGCTGATTTGGAATACAACATGAGACAATTAAGATAATGTTGGTAAAGTGGGTTAGGCCAGGAACTTATGCAATTTACTGAAAGAAGATGTATTTTAATTTGTCCAGACTATGAAAATTCTTTTGTAATCATCATTTGGGTTTTTTACTCCTCGATTTAGTCAATTGGACAAAATAAAATGTCATCTAAACATGTTAATGACCCTCTCAAGATTTATCTTGTATAATTTCAGCAAACAAGAAAAATCATACTTATTAATTTTGTCTGTGGTATGTTTTGGGACATGCATATATATTAAGATCACATTTTCACATGTATTCTAATGACATATCTTTGAAAACATTAAATAGAATGCGTGTGCGGGAAAACACTTTTTGATAACTTTAAATTACACATAGTTCACTCCAACACTCTCACGTGGAGAGCCTTGGAGTCAACTGTAAAGTCAGCTTTATAACTGAGGTGAGTATTTTCTTCTTTCTTTCAAAATCGTTGTGTCAACGTTTAATGCTGCTGTAGTGGACTCAACAACATTGCATTTCGGCCTATTTCAGTGCTAGTGTAACATTATAATATCCAATAATGGACAAGAAATGACACTCGCATTAAGCTCAGAGAGCAACTCTGGTAAAAATGTGTCTTCTCCTCAAAGTTCCACCATAATCACAGCCACCACATGGCCCTGAGTTTCTTGTGTAAACATACTGAACTGCCACCCATACATATCTCTGTCACTATCTTCATTCAGCTAAATCTAAGTACCATGGAAATTGGATTGCTTCTTTCTATCATCTATCCCAAAATCACCTCAAAGAGGTTTACAATTTGAGATGGAAATTAAACAACTGTTTGTTAAATTTGGCCAATTCATTCCGATGTCTTATACTTGATTTCAATGAAACAAGATCTCAGTCGGAGGCACAGGGCACTCAGCCATCTTCAGAGTCTTTGGACTGCGCTAAGTATCACATATAACCCCAAATGCTAACATCTTTCCGACACTCCATTTTTTTTTTTTTTTTTTTTTTGGCAACTTAGCCTTTTGATGAGAGTAAGTTTACTTGACAGATGGTCCTGAACAGGAGTTATGTGATCTCTGGCCTTCGTGTGATAAAAAGCATTTTTTTGAAGAAACAGTGCCTCATATAATCTATCATTAAACAATCCTTCAATTTATCTGTTGTGACTCCAGTCTTCCCGCACCAACACAAATGTGCTTCAGATAATGTTAGTCTCAGTTAAGATGAAATTCTGCATTTGGCAATCCACCCACCATTGCCAGCTGGAACAAGACCTCCTTTTAGTTAATAGCACACATATAAAATCCAGGCCCAGGACAAGCTATCTGTTGAACACGGATTGTGTGTTGTGAACACAGCAGATGTGGAAACGCTGCTGCAGCCAGATCCACGCTGCAGGCAGGAAAGGATTCCGGGAGCTCGCTGAGGCCAGACTGTGCCTAGAGAGCCAGAGGCCCTATGGACATCACTGCACCACCGGTTGTGCTGAATATGCAGTGTCAAAGCAGGAGTTTTGTTTTGTTTTTATCCATGTTTCTTTTAAGTAGCCACATCCCTTACCAAGAGGTGATTTCCTCAGGATGTCTGTGTAGGTGAGAATCAGCCAGAGAAAAGTCTTGGAGAATTAGAAAATAGAAAACTATCTATTGCCACTTGCTTTTGGCATAGCAAAGTCTTCATTTCCAGTTTTGGCTGTGGTTTCACAAACTTGAACAAGGCAAACTGTGGTTGTGCAAGTTACCTGATTACTCAAAGTACAGATTCTTAAATCACTCATTCTCTCTGTTTCAAATAGCATACAGTGAACAATCTGTTTGCAATAATAATAGGAATAAAAATTCCTCGCTTCCCCCCAGCTAAATGGATGCTGATACGAGAACTGCTGTGTTTACTTTGCACCTGAATTCCACTGTGGTGAGTATTGGGGAGATTCGTATTCCAAGAGAAGATTCCAAATGGCATTCTGGCAGATGACGAAGAACACAAATGCAGTTGATTTTTATATTAATTTATAGGCAGCCATGTCCCAAGTCTCTTGGGTATCCTAGCAAAATTAAGAAGTAGAAAAATAACTACAAACACATCCAAGAGAAACATATCCAAATGAAACCGAGATCAGGAGCTCAAAATAAATAGTACTATAATGAATACCACAAACTACAAAAGAAAAACAAAGCTTTGAATTACTCTGCGTAATTTGAGGATGAAGATGTGATTAACCAATTAACAGTTATAAAGTATTTTGGAGCTCTAAAGCTTCCTATTAATGAGAGTTTTATAAGTTTGGAATAATGATATCCAAAAAGACGTCCTTCCCAGACAGCCCTTTCCTGGTTGCAGCCAGCAGGGATAATTCTAGGTCTGCAAGCTGTTTCCAGCAATTAAGGCACAACAAGAGCAGAGTGACCATTGTTCATTTTATTTCAATTATCTTTCAAAGTAAGTTGACAAAAGGTCAACAATATCTAAAAAGGAAGCTGAATCATTTCTTCATTAACACAAAGAAATCACTGACTTAAATGGGGAATTAGAAGGGTGGAAATAATCATATTAAATGAAAATTTAAAAAAGACTCTTTAACAAATTTATTAAGAAGTTCATTAGACAATGAATTATATTATTATCAATTTACCCCAGAGTGATTAATAAGGGGGGTACACATTTTCAATGACAAGTGCAATGGTATAAATCATCTTAATTTCAGAATATGTCCACATGGAATCTTTGATTCAACACTAATCCATGGTGTTGATTAAAGTCTGGATTTAACTGGTTCTTCTTTACACGAAGTCAAAGAAAACAAGGAAATTTTAGTACCTGAATTGAGTAATAATTTTGTGTGTGGTTGCATAATGAAAATAATTGATTCTGTCTTTTCATGCTTCTGACCTCTGAAACTAGCACTGTAGAGAGAGATGTTTAGAAATCAGAAAAGTAGATTCCAAGAAGTTGGCCAGACCCTCTGTACCGCACCAAAGAGACAAATGGAGTGATGCCAAGACGACATCTATAGGTGACTTGTCGAGACCGTTGTCCAGGAACAACTGTCAATGCTCCAACACCAGGTGGAAACCATGTAGCAACAATTTTAACAAGTTTTGCTTTCTTTCAATGGCTGAAATTTGAATGTGAAAATGAGATGAAATAAAAGCTGAAAACATAGAATAAACAAATTTGTTCAATATTTTCATTGGATAGATTGGGCTATCTGTCAACTTTGGAGGGACTGAGCAGAAAGGCAAAAGGACTCATGGACATGGACAACAATGTGGTGATTGCTTGGGGGAGTGGGGTATAAAGGGACTGAATGGTAATGAAAAAATATAAAGATTTAAAAAAGAAAAATATATTCAGGCTTTTATTATATTTAAATTTAAATTTAGCTTTAACTATATTGTAAGAGTACTTGTAAATAAATTACATAGTCCAATATAGTAGTTCTCAAATTTTTATTTAAGCAGAAGAGTGATGTATGTATATATGTGCTTTTAAATGAAATCTCAAACAAATGTCAAAATTTTATTTCTAAAGCAGGGGCCTGTGCTTCCTGGTTTGGCCTTCCCCTTCTCATATCACATCATAATTATTTATTCATTTTATTCTTCCAGACTATTATAAGCTCATGAAAGCAGAAAATATGCCTGTCTTATTCCTTTTTATATTCTGAGTATCATACACAGTGTCTGGCCACAGTTTTAACAAACAAATTTTGAAAAAAAAAAGAGAGGGAGGAAGGGAAACTATAAAAAGGGAGGAAAAATAGCCAGAAGACTTGAACTTAAAAAGTTGTAGTTACTACATATGAGCATTAGTATTTGTGTTTGGGTACTCTGGGCAGTAAACTGTGTAAGTTGTGCCTTGGATAAACTTTTATAAGGCAAGCATGAAAAAGGTTCATGGAGATAGTCCCATAAACTGTGCACATTTCTCTAGTATAACATTCATCATATTTTAATTTAATGTCTCATACCACATGTGCACCATCCCACAAGACTATGCACCTTAAAGGTGATGACAATTTCTTAGCAAATTTGTGTCCTCAACACTACACAGTGCCTAGGACATAGCAAGAAAATAAATACTATTGGAATATATGATATTTTATCTGCTTGTAAAAGATTTTGTGAAAAAGATAGTATTTAATTATAAAATTTTTATCTGAGACATATAAGAGTATATTTTAACTTTTTTATATAGGAAAGCAAGACCAACAAATTTACTGTTAAATATTAGTTCAAGAAGTGTGTTTTTTTATTCAATAAAATAAGTTATCCATTGGAATCATAACACCCTAGCTTTTCCATAAATGTTTACTGCATAATTTTTATGGTTATGGGAAATTGGAAATCAGCCACATGTCAAAAAATTGGATGACAGTCAATTATGAAAATAATTATACATTTACCTGATGGAAATATTATATATATTATTTAGAGTTATGATTTTGAAGACCATTTAGAAATGTTTGGAATAGTTAAGATATGTTTATTTTTTAAAGAAACTACACTTTAATGTGTTGTTGTATAATATTTGTGACTTGATATATCATAATTTTTCTGATTGTTGGCTTACCTATGAAATGAAAAGTACAGTTTCTTTCCCAGCAGTATAAATTTACTTACAAGATTAAAATGATTTTATTCTGACAATCTATAAATTCAGTTAGTTAAGGTATCTTAACTCCTGATTTATAAGAACACCTATTTCTACTTGTTGGACATTAAATCACATTTGATTATTTACTCAGAGAGTAAAAAGAGAAGGGAACTAACAAATTTATTTCTTTTAAAAAATTTTATTGTATTTTTTCCATTACCATTTAGTCCTCATACCCTCCTCCCCCTCACAATCACCACACTATTGTCTATGTCCCTGAATCCTTTTTCCTTCTTACTCAATCCCTTCACCCTGTAACCTCCCTCAACCCCTTAGCTGTCAGCCTGCTCTCTGTCTATGAGTCTGTCTCTATTTTGCTTGTTAGTTCAGTTTGTTCATTCATTAGATTCCACATAGGAGTGAAATTACATGGTATTCATTTTTCTATGACTGGCTTATTTCACATAGCATAATGTTCTCCAGGTCCATCCATACTGTTGCAAAGGGTAAAATTTTCATCTTTTTAAATGGCCGAGTAGCATTCTATTGTGTAAATGCCCCATAATTGTTTTATCCACTCATCTGCTAATGAACACTTGCGCTGCTTCCATATCTTAGCGACTGTAAATAACACCACAATGAACATAGGGGTGCTTATGTTCTTTAAAATTTGTGTTTTGGATTCCTTCACATATATTTCCAGAAGTGGGATAGGTGGTATGAAAGGCAGATTAATTTTTAATTTTTTGAGGTATCTCCATACTGCTTTCCACAGTGGCTGCAATGATCTATTCCCACCAACAGTGCAAAAGTGTCCCCCTTTCTCCCCATCTTCACCAGCACTTGTTCTTTGTTGATGTATTGATAATAGCCATTCTGACAGGTGTGAGATGATATCTCCTTGTGGTTTTAATTTGGGTTTTACTGATGATTAGTAAAAACAAACAAAATGAAGCATAAAAACCATATATTGTATCAACAGATGCAAAAAAAGCATTTGATAAAATCTAGCCCACATTTATGATAAAAACTCTCTGCAAAGTGGGATTAGAGGAAACATACCTAAACAAAATAAAGGCCTTATATGACAGACTCACTGCCAGCATCATACTCAATGGGCAAAACTATTAGCATTCCTCTTAAGATCAGGAACAAGACAGGGATGTCTGCTTTCATCTCTTTAATTCAACATAGTACTGGAAGTTTTAGCCACAACAATTAGACAAAAGGAAGAAATAAAAGGCATCCAAATTGGAAAGGAAGAAGTAAAACTGTCTTTATATGCCAATGACATGATACTGCACATAGAGAACCACAAAGATTCCATCAAGAAAGTACTATAACTGATCAATGAAGTCAGTAAGGTAGCAGGGTACAAATTAATATCCAGAAATCAGTTGCATTTTTATATGCCAATAATGAATTAACACAAAGGAAAATTAAGAAAACAATCCTATTTACAATTGCTTCTAAAAGAATAAAATACCTAGGAATAAACCCAACCAAGTATGCAAAAGACCTGTACTCAGAAAATTATAAGATGCTGAAGAGAGAAATTGAAGAAGGAACTAACAATTTTAAACACTCTAATGTGACAAGCATTTGATTATGTTTTTACAGCATTTCATTATATCTGATTTGTTTTTCTCATTCTCTAGTATGTGACAAGAGAACAATGGGTAAAGTCACCTCCCCAAGGTGCCTCCAGAAAATGACCAACTCACCCTTTAGAATCTCATTCCAGTCACTGGCATGTGTACCTCATCAATAGATGATGAGGTACACACCACTATGTGGCTGAGAAACCTTACTGGCTACATTTTGCAAGTGGATGAACATAAGAAAGTGAGAAAGATACCTATTTTCTTTGAAGAATGAATTGAAACCCAAAATGATCTTGACAAAAGGAAATGAGAGCAAAAACTTGGCAGGAAGGCAGTGAAGAGAGAATAACAAACACATGGCATGAATTCAGGATGGGGGAGAATGGGTTTGCTGCAGAGGCTAAGAGGTGCCATTGTGAATCTTTAACTGGACGTGAGTCAGCACCACGCTTCTATTATTTTACAAACCGGTAAAACAGAGGAATGTATTAACAAGAACAAAACATGCAAGAACCCTGAAGCGATTGTCCCAGTGCGCATTGGTCAGGCACTTGAGTACTACATCCAGTTTAAGGTTCAAAAATAGCAGAGGGATAAGGAAACTTGGAGAGGAATGAGAGAAAAGCAAGAGAAAAGATTAAAATATTAAAATAAAGGGTCTACGAGGAATTGGAATTCATAGAGTTGAGTCTGCAAAAAAATGTGACTTTTCTAAATATTCATATAAGTACATGTTTTCCCATAAACTTTGTATTTATCTAGGAGATTTTGCAATCATCTCTTGGGTTCCTTGTAGCCTTTTAGTAACAACAGATTAAAACAATCTGTTTGCCCATGATAGAAGAGAGAGAAATATTAGATGCTAACTGTATCAGTTTGTTAATTACAAAAAACAAGTTGTATAATCATCTGCAGAGTCTATACTAGTATCTAAAACTTAACAGATTTCCTCTGTCAAATCTATGTTATTTAGTGGTATCACTATGCGTTCAGTCATTCAAAATTGACAGGAGCTATCTTTGACTTTTCTACCTTCCTTATCAACTACACTAAATTAATCCTGAAGTTCCACTGATTCCACCCACTAGTAATTCTGCTATGCAAAGAATAACTAGCTACTTAAAATATATGTGATGTTTTCCTTATCAAATATATATACAGAAATTGTAGGTAAACACTGGCCGCAGTTACAGTTCCATCCTCCAGTTAACCCAAGGCAATATGTACTCTTTCAACCACTCAGGTATAAAAATAAATTATATTTTTCCTAAATTTGCTCACAGATATCCAAAAATATCTCTATCTTGTTTTACTTTGAGGTAACAGCAAAATAGTTATTGAAATAAATGTTTATTGATACAATATCATGCCTTATACTTTTTGTAATAGAAGATATCCTCCACCTGCAGGGATATTAAAATCTTGTAAGACAAAAGGGATATTACATAAATCACTAGAAAACAAGATGGAATATGCTAAGTAGGTTAAAGTGATACCTAGAGTAAGAACATTCAGAAAGAGACAATGAGTAAGAACAATAATATTCAACATTCAGGGAGCATTTAACATATGTCAAATGCTATCTATGTGCTCTGTATCCGTTATCTTATTTAATCCTCACGATAACCCACTGAGATGGTTACTACTATCCTCATTTTTTTCAGTGAACACACTGAGGCTAGTAAGTAAGAGGTTAAGTAAGACAGGTTAAGGTCACATAAAATTGACGGAGCAGGAGAACAGAGCAATAAGAATATACTACACAAAACAAAGAAAAATCCACAAGATTTTAAGTTGAATTAGATATAATAAAAGGCTGACTCCACTAATTTCTAAAAAATGTAATGATGGAAAAATTTTAAAATCTCCTTCAGCTTTTCATTTTTTCATAGATTAAATGTGATTTTCTCAAGAACAATTGCTCTAGATTAAGTGAAATTTCTTATTTAATTTTATTTTCCATGCTTTCATCATTTTTTGTCATGATATTGTTTTTGCTTTTGTCGTCAGAAGTATTTCAGACAAATGGGTAAAGCCAGCCTAGATATATAATAACCAGATTTCTAAAAACCAATTTAAAAATGGACATTTGAAACACTACTTTCTTGTGACTTGAGAATGTCTAGATAGATAGATGACAGTGATGACTGTAGATAGATAGATAGATAGATAGATAGATAGATAGATAGATAGATAATGTGCTTTTTTAAACAATTTATTTATTTATTTTTAGAGAGAGGGGGAGGGAGGCAGAAAGAGAGGGAGAGAAACATCAATGTGTGGTTGCCTCTCGTGTCCCCCCTACTGGGGACCTGGCCTGCAACCCAGGCATGTGCCCTCACTGGGAATTGAACCAGTGACCCTTTGGTTTACAGGCCCATGCACAATCCGCTGAGCCCCACCAGCCAGGGCAAGAATGTGTTCATTAGTATGTGCTAGGCACTAGGCTGGGTAATGAAGTGTACAAAAAGGATTTAGGCAGAGAAATTGCCTTCCAGGGTTTTTAACACTTTTTTCTAATATAGATACTATCCTCTAAGACAGCATTCCCCAAGCTTTTTTGCACCAGGGACCAGTTTCTGGAAAACAATTTTTGCACACACTGGGGTATGGGGGAAGAGACAGGAGGTGGAGCTCGGGTGGCAATGCCAGCAGCTTCCTCAGGGGACAGGGAGGTGGGAGTGTGGGGACCCCATCCTAAGTGTTTCTAGTATGAGCTATGAAATAAGACAAGTAAATAAATAATTATACTTTAAAATAAATGAGCTAAAGCCATTAAAAAGAAGC
This sequence comes from Anoura caudifer, assembly GCA_004027475.1. NCBI lineage: Eukaryota > Metazoa > Chordata > Mammalia > Chiroptera > Phyllostomidae > Anoura > Anoura caudifer. The sequence goes on from PVKU01000868.1 coordinate 16,188, forward strand.
AGAAAAGTTACCATGTCAATTTATAGAAATTCTGTGTTGGAGATCAGATATCAGTGAAAACTTGAATTTATGGTAACAAACAACACACTTCTGTGAAATCGGGTGTCATTGGTCAAATATACCTGCTGTTAAGTAATTGACTTTGATCACATTTAAGCAGCAAAAAAGGAAGAGTTTGTTAAAAATTAAAAATAACAAAACGAAAAACACAGTAGCATAAAAACTCAGAGGCCACATACACACAGGAGAAATTGCAGTGCTATGTTTCAGCTTAGTGAGGAGTTCTTCCCAATCAGGGAAAAAGCTGTTGTAGAGAAATGATTCAGTTCTTCACTGCCTCCGATTTCCTCGTACTTCATACATGTACGTACACACACTGTTTACATAGCTGTAGAAAAGACCATATTTACTTACTTAATAATGATTTTGAAATATATCTCTTAATTTTTGAAAATCAAAAAGGCATACATTAAAAGCACATCTTTCATATAATTTATTTCTAAAATTGGCATTTGAAATGAAACAATCCTGTCATAAAGCAGTATCTTTTGTGATATCTTAAAATTTCATGTTATATCATTAAGAAATTCCCATATGAATAGTTAAAATATTTTTAGTCAACTCCAGTGGATTTAGTGATTTCCATCCATTTATTAAATTACTAAGGAAAATTATTTCTGCCTTATTATCCATTAAGGAAACACTATATTGAGCTAAACAACATTTCTGTCTACTGCTCCCGTTTACAGTTTCACATAATGGATTACTTTTTCCTTGATTACCAGATTAAACACCACTAAAATATGTAGCTTTATAGCATTCCTTGGGAGATAACATGGGAATTATAGAAAACCTGTGTTTTAGAAGCTGAATGAATTTAATCAGGAACTTATTTTAAAGTAAAATTAACAGGAGACTATCCCCCCATCAAAGTTAGTATACTTAAATCTATGTCTTCAGATATTATTATTATTATTATTTAAAATTGTGGAAACTCCAATAAGTGACTGTGCACTTCTAAATTAAATCATTCTGAATGAAATTAAATTCACTCTGATTACAAGTTGCATCTGCAATTTTGACCAAGAATGGAGTAATTTTAGACGTGGTAAGTTTCATAAAACTTTTAACACATTTTACCCTCAATTTTTAGAGCAATGGAATCCTTTCCTTATACTTTGTCATTGTTTTTCAAAGAGAATTTGATTTCAAACATTCACCTGTTAAAACAAATATCAACATTTATTCCAAGTAATTTGGGGGCTTCATTTCTTTGAACGCAGTGTTTTGGAGCTGGAACTCTGTAACAGCCGTGCAGGAAGAGGAGCTTAAATGTTTTTTGTTCTTAGTGTATAGCTCACAATTTTCTGTCAGATTCTAAATTTAAGACATTGATTTCTCCATTTTGTAACTTAAATCTAAGATATTTTGGTAAAATTTTTCTGGATAGAACTCTGTGACAAAATAATTATAATCATAAAACTAAAGATACTTGGCTGCTATTTTCATACAGATTTATTTTCAGGAAGTGTTTTAAGAATAGTTGAAAAAAGTGGCCATTTAATTAAAATTTAATTAAAGTAGTGAGACTTAAAGAAAAATTCAAAGTGAATAATTTTCCCTTGGTTATAAAGGATGAATTTTGGGAATATATTAATTAGTGAAACCATAATTCAGTAGTTACTGTTTCCCTTCAGATGTCTCTCTGACTTGCTTAAATGCAGGATTTGATTCATTTGTGCCACTATGAAACTAAAACAGACTTATTTATGTGATTAATGATTTACTAAGTTATAAATAACCATGACTTTGCAAAACGGTCTTGTATCAAAAACATATACAGTGTAACAAAAGGATCTTTTCCTATAAGAACTAGATACAGATCTTTTTTTTTTTACAGTTCTACTTGAAAATATAAAATATACTTCCAAAAGTACTTCTCTGGCAAGACTCAGAAATATATTTTCCAAATTTTACTTTCTTGTTGAAACAGCATATATTCATATTCTAAGGTGCATAAATCTTAAGTGTATAACTGTACAAATTTTTACAGTGATCATGTATAACCATCATCAGATCAAAATATTGGGTTAGCCAAAAAGTTCATTTAGTTTTTCAATAAAATAAAAGACACATTTTTCATTTTTACCAATAACTTTATTGATTTGGTTATTTTGGGTATGTGAGCTATCTCCTGCTTGGTAGAACATTGATTGTTCCCAATTAATGTCTCAATTTGACCGCTTTCAACTTCACCTGGTCTACCCAACTGTGGAGTGTCATCCACTGAGAAATCTCCAGCACAAAACTTCACAGACTACTTTTGACACATTCAGTCAGTTACAGCACATTCTCCATAAACTGCACAAAACTTTTTTGTGTGTATTTCAGTTGCTTTTTACCTTTCTTGAAATAATAAAGCATAAAATGCTGAAAATGTGACTTACCTTCTTCCATCTTTAATATTAAAATGGCTACACAAAAATTCACCAATTTTACGGTTTTTTTAATGCATGCCGATATGACAGCTGTCACAATATAATCTAACAAAATCAAATGAAGTTAAAGACAACTAAGTGTTATTAGAGCCAACACACAGGAAAAAAATGAAAGAACTTTTTGGCCAACACAATATAACATTACTAGATTCCATTCAAACAGTGGTTACCATCACCACCATCTAAGGCAGGGGTGTCCAACATTTTGACATCTCTGGGCTACACTGAAAGAATAAGAGTTGTCTTGGGCCACAGATTATATACACAAACACTAACGAACACCAGTGAGCAAAAAATAGGTCTGTGTGTAATTTTTGTGATATCTGCCACCACAGATAAGCAAAAAAGTCTTCACATAATAACCCTAATTATGCAGCAACCTTTCTACAATCTTTTAAAACCATTGAGCAGGTTCCAAGTTTGTGATCACTAATATAGAAAATGTACATATCTAAGTAATAAAATATCATTCATTTTTAATATTTTATTATAAAAGTAAAAGAAAAGAGGGCAACGTAAAACTAGTGGGATGTTTGACACTGTATTTGAAGAAGTAGTACATCAATATCTGGTTTCATAAAAGTTGTTGCAATTCTCAGTGGGTTCTCAAGGTGCTCATCAGTTATTTTGGTTCTAATTTTACTCTTAATGTGTTTTATTCTTTAAAATACTTGCTTACAGTGGCCTTGTAATATAGTTTGATATCAGGTATACTACTTTGTTCTTCTTTCTCAAAATTGCTGCAAATATTTGGGGTCATTTATTGTTCCATATACATTTTTGAAATATTTGTTCTATATCTATGAAATGTGCCATTGGTATTTTAATAGGGATTGTGTTGAATCTATCCATATTTGGATAATATGGACATTTTCATGATGTTGATTCTTCCAATCCATGAACACAGTATATGCATCCATTTATTTGTGTCTTCCTTGATTTCTTTCTTCAATGTTCAGTAGGTCTTATACCTCCTTGGTTAGATTTATTCCTATATGTTTTATTTTTATTTTTGCTATAGAAAATGGGATTTTTTCTTAATTTCGGTTGCTGATATTTTATTGTTGGTATACAAAAATGCCTTTGATTTCTGAATATTGATCTTGTATCCTGCCATTTGCCAAATTCACTTATTAGGTCAAGCAGTTTTTTTTGGTGGAGTCTATAGGGTTTTCTATGTACACTATCATGTCATCTGCAAACAATGACAGTTTTACTTCCTCCTTTTCAATTTGAATGCCTTTTATTCTTTTTCTTGTCTGATTGCAGTGGCTAAGACTTCCAATGCTATGTTGAGTAAAAGTGGTGAAAGCAGACATCTTTGTCTTGTTCTTGATTTTTGGGGCAAAGCTTTTAATTTTTGCCCATTAAGTATAATGTTGGCTATTATAAGCCCATTGTAATCAAAATAGTCTGGTACTGGCATAAGAACAGACACATAGATCAATGGAACAGAACAGAGAGCCCAGAGATAAACCCATATCTCTCTGGTCAGTTCATATTTGACAAAGAGGGGAGAAGCATAAAATTGAGTAAAACTAGCCTCTTCAACAAATGGTGTTGGGAGATCTGGACAGGCACATGTGAAAAAAGGAAGCTAGACCACCAATTTACACCATACACCAAAATAAACTCAAAATGGATAAAAGACTTAAATATAAGTCCTGATATCATAAAAGTCCTAGAGAACTTAGGCAGGAAAATCTCAGGTATCTTACACAGCAATATTTTCATAGATATGTCCCCTAGAGAAAGTGAAATAAAAGAAAGAATAAACAAATAGGACTACATCAAAATAAAAAGCTTCTTCACATCTAAAGAAAACATCAGAAAAATGAAAAGGGAACCAACCATATGGGAAAAATATATTTGCCAATGATTCCTCAGACAAGGATTTTATCTCCAAAATACATAAAGAACTCACAAAACTCCACACCAGGAAGACAGACAATCCAATTAAAAAATGGGCAAAGGACCTGAACAGACACTTCTCGAAGGAGGACAAACAGATGGCCCATAGACATATGAATGGATGCTCAATATAAGTAGCCATCAGAGAGATGGAAACTAAAACCACAATGAGATATCTTTTCACACTGGTCAGAATGGCCATCATAAACAAATCAACAAACAACAAGTGCTGGCGAAGATGTGGACAAAAGGGAACCCTAGTGCACTGTTGGTGGGAATGCAGACTGGTGCAGTCACTGTGGAAAACAATATGGAATTTCCTCAAAAAATTACAAATGGAACTGCCTTTTGATACAGTGATCCCACTGCTGAGATTATTCCCTAAGAATCCTGTAACACCAATCCAAAAGAACCTATGCATCCCAATGTTCACAGCAGTGCAATTTACAATATCCAAGTGAATGAGTGGAAACAGCCTAAGTGCCCATCAGTAAATGAGTGAATGAAAGAACTGAAGTACATTTACACAATGGAATACTACTCAGCAGAAGGAAAGAAGGAACTCCTACCCTTCTCTACAGCATGCATAGCACTGGAGAGCATTACACTAAGTGAAATAAGCCAGGAGGTGAAAGGCAAATACCATATGATCTCACCTATAAGTGGAACATAATCAATAAAACAAACAAAAGAGCAAAACAGAACCAGAGACATGGAAATAAAGAACACACTGACAGTGACCAGAGGGGGGGTGGATAGCAGGGGGAAGAAGCAGAATGGGCAAGTCAGGGAACACATATAAAGGACCCAGGGACAATGACAATGGAGGGGAGGATTGAAAGTGGAAGGTGGGAAGGGTGTAGGGCTGGGGAGAGTAATGGGGAAAAATGGGTCTATCCGTAATTGAACAACAATAAAGGAAATTAAAATAAAAATTTTTGAAAAAGAATATATGGGTATTTTCTGGGAAGATAAGCCATAGCTTTCATCAGATTCTCAACAAAGTTTAGGTACCAGAAAATATTCTTAAAATGCTGCTTATGACTAACTTAAAATTACATTTATTTGAAGTGGCTATCTATGTATAGTGCAGCATTTAAAAAATTCCTTTTCATCAGAGTCACCATAATGAGGTCCAAATTTAAGAAATGATCCTTTGTTCTTATCTATAATTTACAAATACATATCCATATGAGACTATGGAAATATTATGAGAAATGTCCTATATATAGTTTGTTTTAAAGAATGTTTCAATTTCTGAGAGCTGTCAGTTTCCAAAATAACCAAGGCAAATGAATAGCACATTGTTTAATTGGGTATAAGTCCCATTTTTCTAATGTTTACCTTAAGAGAAAATGTTTTGAGACAATATGGAAAGCAGCTGATTAAATTAATAGAATTTAATGGTATTGTGTATTTCATTAAGTCTTAGTATTACTTTCTTAAACTTTGCATGTGTCCTCGAAGACAAAAGTGAATTGTTTCCTATTTCTAAGCTTTAGACTTACAGTCAAACTTTATTTTTTTACTCTAATGGAAAAATTATTAAACTGAAATGCATAGAATGACATTTCAACATGGAAAGAAAAATCAGACATAAGAAAAATAATTTTAATTTACAGGTAATAAATACTTTCATAACTATGTGTGAATATGTTATTTTAATACCTTGGATAACAGTTATTATTCCATGACAAATATAATGAATCAGGAAACCACATATATTTAATTCTGTGAATCCAGCTACAGATATTGTAATAAGCTATGAAAATCGTATGAGGTTTTGAGGGCATAATTTTCAGTAGTAGGTTCAACTACATACAAAAGAATTTTGAATAATGAGATTTAACAAGCATATTTCTCATGTCAAAGAAACATGGAGTGATAGGTAACACAGGGCTAATGAACTGACTCGACAAGAGAATTCAACTGCTTCTAGTTTTCCCACCTACCATCCCTACAGTGTGGTCCTTGCCTTATACTTCAAGGAAGTTGCTTGAGCACAGTAGGCAGCAGGATAAGGTCAGAATAAAGAAGGAAATTTCTTCTCCCCTCTAAAGGAATTTCCCATGAGACCTACACAACATCTCCAGCTCCATTCATTAGCCAGGACTCCACAGTCACCAGCTGTGGTAGACAAACACATCCCCTAAATTATCTGCCCCAATCCTTGGAATTTGTGAATTGTTTAATTATATAGCAAACGGGACTTTGCAAACAGAATTCAGGTTACAAACCTTATCAAAGGGAGAATATCCTGGATTATTCAGGTGGGGCCATTGTAATCACGGGACCCCAGAACTTTCCCCACCTGGAGGTAAAAGGGGGCAATGGCATCAGGGGAAGTCAGAGATACCAAGCATGATTAAACATACCTTGGGTGGTCCTGAGATGTAGGGACCCACATGCAATGACCAGCAAAAGGCCTGCAGGCACGCAGGTTAGCCTGCAGCTGACAGCTAGCAAGGCAACAGGGTCCTGCTGCTACAAATCCAAGGAACTAGTTTCTGCCAACAACCGGAATGAATTTGGAAGTGAATTCTTCCAAGATCTTTCTAATAAGAGCCCAGCCACGGATACCTCGATGTTAGCTTTGTGAAAACCAGAGGAAAAAAAAACAACCAAGCTAGCTCAGACTTCTTACTTATAGAACCATGAGATAACAAATTTGTGTGGTTCAAAGTTATCAAGTTTGTGCTAATTAATTAGAGTGACCATAGAAAACCAATATACCTGGTCACACTCAGCAGCCATAGAGGTCAGGAAACGTGGTCTTTCTTCTAGCTATGTGGCAGTATGCGCAGCTGAAAACTCTGGGTTGATTTCTTCGAAAAAGAATGGAGAGAATATGTATCTTTTCAACAACTAGTCTCCACTGTAGAAGAGGAGAGGTTTGAATTAATGAATAAAGGGGTTTGAATAAATGAAAGAGGTTCAAAATTATTAGGGACCTTTGAAAATACCAAATTCATTCCTTATCATTTGCCACTGAATGTGCTTTGCTTTTAGAGTGAATACAGGATAATACATGTGATCAAACCTCTCTCCTCTTTCATGTATGAGACTGGCAATCAGCTAGTTAATAATTTTCTAAAAAGCCAGTTACATCGGAGAATCATAATGGAAAACATACTTTAAAGATTCTACTTTTGCTTAAAACATAAATGGACATTCATTAGCCAATCTTGCTATGTAGAGTCTGGGGCTTTCTTTGAATGCATGACAAACAATGGTTTTCTTGCACTCTAAAATTTTCAGTTTGAGTTTCTTTAAAATAAAGCAAAAATTTAAAGAAACTTGCAATTCAGTCTGAGAACATCAGCCTTCTAAAGTTTCCTTAGAAATGCATCTCCCCTACAACTAATTCATCATCATCCCTTCTGTATGTCTATGTTGCTCGGAGTATACAGCTCAGTTTTCTGCAGTTTATATTTGCCTTATATTCATATTTCATCAGGTATGTAATATTTTATTATTAAACTATAAAATCCCAACATCAGATAGTATTTATACATTCACATTTGGTTTTTCATGAATGAGAAAGAAGTGAGGGGGTATAAATGGTACTTGCACCTACTCAGTGGAATAAGTTAGTATACTTGCAGAGAAAACAGAGAGTAGCTCTTAATTTGGTGAGTCAATTAAAGAGTTGATAAGAGATTTATAATTTTTCTCTACCCCTAGGGAAAAACTAGTGGAAACAAAACAAAACAGTAAATTGTATCTTTACTTACGAGTTCAATATCTAGTTTCAGAGAGACCTTTGAATCAAGCAGGTAGAACCATCAGTCAGTTCTTCTAACACTTCAAGAAACTGTTAAAGCCTGAAAAAACTAAACTCATGAGATTTCCCTCTTTTAGAAAGCTATCACCCCTTGTGACTTTTATAAAACAAGTAGAATTTCTCAGATAAAAGTGTCCTGTTTGTCAAAGCAGACTGGGCAGGGACACAGAGCAAGGTGTGGGAAGAGGAAGGTAGGAGTATAAGATCTTATTTGATATATAAATAGTCTCATCTTCTGAAATGGCAACATTAATGCAAATTTCTGAAGAGAAAAAACAACATTATTTTCTAGTAAAACAATTACAATTATTTTTATAAACTAAACTTGACCTGCTAGAGAATGTCAATTATGCCCTAGCTTCCTGAACTAATTTCCTGTTTTAAAACAAGTTGTAACAAGGTACAATTTTTATTTGAGAATGATTTCTTCATAGCACCATGGTTTAAGGCTCTCTCATTGGATTAGTTGTGCAGCTTTAATTTTTCAAATTTAATTTTTTAATATTAATGACAAAAATTCAATACAGGAAGAGATTTTTAAAGAAAAAAGTAACTATGATTTTTTTCCATTCCAAGAAAATTATTTTTCTTTTAAATTTCTCTTACAGGATTTTACCTATATGCATATACAGTTTGGACATAATTGTAAACACACTATACACTTCTCTTATATTATTCTTTTTTATATTTAACATAATATGATAAACATTCTTCTATGTTTGTTAAATAGTTTTCACAATTACCATTGGGGAATTCTTTTCCAAACTAACACATGCTTCATGTTAGAAATGAAAGTCTCAGTACCATAACCTTGACTGTCTTATTTTAACATGAAGATAATTGATCATCAGCCATTTGCCAGCACTAACTGCATGGGTTACTGTTTGGGTTTTGGAGTCAGATGGGTTTTGTTTTGAGTCCAGGGCCTTTCATGTCATAACCATGCAAGTTTGGGCACCTTGTATAATATCTCTGAAGTTGTCATCTGTAATGTGGGGAGCAAATAGTATTTAAGTCATAGGAAAATTACAAAGATTGAGTAAAATAATGTTATAAAGCACTTGACCACAATGCCTGGCACTACTATTTAATATATGCTATTATTGTGAGATGATTTCTGTCCCATTTCCTGTACTGCCTAAGCATCATGTACAGTTTGCTTCCCACATGTATATAAAATATTATATAAGATGAAATTAATAGGAATCAACTTAAAAGATGAAAGTATAGAAGGAAGAACTGAATTAAACCGTGTTCTCTTCCTAATCTGTTCTCAGCCAATCAGCCCTTAATGTCGTCCACCTGCTGCCTACTGTCCTCGCCGTCCTTGCACCTGCCGTTTACATTGCCATTTAGTTGTATCCGCACAGGCTACATTTCCTTAGATAAAGTTTAAGCTACCCAAGGCCAGAAAATATTGCACCTGTTATTTAAAAATATCAACAAGAATTTTTCATGACTTTTAGTCTGTTACATCTCCAAACTAGTGTCTTTGTTGAGAATCTCACATCGTCCTGGATGCTGGCATTGCTTAGTTTGGCTCATGTACTCACACTTTCTAATTTGTCTTCCTTGGCCTGGCTTTACACATCTTCTAAATTAATGTTAAGAACATTCAAATTTAAAAACAAGAAACAGTGGTGGAAGAAAATGTAGCTTTGGGTGAAAAATAGAATATTTCAAACACTAAAGTGGATAAATAAATATAAAATGTTTACTTAAACTTGTTTTTCATTGTATTTATTTACTATAGCAAATCCTTTACTGAAGCAGTCTTAAACACAAACATATTTGAAACAAGAGTTTAAAAAAAAAGCATATGTGCAGATATTATTCAAAATCTATGCAATAAGCCCTAGTGCCAGAATCAGCCAATTTCACTAAGTTTGGCAGGGTTCAAAACAGATTTTTATGATAGGTCCCAGTGGAATCACAAACTTCATTGTATTTGACAGGTTTATCACTCAAGTCTCATACAAACCAAACTCCACAGACACAGACACTGAAAGAAATCCACTTCGACAACCACAGGAAACTCAAGTGAAATTCAGGCAGAGTGGCTCCTTTGTACATTCATATCTGAAACCTGAAAATATCGTTTGTTATGTGTCAAACTAATGTTGGCAACTGTTCCAGCTAGCCACATTTTAGTCTGCCGTTGTCAAATCAAAAGTTATCACTTTTTAACTTGCTAGGTCTTTAGCGTACCACAGTTTATAATAGGAAAGTATCCAGCTGATCACTCATTCAGGGACCAGAGGCACAGAATACAAAATCACAAGTGTTGAACAGGGATCTGTGAAATTTCAGCATCATTTTTAAGCCTAATTACACTTATGAGTTATAGATGATTTCTAAACTGCTGAAAGCTTTATTTGTGGTATTTAGAGTTTGCTTAGGACAAAAATAATCTCTGATTAAAATTGAATTTGTAAAACTAAGTTTCATAAACTTATGCTTTGGTAAACCACAGACCAAAAAACTTCATTGAAATGAAATCTCCTGGTTTTTAGGACTGAGCGTAGGAGATACCCAATCAGGGACTGTGAGGAAGGGACATGTCCTTCTGGTTATACCATACCTGTGACTTCCATTGTTAGGGAAACATTTCTTCTCATTAGGATCAGCGAAAGGTCTGATTAGTGGATGAAAACAATAATAAAATGGGACAGAGTGATAGTAAAAGAGAAATAAAAAATTATTTCTAAAAAGAGTAAGAACTTTCGTTAGACTTTTCATGAACCAGTAGAATTAAGTTGTTTGGAGCAGTGCCCAATTAGAATTCTCTTCTTCCCATCTTCCCTGCCAAACCTTACCTTTGCTTCCAACATAAACTCAGGGTACTTCTTCTGTAAATCTTACCCTGTTTTCCCCAGGGCAGTGAATCCCACCCCACCGCAGCAGCGTGGCCCTCCGTCAGAGCCGCACTTACCATAATCTCCTGTGCGGGGTCTCGCTTACCTGTAACATTACAAGCTCCCTGAGGGCGGAGAATGTGATCGCTATCTTTAGATGCCCTCACCTTGGCACTGAGCATAGTGCCTTTTAAGTAGGAGGAAGATAAATTACACTGACACCTTCCCGTATGGGTTTCTTCTACTCACCATCCAGCAGATGGCAGCAGTAGCACCTTCAGCAGAAGAGGATTTCCTCACTATTCTGGCCTCTGCTAATAAAAGCACTGCCTCATCTCCCTCTTTCCCCTTCATCCACGACTGAGCCATCATCTCAAGAACATCAATTCACAGCAGTGTGCTTGCCAGCAGTGTATGAGTCTCTGATTGGCAACTCTGTGTAATTATCTGAAAAATAGAAGTAGAAAATTTGAGATGTAGTATTTCTTATTCCCCTTTCTCCAGTAACAGATGCATTTTGAAACATGTGCCATGACTGTTATCACCATAATATGTCACCTGTACGTGATGAGTAATGTGTGCTCTTGCAGATTGAGGGAGCGTGGGGATTAGCTGTACAAACCATCACCTTTCTTTTCACCCCAATCAATTGGTCTGATTGAAGAAGTCATTGTGCAAATTTACTCAGCCTTTTCCTCTTCTTCTGGAACCATCTACACAACGGCCCTGCCTTCTGTCGGCTCCGTAGTGAACACCCTGACCCATCAGGGAGGTCCACGGTTATAGAGCATTGTTCTGTAGCCGGATGTGTAAGTGTGGCTAATAGTGGGGAAGTGTTAGGAAGGTGATTGCAGTTGCACATCTACGTGCATTCTTCAGACCAGACTGTGACTACTAACAAAGCTGGCATTTTAGTCTCTATCTGTCTCATTCCTTACTTAGTCTATCCTTACAAAGGGCAAGGAGATATTTTATTTGTGGTCCCCCAAACATCAACAAATGACATGTACTACTATATTACATTTTATAGTTCAACAGAAAGATATTTACCCTCATTTTTATACCTAAATTTTTCTCTTGTTTTATAGCCAATATTTAAACTAATATGGCTTAAGATTTCTTACTTTCAATCATTAGCGACTTCATCAAATGCTGAAATTAAATAATTTAAAAATAAGCTCTCAAAGACTACTCTCTTTCACTACAAGTAATTGTCATCAAAATCAGTGGACATAAGCAACTACAGTCTCCACAACAAAATAAGTTTATGTGGGAAAACTTTTTCCCCTGCTGGAAAAGTTTTCAGTCCTTCCAAAGGTAATCTGCCACACTTTCAACATTTGGTTAACCAATTGAAACAAAGCACACTAATTTACCTCACTGAATGAAATGCTCAAAAGCATTTTCCTTTCTTGACTAGCCAAGTCTTATAGTTTTGTATATGCTCCATTTCTTAATGAGGCCTTGAGAAACTAATTACTTCAAGGCCCTAGTGTAGTCTTCAATATTCTCAAAATAAACCTTGACATTTTTAGTTGCTAATGAAATACAGCTGAAGAGAATTTCAGAAGCAGTAATGGGATTGGCCAATGATGTATAGGTTTCTATTTCAAAGCCAAAAATGTTCCCTTTTTATGCCCAAATTAGCATAATCCTTAAGCAATCTTAAACCAAGATTCAAACACCAACATTTGTAGCCTCTTTTTCACTATTTTTCCTAAATCTTTTAAAGAATAGGAAAATTTATAAACTGAAAACACTAAGTTTACACTAAGTTTCCTCTTATCCCAATGTTCTTCCTTTTCCCCCTGCTTCTTCCTGTCTTTTTTTTTTTTTTCAGTGAATCTCATGTGCATAAATTGGATTAACCACAATCTGTTGTTGATGTCATAGTCTCTTCATTGGTGTATTCATAGTTTGGTTTTATTTAGTTAGTTATTTTATTTCTTTTTAATAATGGGAAAATCACCTATAATTCCACAGCTCACAACAGAGATTTTTCCTCAAGAATATATGCAGGATTATATTGGACTGGTGGCAGAGAAAATGAACAATGAGCATGTTTTCAAGTAACTATTGTGTGTTCACAGATAATAAATGTTGTGAAACACACACAGCAGAGCAATACAAGGGGGGTAGGAAATGTCCCTGACGGGAGAGAGAGCAGTAGAGTTAAATAAGAAGGTCATGGTAGGCTTTACCTAAAAAGTGAGATTTAGTCAAAGACTTGAGGAGACAGGAATTTATCCAAGCAGATATTTTGGAAAAGAACATTCCAGGTAAAAGGAATGCTCAAAGGAAAGACCTCAAGGTGGAAAAGTCCCTGGAGCATGTGAAAAATACCAAGGAGCCCCCTGTAGTGGCAGGAGACTAAACAAGGGAGAGAGGAGTGGGAACAGAAGTCAGACAGGAAACAAAATGTCTTAGTTTTGTAATCATTGTATGGACTACAGTTTTTATCTTAAGAAAATTAGGGAGCCATTTTAGAATTTTAAGCAAAAGAGTGCCAAGTTTTGAGAGGTTCACTCTGGCTTTGGTTGACAGGAGACTCTAAGGAGACAAGAATGATGGGGAAACTGATCAGGGAATCTAGTGATTCACTGAAGGGGATGAGAGATGGGCAGATCCTGAGTATGTGTATATTTTAATTAAAAGCTAAATAGGTTTCCTGAAAGATTAGATGTGGGGTGTGAAAGAACAAAAGTCGTCACAGATGCTGTCTAGTTGTCAGCAGTAGCAGAAGTAGGAACAGCAGTGAGATCAGTGAAGCAGGATTGTGAATGGTGAGGGAAATCAGGAGCTCGCTGTTAGACATGTCGGGTTTGAGCACTATCCGACATCTGATACTGAAAACATTGCTGGATTGTGAATGTTAAGTCTGGAAGATAGATAATCCTAGAAGTGTGAATATGAGAGTAATTATCATATAGAAAATATTTAAGTCAATGATCATAAATAAAGAGGAGGGAAAAAAGAGAGAATAATCTAATATTTCAAAATGAAGTCAGGAAGAAGAGAATCCAGCCAAGGAAACTGAAAAGGAGCAATCAGCAATATCAGAAGAAAACTAAGGGTGGCATTTCTGGAAACCAAGTGAGGAAAATGTGTAAATGATCAAATGTGTCAAATGAAACTGACAGGTCAAGTCAGATGAGGATTGGGAATTCACCAACATTTTTAAATCATGGAGGTCATTGGTAACCTCAGGAATAATTTTTGGACTCATAAAGGAAAAAGACTAATCAAAATGTATTAAAAGAGACAGAAAGAAGAATTTAAATCAGGGAGCCAAGAAATAGGTTGGTAAGTAGAGTGGAAAATAGGTTAAGAGAAATATTTTTTTAAGATAAAAGAAATACTTGTATATTGTGAGAATAATTCAGTGAAGAGGGAAAATTTGATGATGAAAGAGGCAGAAGGTAATAATGCTCAAGCAATGCCCTGAGTAGGCTACAGAGTATAAGATCTAAAGGGCAAAAAATTTAAAGTTGGTAATGGATCTCATTTTTCGTGAGGCTATAGAGTGAAAAGATTTTACAAGGTGAGAACTGGGAGGATCAAAGAATGGAATGATAATGTGGAGAGCTTATATGGAGTTGCTCTCAATTTTTCAAACACTATTTATATAAAGATAAAAACTCCACTCTAAATTCAGTGTTCAGCAATTGATTGCCCAAAGTATAGATTAACCAAAATTTTCCATTCCACTGCTTACTCTAATTTCCTAAGGATCAGTAAGAAAAAGATGGAGATAAAACTCATATTTATATCAACTGGGACATTTTTAGCAGATCATCAGATTACAGTTAAGTAATGGTAAGAGGTTATTTATAAAACACATTTAAGTATTTTCTGAAGACTTTACATACCTATGTTATTTATATTTTCCACTGCCATTTTCAAGTTGCATATTTGAGTATCATTCTATGATGTGCAATCCAAAAATTATAGTCTTTAAAAGAACAAATTGATTTAATGAAGATCTGAATCTCTGGCTAAAAGAGATGAGAGTTCCAGTCATTAATTACAATAAATAAATGTGTCCATAATAATAGAGTTTAGAGCAATGAAGCACATTTCTTTTTGTGAGAATAATTGATTGGCTAAAGACTTGCTAGTGCAATGGAATTTTACATGGGCCTTAAAAATGGTGAATCTGCATTCCTTGACATAAAAATATTTTCAATGTTTCCTTGCTTCAAAAGCCTGGTCACAATAACATGACTAATATCATATCAATATAAAGTTAGAAAAAAAGTCAAATGACACTCCTAAAAGAATATTTAACAGAATATAAATGACCCCCTCGTAGTTGTTCGGATTCAAATGATTATCTTATTCCCTACACTTTTCTGTGTTGCATAAATTATTTCCAGTATCATTTTTATAATTAGGAAAAATACCCTGTCTGGTGTGGCTCGGTGGATCAAGTGCCAGCGTGCAAACCAAAGGATTGCCAGTTCGATTCCCAGTCAGAGCGCATTCCTGGGTTGCAGGCCAGGCCCCCGATAGGGGGTGCATGAGAGGCAACCACACATTGATATTTCTTTCCCTCTTTTTCTCCCTCCCTTCCCCTCTCTCTAAAAAGAAATAAATAAAATCTTTAAAAATAATAATAAGGAAGAATATAATAAAGCCATTATTATTTTGAACAAAAGAAGTAACAATAAAGAAAACAACAAATTTGTTACACAATTATGTTATGTTAGAGAATAGTTCCAGCTATCATCACAGAATACAGGCTTAGAATGCTAACTTTTAACCATAATTTTATTATTGTCTTGTGGCTTCAAGCAAACAATAAGGTCATTTATATGATTATTATCTCATCGCAAAAACAGATAATAATGAGTGATTACACCAGGGTGTGGTAGATTAAATAACCGGTGCTTGAAAGAAACTTTGGACAAGTGATGTCAATATTTTGAAGATTTTTTTTAATTCATAAATTAAAGTCTGTGCTTTTCCAAGAAAATAATTCAGAGCTTCAGAGACTTTGAGCTCCAAAACCCAAACTGCCCTTAGTGATGTGTGCACAATTAGCTACATGTGCATAATGGAGAACAGAATTTGACCCACAAAATTTGGAATATGTGGAAATTTTTTAAATCTGGAAAAAATTAAAACCTGTTTGATAAAATAAATTACGAGGTGACCCAATTCAAATGGGCTTTGATGTGTTTAAGAAATAGTGTTTTCACTTATGTGAGAAAATAAAAATTTCACTTAGTCCAATCCAGAACAGACCATTTTTAAGGCTAAGAGAGAAGAAATTATCACCACTGATCTTTCTCCAACATTACAAAGATCATGTCTATAGAAAATGAGTTTGTGTCCCCTTACTACTAACCAACGACTCACACCACAAAAGAAAAAGGAAGAGAGGAAGAGGGAAGGGGTAGGGTCTGAGAGTGGATAATCCGGAAGTCCCAGATAATTCATAACTGAGGCTTTCATATGTATCTGGTATAACTTTATTATCTACAAATCTTGCTACCCTGCACTCCCTACTCACTATTAGAGTGAGCCCTTCTGCAAATAGATCTTTCCCGAAGTCTTCTATCAAGTATAAAATCATCCCAATCAAAGTGAACTTTCTTTTAAGCTTTTGTTTCTACTTCAGTAGTCTTTCCACATGTCATCTAAACAGGACCGCCACCATTTTCCTTCTAGTAATTTCTGAAGCCACTTTCAATTTTTCATTTAAAAACAGAAATTGAAAAAAAAAAGGAAATTAAGCTCCCTACCTAGATGTTTATAGTATTCTAAACTTTTTCTTCCAATATTATATATTAAATTCTAACACGTTCTTTTTATTCTTTTTGTCTCACCGAGGAGGGCTCGGAACAGAGAAATAACAAAAACCACAACTCCTTTCCCCGACTTCTTCCTTAAAAAAAGAGTTCGCTGTGCAATGTACATGATGTTCATTCTTCTGGCTGTGTGTGTAGAGCTATTTATCAACACACACAGTATGATCTGTTTCTCCTTTAGGGTCCTTTCAACACAAAAAAATATTGGCAGTGCTTTTCTCTCTCCCTCAAGAGAGTCATCTGGATTATAACCGCAGCACCCATGGGATTGAAGCACTTGTAAAGAAGTAGAGTCCTTTGCATTTGGATTTGAAACAACCTTAAGCTATCCTTCTAAAAACATTAAGCAGGGCATTTTTGTGTGCTTTTCAAGCATCTTTATCAGTTCTTGTGAAAGGATAAACGTTGCTGGCTTGCATTTTCTGTGTTCATTATTTCCAAATAGCCTTGCCTATCAACAGAGATACAGTAATAAAACCAGAAGAAAAAAAAAACCAAAGTCTTTCTACATTGCCTTCTTTTCTCTCCATACACCAAAGAAAAGATGTTACATAATTAAATATTATTATGGTCTCTGCCCGCAGCTTCAATAACCAAAACTAACGTAATCGGTCAATGACTAGGTGCTGCCCATCTCCCTCACTTAGCACGTCACAACGCCTGTATTTCAGCTCAAAGTTTTCAAAGGCCTCATCTGTTTTGTCAGAATCTAAGCAATATATGTTTCATACTCTCAATCTAGATATAACCACTGATAGCAGCAGGAGTTTTGCCCTCTTTGAAGCTAAGTTCCTAGTTTCATAGTGCAGTATAGCATAGTATGCAAGAGCTGCCATAACAAAGTGCCGGAACTTGGTAGCTTAAACAACAGAACATCATTTTGTCACCATTCTGGAGTCTGCAAAGCCCAAAGCAAGGTGCCAGCAGGGCTGATTTCTCCTGAGGCCTCCTTAGCTTGTACTCATCACACGGTCATCCCTCTGGACACAAATCCCTGGTGTCTCTCTCTCTTGCCTTATAAAGACACCCACCAGACATATTAAATTAGGGCCTCATCCCTTCAGGCCTCATTTTAACTTAATCACTTTTTTAAAGACCTTGTCTCCAAAAGCAGTTATATTCTCAAGTATGTTGTTTATTCAATTAAACAATCTGAGTATATGAATTTGTCACTAGCAGGCAATTTTTAAATTGTAATACCCAATCATACCTAATCATACCCAATCACGTCTGGTGCTCATGACGTGATTTCATAACTAAATGTGCTTCTAGTGATTCCATAAATGTAAAAGTTTATTTACTATAAATACATCTCTAATATTTTTTAAATCCCAAATAAATTTTGTCTGAGATTAAAAAAACAAAAACCATTTCTTTAGTCCTGTACAATATTGAAGATGTAATTGACTTAGTGCCCCATGGACTAAACCATTAGAAATTCCCTAAGGAACTGTATGTTCCACCTGGCCCTTCCATGTAGGCATTCCACTCCCCAAGATCCTCTCATCAGCTTTCCTCTCAGCTCACTTTGCACACATTGTCCTGATGATCTCACTCATCCCCATGCTTTTACTCTCACCTTTCCACCAATGACTCCCAAGTCTGTGTCTCCTCCTGAGCATTCAAACCTACATTTCCAACTGCCTGCAGTGTTTCTCTGCAGTATTGCAAGCACCTCCCTGGTAAGCATCCTCTCTAAAAAATACGGCTAGTATATAAAAATTGTTATATTGTGACATAATAAAAAAATACATACTTGGTCTTCACCCCTGGCTCTTTGCACAGAACTCCTAAAACCTTTGGGATTTCCTGAGTGGTAAAAGTAAAGGAGTCCCTTTCAATCACACCTGAGCTTATGCTAATGAAGTAACTAATGAAGGAAGAGGACTGGCTGCCAAAAGAACCAATCATGTGACTAGAGAGGTGGAACTTCCTTTCCGCTCCACCCCTACCTCCAGAAAAGGGAGAAGGACCAGGGATCAATGGCCAACAATTTAATCAATTTTACCTAAGTAATATAACCTAAAAAAAAAAAAATTAAATAAAGAGATTTGGAGAGCTTCCAGGTTGATATATGTATCCATGTACCGGGAGAGTAGCACACACCAAACTCCAGGAGGATAGAAACTCTTATATGCAGGAAGCTTTCAGACCTTGCCCTATATACCTCTGTACCTGACTGTATCTTTTATAATATTCTTTATAATAAACAAGTAATGGGAAGTAAAGTATTTCTGAGTTCTGTGAAACATTACAACAAATTATCAAAAGTAAAGGGGGAATTATGGGAACCCCTAATTTGTAGCCAAGCTGGACAGAAGTATAAGTAATCTGGAGGCAGGAGACTGGCATTTAAAATGGGGCAGGGGGAATCTTGTGGGACTGAGTCCTGTCATGTCTCTGCTAACTCTGGGTAGTTAGTTTTAGAATGAATTAAATTGAAGGACACCCTGTTGGTGTACACATAGAATGGGACAAATTCTTGGTGTCAAAAACCATACATTTTATACCAGAAGTGTTGTGAGAAAAACATACAGTTTTTAAAAGATAAAGAACGTGATCTTTTTATTATATTTTATTGATTATGTTATTATAGTTGTCCCAGTTTTTCCCCATTTGTCCCCCAACTCCATCAGGCCCCTCACTCTCTCAGGCAATCCCCACACCATTGTGTATGTCCATGGGTCATACATATGTGTTCTTTGGCTACTCTACTTCCTATGCTGTACTTTACATCCCCAATACTCTTCTGTGACTACCTATTTGTACTTCTTAATCCCTTCAACTTTTTTCATCCATCCTTTGAAACTCTTCCCTTCTGACAACTATCAAAATATTCTCTGTATCTCTAATTCTGTTTATATTCTACTTGTTTGCTTATTTTGTTTTTTAAATTCAACTGATAGATATGTATTTATTACTATTTTATTATTCATATTTTTAATCTTATTTTTCTTAAATAATTCATTTTAACATTTTACATAATAATATTCCAGGGTGCAGCCAAGGGTTGGCCCCCAAATAGGGATTTGTAATGGGGTCCAGAACTCAGGGTGTCCAGGAAATATTAGATGTAACTGGGAGGCAACTCCCCCTGGTTATAGAGTCTGCATAAGAGCTTGGGGATGATTGGCTCCACACCACAAGGCCATACCTGCCTGGACTTACTATGGCAGCCCAGTAAAGCTGGAAAATTACAGGAATGCTGGCAGCCATGGCCCATTGTGGGAGGAGTCGGAAATGGTGCTGCAGAGGAACATTGGTGCTGGGATTTAAACCCAGGTGCAGCAGCCATGCGGTATTTTTTGGGGGGGATCACAAGGCTTGGGTGGAGAAGAACCATGGACTTCTTTTTCTTTTTCTGAGATATGGTACCCTGGACTAAGCAGAGGGGGAAGGAAGGAATGTGTGTTTGTGGGTATTCTAAAAGACTTTGGGATCTCAATGAAGACATTAAATTATTACTCTTAAGTTTGTTTGTATAACTCTTTAAATAAATAATCCCTTTCCCTGGTGGTGAATCTACTACAGGATGGGGGACCCCCAGAGCACAAGGGTAGGTCCATTTGGTGATAGTATATCATTCACCACCCCCCAATCTGTTCTGTTCTATAACAATAATGGTCTGGTGATGCTGAACTCCTTTAGTTTTTTCTTATCTGGGAAGCTTTTTAACTGCCCTTCAATTCTAATTGAGAGCCTTGCTGGGTAGAATAATCTTGGTTGTAGGTCCTCTCTTTTCATCACTTTGAATATTGCTTGCTAATCCCTTCCAGCCTGCAAAGTTTCTGTAGAGAAATCAGCCGACAGTTTTATGGGAGCTCCCTTGTAGGAATTAATTGCTTTTCTCTTGTTGCTGTTAAGATTTTTCTCTTTGTCCTTATCCCTTGGCATGTTAATTATGATGTTGGCCTCTTTGGGTTCATCTTGTTTGGAAAGAACATGATCTTCAGATTCAGACTGATCTACGTTCCAACCCAAGTGCTCACACTTGTCAGTTGGTGACCTTGAACAAATTACTCATCTCTCTGAGCCTTGAGTTAATTAATCAATCCAGCAATAAATTAAACATTTATCCCTACGTTGGATCACTACAAAAATTAAAAGAGTAAATTAAAAGGAAACACTTAGAATTTGTTCAACAGATTAGAGTGCTACAAAACTAAGAAAAGGAAGAGAGGGAAAATAGAAAAAAAAGAAATACAAAAGGAAAAGGGAAGGTAAAAATAGTGTGTGTGTGTGTGTGTGTGTGTGTGTGTATGCTTATACAAAGTAGTATATGTGTATACATATATAAAGAATATATGTATTCTTTAACTAGATTAATTAAATTATCATTGTCTCAATTTATATGAATTAAAATTTTGCCAAATTCTGCTTCTATATCTTCCTCAACTTTAATATTTAGTCAACAAATAAATTCTACTGATCTGCCTCTGAAATATATCCCTAATATATGTCTTTTCTATTCTGACTGCATACTTTTTATTGCTTTTCAATTTGATAGGATGCTGGTCTATTTTTTTTTCCTGTTTTTCTTCCCTCCAACCTTCCCTGGTTATTTCTATCCCTGCCCCTAGATTTTTCCTCACACTACCCATATCTTTTTTATCCTCCTACTATCTAACCATATAGATTGAAAATCTTTCATGGTTCTTTCCTGCACAGACTATCAAATAACATTTACTCCCATCCAATTTTATCCAATATCTTTTCCACTAAAGGCCCCCAAAGCACTCTAAGTTCTGTCATAAAAGACTTATTATTCTCAAACTCACACTGCAGAAGTAGACAACCATTCTGACCACATTTACTCATATCATCCCCTACATCTAGAACACTCTCTTCCTGATGTTTACCTATCAAAATTCTATCACTCTTCTGATGTGAGAATGGCCATTTACCCTAACTTCATGTTCCTCTCTATGTGCTGAATTTACTGTGAAGAGATACAGTGATCAGTCTAATACATGTTTGGTTAAATTAGACATATAGATGTCAAAATATTGGTTATTATTTGATAATATTGGGGTTTAGAAAAAGCAGCTTGATCTATTACCAAAATTAGTCTTTTTTTTTCTCTTGTCTCCAAAATCTGCAGATAAGGACTATTCCTCCAAAGGAGAGTGGGGATGTTCAGAACAGGAGTGCCTATCCAGAATTCATCCCACACCCACTAGGCTCTGGTCCCTGCTCTCAGGCCCTGAACCAAGGGTAAACTGACTTTTACCTTTGGAGGGGGCTAGGGAAAAAAAATGCACCTTCCCTCAAGGCAAGTAGATCTCAGAGAGTGCCTGGGGAAGTGTACTTAAGCCAAGTAAATGCAATGATCTTCTCAATTTCACCAATCAATTAAGTCAATTTTCTTTGAGGAGGGATAAAGCAAATAAAAGAAAAGGTCAAGCTTCACTTTTCATTAATTATAGAAAGATCAAAGTTTCTACTTGTTGCTCATGTGCAGGCAGAAACCCTGGAAGAGAGAAAACGTGGTCCCACCTTAGTCCTATCTTTCAATTTTTGACCTTGAAACCTTAAAACTGGCATGAAAAAACAAATTGTCTTTCTACAGAAAAGCCGAAGTTATAGCAAAACATAAAAACTGTATTAAAATATGAATACCAAAATGAAAAACAAGGTAATATAGAAGGAAAAAATTGAAAATGTTGACTGGCCAAGATGGGAGTAGTAAAGAACAAAAACACAAGGAAAGTTTGTTTTTTTCTTAATTATTAAGGTACACATGGCCAAAAATTACATATAAATATTTGCATATGTTTAAATATATATGCATTCCTTTTTCTCTGTAGTAGGTAACATAATAAGGCAGATTTGTGTTTTATTTAGTTGCATTGTCTCAATTTTATGAAAGAAAAAGTATGGACTATTGGGACCTAAATAATAAAATTTGTGGTCTTTTCCCAACATACTATAAATGTGGAATTATAAAATTCAGGTTGGTTTTATTGATGACAGTACTATAGTGTTATGGTATAGACGTGGTTGGGAAGGAATTTGAAAAATATCTGAAAATAGGTACTTGAGTTTTTCTCATAAGAGAAAAAAGATACACACATATATCCTTAGGGCTGAAATTTCTCATGCTCATTTTTTAACTTAAAGGTAATTTTTTAAAGAGAGAGTATGAAAGAATTCACTGATTCATTTTTTAATTTATCTTAATATTGTAAACCATGTTTCTTACACTAAAATAATGAATTTGATGGTATATTTTTGTACTCAGATAAGTCTAAACTATGCTTTTGAAAAGAAAACTTTAAATCTCTTTGATATATTAGGAAAAAATACACCTAGAATATAAATAGCCAAGTTGAAAGAGTTTCAAAGTTGTGTTCAAATTAGCTGAAATATTGAATTTTCTACTAAAACTATTGTAAAACACAAGGAAAATAGAGTATCCTAAATTCTTAAAGTAGTGAACATGCAAGAGTCTTCACATTAAATTATTAAGAGACAATAAACATGAACTGAGATGCATTTATTCATTATTCAGTGAAGTGTTTTGTTGTCTATTATGTGTCAAATACAATTTTAGGTGTGTTTTTTTTTTTCACAGTAATGAACAGAAGATTGAAACACCAGCTCACAATTCAAGGGGAGGTGTTAAAATGATTATAAATAAGACAAGCAAAACACATAATGTGTTATTGCTAAGTGCTATGAAGAAAATATAAAGCAGGAAGGGGAATATGAACTATATCAGGGTAGAGGAAGATAACTCCTATGCCAGAATTGTTTATGAGTTTTCAAAGATCAGGGCAATGAATGGGCCATCTCAGGGCTATAGCAGCCTTGGTTCCAGGAGAAATGCTTTGTGAATCTATTTCAGACTAAGAGACAATGAAGGTGAGCCCTGAGCCTGATAGCTGTTATCCATGTCAAATCTCACCTTCAGAAGTACTGATTAGACTTATGTCAGATACAGGAACAAAGCAAGGCTTGGCTAGGTACCAGCCTCTGCAAAATCAGCTCTGTTCTCAAGTTGACATACAACCAAACAGACTCCAAGTGTTTAAAAGAGGTCCACCAATTATGATTAGCAGCAGACTAAGTACTAAAAAGTATGTGGTTCTCTGACAGCAGCACTTTCAGAAATCTTCTTTTATAGGTACAACATTTCTTTTCTTTTACAAGAGAAGTAAGAATTTAAGGAAAACGGATTGAGAAACTTTGGGGATAATTTGACAGAGAAGGTTTATGTCTATTTCATCTAACAATTAACTCAAGCTTGCATTTATTTGTCTTTATCTTTGATTTTCTAGTAATTCATCTTTTTTGTATTTTATAAAGAGTCAATATAAGACAGATTGAAAAGTCAAAAACCAAATTAGTTCTTTTACACAGATAGTTTGAGAAGCATTGGACTAAAATTCTGATCCCTCAACTAAAGTCATTCCAAAACTACCACATAATAGCATGAGTGGCTTTTATGTGCCAGACGCAATGTCAGGCACAGATTCAGAAATACATAATCAGCATCTTTGTGATGCTTACAATAGAGTGAGATAATAAACAAGCAAACTCTGGGCGTGGAGAGTACGATATTTGCCATTAAATCTCACTGCCTCCTGCTTGTATAGACTGAAATAAAACACTAGATTATGCGGCCACTCACTACCACTAGTGTAGACTCACTTATGGAAGCAGCATTTGGTAACACACGTGATATATTTCTTTTGTATAGGGACCTGATTTTTGTTTGTAGGAGCAAGAATCTTGAGGAATAAGATCAGGGCATTTTTTCTCTTTTTATAAATTGCCTCCACACAATCTTACCATATTGAGTGTATTTTAAAATGTGGTGAAAGAATTAGTCTATCTGCGAACCCCAAATCATGAATCCTCTCCTTCTGCTTTATATTGTCAAAAAAGTTATTTATGAACTTCTACCAGCCTCGTGATTTACTATAGTTTTAAATATATTTTTAAATTTTAATCTTGTGTTTATAATCCTTGGATACAATGGTACAATTAATAATTAGAATAAACAACTTTTTTCAGGAATTCAGTTACTCTTTTCATTTTATTTTTTGTTATATTTTATTGATTATGCTATTACAGTTGTCCTGTTTCTCCCCCATCATTCCCCTCCACCCTGCACACCCCCCCACCCATATTCCCCCCCTTTAGTTCATGTCCATGTGTCATAAGTTCTTTAGCTTCTACTTTTCTCACACTGTTCTTGCCCTCCCCCTATTTTCTACCCACCATCTATGCTACTTATTCTCTCTGTACCGTTTCCCCCTCTCTCCTCCTCCCACCTCCCTGTTGCTAACCCTACATGTGATCTCCATTTCTGTCTGTCTGCTCCTGTTCTATTGTTTGCTTAGTTTGTTTTTGTTTTAGGTGTGGTTGCCAATATCTGTGATTTTGCTGTCTTTTTACTGTCCTATTTTTTATCTTCTTTTTCTTAGATAAGTCCCTTTAACATTTCATATAATAAGGGCTTGGTGATGATGAGCTTTAACTTGACCTTATCTGAGAAGCACTTTATCTGCCCTTCCATTCTAAATGATAGTTTCGCTGGATAGAGCAATCTTGGATGTAGGTCCTTGACTTTCATGACTTGGAATACCTCCTTCCAGCCCCTTCTTGCCTGTAAGGTCTCTTTTGAGAAATCAGCTGACAGTCTGATGGGAACTCCTTTGTAGGTGACTGTCCCCTTATCTCTTGCTGCTTCTGGAATTCTCTCCTTCATTTTAATCTTGGCTAATGTAATTATGATGTGCCTTGGTGTGTTCCTCCTTGGGTCCAGCTTCTTTGGGACTCTCTGATCTTCCTGGACTTCCTGGAAGTCTATTTCCTTTGCCAGACTGGGGAAGTTCTCCTTTATTATTTGTTCAAATAAGTTTTCTACTTGTTGCTCTTCCTCTTCCCCTTCTGGTACCCCTATAATTCAGATGTTGGAACGTTTAAAGATGTCCTGGAGGTTCCTAAGCCTCTCCTCATTTTTTCAAATTCTTATTTCTTCATTCTTTTCTGATTGGATGTTTCTTTCTTCTTTCTGGTCCACTCCATTGATTTGAGTCCCAGTTTTCTTCCCACCACTATTGGTTCACTGTGAATTTTCCTTCATTTCCCTTAGCATAACCTTCATGTTTTCATCTAATTTGCAACCAAATTCAACCAATTCTGTGAGCATCCTGATCACCAGCACTTTGAACTGTGCATCTGATAGGTTGGCTATCTCTCGGTTGCTTAGATGAATTGGCTCTGGGGTTTTGATCTGTTCTCCCTTTTGAGCCATTTTTGTTTTTGTTTTTGTTTTTGTTTGGGGGGCGTCTGGTTTCGGCTGTTATATAGTGAGGGGCGGAGACTTAGGTGTTCCCCAGGGTGAGGCAGCCCAGTCCCTGAGTTGTGACACTGTATGTGGGGGCGGGGTCTTGGTGTTTTTAGGTTTTATTTCCTGGTGCTGGGGCCCTGCGTTGCAAGTTCTGTCTTATTCGCCATTTTCACCTGGATTATCTGCGCACAAATGTGGGACCACCTGGTCAGCCAGCCACCTTGCACCTGGGATCTGCTAGCTGCGGCCTGTGCATCTGGGGTCTGCTAGCCACCGCCTGCAGGCCTGGGTCAACCAGCAGCTGCCTACCCACCTGGTCTGCCAACCTCCACTTCCTCCTGCCAGGATTCACCCCTCTTACTGGTCTGGATGAATGGTTGTTGGACCTCCATACTGTTCAATTTTCCCTCAGTTCTGATTGTTTTCTTGTTTCTAAATCCTTGCTGTCCTTAATTTTGGTTGTGTGAGGAGGTACAGTGTGTCCACCTACACCTCCATCTTGGCTGGAAGTCCCCCCTAGAATAAACAACTTCTTTAAGAGGATATACCTAAAAAATATTTGGAAGTCTATAAGTGTTCTAGCCTTGAATCTACTTTAGGTTTTTGAAGAGGTTTAGCCTGTGATGGTGGTATTTATTTTGCTTTATAATTGTTATTACTATTATTATTAATTTTAGTCAGTGGTCTGTGTGCATAGCAATGATAAATGGCTGAAATAAAAGAGATTAAGAAGAGACATGTGAGACATTTTGAGAGATTTTGAAATGTTCATCCAGTGGTTTCTGTTGGGTGAAGGAAACTAAAATTTCTCTGACAGCAGAAATAAAATAAAATCAATCAGTGCTAATTGGTACCATCTAGAAAAATAGCAGAACTATTTAAAGAGGGCTTTAAGTTGACATTTGATAGCCAAGAAGGAAAAAAGTAAAACAGTTCAGTTGAATAAGGTGGGCAATAGATAGAGAAGAGTGTTTTCCAATATTTCTCAGGGCAAAATATCATGAAAGTCAAGAAAGTGCATTTGGTTCAGCTATCGCCATCAGTGTGGATAAGTGAGTTTGACATGTTAATAAGAAAATCTCAGAGATGCTACTGAGACCTTCTAGTCATCCAAGGGATGTTTTATTCTTCTAAAGAAGAATGTCTGATAAATTTGCAACTTGACTTGAAAATGTAATCTCTCAAAAAGTTGATGAAGCAATAAGAAAAAAATCCAACCCACAGGACCAGATTGTTTATAAAGGGAAATCACAGCTATAAACATGTCACTTCCCAGCTCCAAAACATTCAAAGACCAAAATTTGTTGGCTGAATAAAGTACTAATAGCAAGGCCCTTGTGCAGTTTGGCTTGTTTCCTTTCCAGGCTTAGCTCCCACAATTTACTTACAACAAAAGGGATGGGAAGAGTGAGGAAGCACATTTATCTGAGAATAAGCTATAAGCCAAGCTCTGCATTATGTTATTCTCTTTTATCCTCACAACTTCCACATATAGACTTACTGAGAGTGGTGAATAAGCTAATGAATGTTAAGTGATGCACAAAGGTATTTAAATTAATAAAATTAATATGCTTGGAAGAGTGTTGGACACATAGTAAGGCCTCAGTGAACATAAGCACTTAGTAATAACTTAGAAGAACACAGAAAAGAGAACATCACCATGATCTCTTATCATGAGGAAACTCATGATCATAAATGTTATGTTGTTTTCACAAATTGACAGCACTGTGGGGACTTTATGTGATTCACAAATTCTTCTTCCCACTCTATCTGCCTCTCTCTGCTCTGAGGCTTTTCTTCAGCTAAGCCAGAGTCTACTCTCCCCAAAGTATATCATAAGGCTTCCCAACATGTTACCTTTGCTCATGATTTTTACGACTCCTATAACATCCCTGCCTTCATCTCTACATTCCTTTTTCTTTAAGTTTTTAGAATCAATAACTTTTATTATTTTTTTATTTTATGGTTGTTCAAGTACAGTTGTATCCATTCCCCCCCACTATTCCTCCCCCAACCATAGCCATCCCCACCTCCTCCCCTTGATCCTATACCCTTTGGCTTTGTCCATGTGTCCTTTATACGTATTTCTTGACAACCCTTCCCTCTTGTCCCCCCATTATCCCCTCCCACCTACCCTCTGGTTACTGTCAGTTTGTTCTTTATTTCAATGTCTCTAGTTATACTTTGCTTGCATGTTCTTCTGAAAGTAGGGGATCAGCTTAAACTAATTGTCCATTCCATACTATCTCCAATCCATGCATTTGCCAACTGCTAGCACAATTCCTCCCTAGCACCAACACAGCAAATGTATTTAATTAAAGTTAGCCTAGCTTGCTTAATTTTTCTGCATTGTAACCCATTATTTCTGAATTTTAAGGGCCAAATATTGAGTCATTTATCTCAATAAAATAATGATTGAATTCCTACCATGTGCCAGACAGAGGAAATATTTTAGGCTATAACATGTACAACATGAAAAAAAGAGACATATGTCTTCAAGTGTTTAATAAATATTGACTTAATAAGTAGATGATAACTGTTCTGTAAATACAGCTTTACAAAAAAAGACTCATCCCCAAATATACATACAATAAACCTGTTTAAATTTAAGGTATCAGTAGCTCAAATGATAACTCCATTGTATTTCTGACAGAACTCCTATACCAATGCTAATATGGGACAGTCATATCCCTATCCATTTTTGAATTAAATTTTTATGTGTAATAGTTTGGTCTTATTTTTCCTTATCCTTCAGATTCTTCCATACTACTCTCCCATAGTACTATTCCTTTGGGAAGAAATACAAAGACTCTCAATCTTGGAGGTTTATAAAGTAACTTTTCTAGATTTGATAATAAGCTCTACTCATATGAGACGCATCAAACATGGTTATTACCAATGTGCTTATTGCTTCCTCAGAGACTAAGGGGTTAATCTGTTTATAAATTCCTTTTGGTATTCTACCCTCACAATGCTGATCATCTTCCTAGTTCCTCAAAGTCAAGTGACATTTGATTAATTGGAAGTTTCCCCTGCTCTTTTATTAATGTTCTTCCCTAGGTAGAATTGCCTTGTGTTTTATCATGAGAACAAGACTTTTTGGCAGATAACTCATAGTGTATTTCTCTCTCACACTATGCCATTTGGACTTGCCTCCCTAACCATAGATTATCTTCTTTTGAGAGCTTGTTTGGAGGTTCTAGCAGGAAAGCACTGCTACTCGTATACCCATGACCAAAGACCGGCCCTCTCCTCTAGTTGTGAAAGTTGTCCTCTTCGACTGAGTGTACAGCTTGTGGGGAGGGGGGATGCACATGGGTTGGTGAGGGAGGAAGGGGATACCCACCAAGCCAGCGAAATAAGCCAAATCAACCCTGGCCATCAATAGGGTGACAGATGTCGCAGCCAGATTGTTCTCACACCCAGACTATCTTCTTTTGGATGTTGAGTGTGTTTGATTGATTTCTATAGATTATTAAAGTGCTTTATTTTAAAACAAAAGTGTCTAGCCATTTAATGCCAAGTGCTGTATGTCAAGTGAGCCATTTGGGTATATTAGGTAGGCTGTTTTAAGCAGATTGTTTTTAAAAACTAGACATTGATTCTCAAAATCATTCTAATAACATGTTGAAACATCCTTTAGAAAAGTATGATCCCAGGTTTTATAGTCACTGTGCCAATATCTCAAAGTTGTAATAATAGTTTCTCCCCACCAATGAATAAATTTAAGGCCTGGGCTAGATTCGACTACTTATCTTCTTGAGTCAAGTATAGGAATCTGCTGATAATATTGGACAGAGATATGAGGCAGTCTGTTCTGGCACACCTTAAAACTGACAGTCTTCAATTATACTACATTTAAACTCTCCAAAGTCTCCCTGTGGCCAATAGAATTAAATTCAACCTCCCTACAATGCCTTAAGACTGCACTTTCAAGCCTCTGAGAGCGTCCCCAAACCCTTCTCTCCTTTTTCCACTGCACTTGTCATCCATGCTCTCTGTCTGTTCTTTGTCTCTGCTGAGCTCACTCTTCTGTCAGTCATGGAACTTGTAGTCTCTTTTTCTGGAATGCTCTTCCTTCAGATCTTCATGTGGCTACCTCCTTATTTTTTAAACTTCCATTCAGATGGGCTGTCTTCAGAAAAGCCCTTCCCAAATCACGGCTAAGGGCTCTGTCCTCTTTCTCTCATTCCCAATCCCCTGCCCCAGTCTCTCTTTACCCCCTCATCCTATTTTGTAGCATGTTGCTCTATTTTATAGCATATATCAATATCTTAAATATTATTTACTTATAATCTACCTTTCTCTACCAGAGCACAGGCTACAGAAAAATAAGGACTTTTCTCATCTGCAGCTGCACTTCCAGCAATCAGAGCCTGCCAAGGTAGGTGCCAAATAAATATTTGGTGAGTCAATAAATGCATATTTATTTATAAGAGAGACTGAGCATTGCACATGGGAAGATCAAAGAATTTGTGGCAGCTGTGGCCTCCATCCTGCTGCCCTGAGTAGTGAAGCAATGCTTTAACCCTCAGTGCTGCAGTTAACCTGGCCCACTGACTGTGCAGGATGGTTTTCTGCTCATTGAGCTGTGGAGCTGTCACACCCTTCCTTAACCGCCTAAGTGGCCTATCAATTTTTTTTATTCCAATTACTTATAGTACTGTCTGTGAAAGGATTTCTTATATGTAACATTTTCTAAACTAATATGTTCCCATGAATGTTTTAGCAGCTCCTAAGTCTGTCCTGATGACTAGATTCCTCCTGGTTTACTCTTCCTATAGTTTAGAGGATGCTCATTCATTCATTCATTTACTCCACATGTACTTATGGAGCCAAAGATACTCTGTTGTAGTCACCTTTCTAGATACTTGTGATAATATAATTTTTAAAAATGCTTTAAAGATTAAAAATATCTGCTGTCATGGAATTCTAGTAAAAATAATCAGATAATAAACAAAAATTATTTGAAGTGAATTCCCAAATATGTTCAATGTATTAAATGCTACTAAAAATGTATATAACAAGATAAAGGGATAGGAAAAACCTCAGGAAAATGAGTTATAATTTTAACAGAATGATTACAGGAGCCCTCACTAAGAAGTGGAAATTTAAATAAAAACTTAAAAGGAAATGAGGAAGAAAATTGTGTAACTATCAGGAGCAAAGGTGACTATAAAGAAATAACAAAAAGACTGACATGGCTGGAATAAACTGGACAAGGATGTAAGGGTGAGGAGGTAGTCAGAGGGATGAGAGGGCACCTGATCATGGGACTATATAGATCATGGTGGAAGGACCAGAGCTCCTACTCTGAGAGAGAAAGGAGCCCTTCAGCTGATTTTGAGTGAAGGAGTGACTTGTTCAGCCTTGTTTTTTAATAGGGTCACTCTGATTAATGATAGACTGAAAGGGAGCAAGGTCAGGAGTAGAAAGCACAAAAATTCAGGAAATAGTTGATGAATGAAGGTTCATCAAACAAAGCTGTTGTTAGGTGTTATATGGTGTTAGGAAATGTTTGACTCTGGATAATTAATGTTTGTTGACATATCACTCAACTCTCATAAAAAGGAGAAACAATATAAGGTAGGAAATGAGAGCATTAATGTCAGACAGTTTGGGAACAGCTGGTGACTCTGACACCTCTTTAGTGCTTTCATTTATATGAGTTACTTGTCCTCCCTAAATCTCAACATATTCCTTTGTTTAAAGGAAGATAATAGGAATGTTCCTGTTAAAGCAGTGCAAGATATTAGATATTCTGTTATTAGCAAGTCTGTTAGATATTCCAACAGATCCAAAGTTGTGAAACTGCTCTAACATGAAAGGTACTTATTCATATAAAGTCTGATGAAGACATTTCTTACCAGTGGTTTGTCTCCACATGAAGTGACTTAGAAGCCCAAGTTGCTTCCACCTCATGGCTTTGCCCTTTTTTCCAATGCTTGGCTTCTGATGTTTCCCTGGGCATGGGTTTCCAACCAGCAGATGATAGAAAAACAGGAAGCTCAAGTGTGGAAAGTAATTAATGAGCTGCATCTGGAAGCAGCACAAGCATTTCTGTTCCAATTTCAGTGACTAGTGAACTCAGGGCTTGGTCTTGCAGTCACTCCAAACTATAAGAGTGGTAGGCTATCTGGTCTCACTGTGCCAGGGTAAAGAAAAAACAGCTTTGGTGAGCAGGTGATGAGTCTTCACCGTTATCACTCTCCGTCACAGTACTATTGGGTGGGTCAGTGAGGTAACAGTTGGGAAGCACTTATCCCAAGACCTGCTACAATAAGTGGTTGCTGTTATTAACTCACGAATGTACAGGAAAGGGGAGAGCCACACTCATATCGGTTTTCCCCACCATCCAACTCAGAGGAATTCCTGCCTGTTTGGTTGGCAGAAAGCTGGTCTTACTTGGATGGGTTCCCTAGTCTCTCCATCCATGACTAGAGAAACCCAGACCCTTCAGCTTCCTCAACATTTATTGAAACAATAACCATCTAACATTCGTATCAGAGTAATACATTTTAAAAGTATTTTCTTTCACATACAATCTAACATACCACATTTATTGCTGTTAAAAAGAGTAGGTGTCAGGAATTCTCAAGCAACCTTTAATAGAAATATTCATTGAGTTGAGGAAATAGAGGGCATTCACAATTTATACCCCCTTTACTAAAAATAAATTTTAAAAACTTTATTGAGTTATAATTTATACACCCTAAAATTTACTTGTTTTAAGTATATAATTCAGCTGTTTTTAGTAAATTTATAGTTTGCAGTTATTACCACAATCCATTTTTAAAACATTTTCATCATCTCAAAAAGTTTCCTTGTGCCCATTTGCAGTCAGTCCATCCCAGGTAACCATTAATCTGCTTTCTGCTTCCATAGATTTGATTTTATGTAATTGAAATAATAAAATATGTAGTATTTTATGTCTGGCTTCTTCCACTTAACATAATTTTTTGATGTTCATCTATGTTGCAATATGTATCATAGTTCATCCTCTTTTGTTGTCAAATAAATAAATAGCATTCTATTGTATTGATATACCACATTTTGTTTATCCATTTATCAATTCATGACTGTTTTAGCATTAGGCTATTTTTAGCATTTGGCTATTGAGAACTATTTTAGTGGGGCGCCCATCCTTCCAATGGTAGCCAGATGCTATCTGCTCAGAAGCTTTGTCCCAAGATGACAGTGGTATTTTTAGTAACAATGATATAGTGGAAATGTCATCATATTGTATTCAAAAGCAAAATGACATAGACTGACATCTTCTCTCTTTTTTGAGCATCCTGGCCTTAAAGAGCAACCTCACACATACTGGTATTAAGAACCTAGATGGTGTATAACCAAGTAGATGTTCCACAAATGTAAATTCCCATTCTGTTCCCCTAGCTCCATTGTCTCACATTCTTCTCTGTAATAAACTCAGAACCTCTTATCAGCAATTCCAAATGCTGAGCCAAAACTTTCCATATTCACATGGATTGTTTTACTAATATTGTGAGTAAAATAAGGGTATATTAAATGTGTTGTTTTGGAGGAAGTCATTTTCTCTCCCTCACTCTTTTCGTACTGGTCCATAAAATAAGAGCTTCTGCTGCTCTCAGAAGCATTGATTAGAAGCACCTATATGTCCTTCCAGATCTTGTTTGCTCCTCTCACAGGAGGAGCAGTAATTTATCTATTTGACATGTTGAAGAGTCTGATAGTCACTGACCCCTATTTCTGTAGTGGTGGAATTGATGTGGTAAATCACTGCACACACAAGAGACCTCCCTCTTGTGCCCCTGACCGGGGTTTCCCAGCTTGACACAGTGAGGCATTGCTGGTGGTTACTTCGCTGGGGGCCTTACAGCTCAAATAAATCCACACAGTGTTCTGGGAAAAAATATTAGAAGGCCAGACAAATCACATTCAAGCTACAATTGCCAGTCTATTTCTACCTTCAATAAAGCTGACATTACAATTTTCTGTTTTCTCTGCCATTTTGTCAGGCAAAAGATGTGATAATTCCCTCAAGTCCAACACATGGAGGCTGTTAGTCTATTTCAGAGTGACAGAGCTAGGAATATTTTTAGGCAGGCTGATTCCTGTCTTTTTTTCCTGCCATGCATGGAAGACTCTTCTTAGGACTAACAACCCAGTAATGTAGTATTATTATCCTATCATTTAACACAAGTTTACTCAATCCCTCTTGGGTTTCCAAAAAGAATTTTTTAGTTTTCTTTCTCTGACGTAACAAATTACAGTACAAGTCTGCTTCATATACCACATCAATCACTTGTTCAGTCCCTGGGATGGCTAAATGGTTGACCTACTTGGATAGTTTTAGCTATCCAATCATTTGGATTTCGGGTGTTAAAACAACTGAAGTGGTCTGACTACTTAAACTTAAAATGCTTGACAAACCGTGATGTAGAGTAAAACATTCAATTTAACCAGAAAACAAACAAAGTTGTGGAATCTTTTAGATGTGTCCACATGTGTGCACAAGCACAGAAAGTGTCTTTCAGGTTCTCATTTCCTCTCCTTCCTCCTCCTCTTCTTCTCTGGATATCACCCTCTCCTGCCCCTCACATCTCTCATGTCTGTCTACCTTTGTCTCTTATTTATTCAAGTATAATTTACACATAACAGATTCAGGTGTACAATGTAAGGATTTGTATATTTTGTGAAATGATCACCAAAATAAGTCATTAACATTCATCATCATTCATCATTAACAATTTTTTTCTCATGATAGAATGTTTAAAATCTACTTTCTTCTCTCTTTGTGTCTTAATCTCCCCACATGCCCTATCTCTCTCTTAGAATTAGCAAATATGATGGTGAAATACACATTTTTTATTAGTAGTTCTTCTTTCTCATTTCACCCAGCATCGGAATCTAAAAAAGACTAAAAAGAAATAATTACACTTGTTTTCTTCAGGATTAAGATGAGTCAGTGAATTAGTACTTTCTGTGGAAGAAGAAACAATTCCATTTTGGCAGAAGGAGCTGAGATATAAGGGACATCCCAGAAAACACAGCAGGTTCCAGCATACTAAGATAGACTAAGTCTCCCTCTTGTCCTTAACCCTACCTAAATCTGTACAGTAACAACTTAAAGGTTGCCCTAAAATTTAAAATCTAATATTATTCTCTTGGCCACCATCCTTATTCTTTAACTCTCTTCACCTCTGAGTGATTTTGACCTTGGATGTTTGGCCAGAGTTCCTCAGAGAGCAGTAAATCACCAATTCTGTGAAGATCCATTTTCTAACAATGATTACTAAAGAAAGACAAATGTTGAACAATTAGGAAGTAGTTAAAGACACATTAAATTTTTAGCAGAGGAAGGTCACCCTTCTGGGCTTCAGGTTAGCCTCTGGTATCTAATAAGGCCATCCTTTAAGACTAGGAAATTAACATTGCAAGTGCTCCTTATGTGAATCTGTGCATAAGACACAGCTGGGCTATGGCAAGAGGAGCAATACCTTGTCAATGAACAACAACAAGTGTTAGGGAAATCCCAGGAGCAACTCTCCAAAGTTGAGATTGTTGGCCATTACTCAAGTTGAAAAAATCCTCATTTTGAAGACAACTCTCAAGGACTCAGCTTTTGAGATTTTTGGTTCATCAAAACATGTCACTCTAAGTACTACTGAAAATAACCACTAAACAGAGCAGAGCCCTGTCCAAGAGAGAATAAGGGGACATAAAATTCTCCCTAAAGCGTATAAAGGAAAAAACACAAAAAGTCTTAATTTAAAAAATGTGACATTTGGAAAGTACTTTCTCTTATACAACAGATTACTCAGGACATCAAGTGCTTGTGGGTTCATTTGTGTGTGTATGAACATGGAACAACTTAATCACATGATCATTAATGCATTGCAAATCAAGTTCGTTTCATTTCCTTTTAATTTTAATTTCTTTTAAAACAAACTGACAATTGTCCTTTTGTCAAGACTCACTCTAAGACACCACATGTTTTGAATAGTTTATCCTGGATTTCACTTAGACTTGAAACACTAAATAGCTCCTCAGAGGTAAACAAGATTTTGTATTAATTTATTATATCTGGACATTTCAATTTACTGTCTGTTTTCAGCTGCTAAAACTGCCGCTAACAAATAGCTATTAAATTGTATTTCATTATTATTTCACTTGAATTTTATTGCTAAACTTTCAAACTTGACTGCCGTTTTAGTTTTCTCTTTCCTGGACTGCATCTTCATGTCCTTTGCCCATTATTATGGGGTGAGAAGGAAATTATAAGGAGAAGGGCCTGGGAAGATAAACCAAATTGGCAGAGATCAGTTGTTTATAAATAAATTAAACACACTCAGATGTATCTGTTAAATTTTAAGCCCCATACTGTTGTCTGAGCCTTACTATTTTTAATAATTTGCCTGGAGATTCTTTTGCACACATTTAATAGAAAATCATATTGCCTGAAAAATATAGTTTTGTCTTTTTATATCTAACTCATACATCTCTTATGTCCTTTCCTTTTCTTCTTGTAGTTATTAAAACTACTAACACAACATGAATACTATTGGTCGTAGCAGTGATTTTGCGGAAGACCGATCATATTTCCTTCCCATCCTTCATTTACTAATAGCTTTTATTATTAAAGAACAGTGAATTCTATTAAATGCTTTTCTTGCATTAATTGAGATGATTGTATGTTTTTAATCACATTTTACCTATTAATGTTCTGATTACATAAATGTATTTTCTATTGCTGAAAAATTTATCTATCCTACAAGCAATGTGGCTGCTAGACTCAATTTGTCTTGAAACTCTCTAGCAAGATTGACCTAGATGAAGGATAAAGTATTGTAATTTTTAATCTACATTTATAAATAAGATAGTCCTTGTATTCTTATTGTACTCTCTACAGTTTGAATTTGAATACCAAGGTAATCAGATTATACTAGATTCACAAAAATGAATCAAGTAACTTTCCTCTGCTGCTCTCTGGAGATATGGCATAAGTTAAAGGTTTGCTAAACTTCCCAGTAAAACTCTCTGGGATTAGCACCCTTGTGGGGAGAAGGTAGGTGGGTATGAATTATCATTACTAAGTACATGTTTTAACGGTTATTGGCCTACTGAGGCTCACTTTTCTTTTTCTTGAATCAATTTGGTAAATTTTAATTTAACCGTCCAAATTATGTAAATTGAGTAATAAAATTGATCATAATATTCTTTTTGGACTTGGGAGGTAAAGAGGATGGTATCTATATTTTTTACTTCATTTTTCTCTTATTTGTTTTTCCCTCTGTTTCCTTCACTTGATCAGTTTCCCAGATGTTAATCTAATTGATTAGTGCTTTTTGTTCCTTCAGTTAGTTGTTGGACTTGTTGATCATTGTGATTGCTTTCTATTTATTTAATTTATGCTCTTTTACTATTTTTTCTTCTTTCTGCTTATATTGGGTTCAGACTATTTAAGTCCATATCACAAGTTTCAATTTGTAAGCCATTTTTTTGTAATCTCCATGATATTTTCTTAAACTAATTAATTATTTAGAAGTATGTTTTTATTTGCTAAACATACAGGTTTTTTTCTGTTGTTTTCTTATTGGTTTCAGTTTTATTGCATTATGTTCATCAATAAGAATTTAGCTATATCTATTATTTGGAACTACATTGTCTTTTTTTGAAAAAAAAAAATATATTGAGCCAACACTTTTTAAAACCATGTTATTAAGTACTAGAGAGAATATTAAAACTATCACACAAGTCCCTGTTATCAACAATTTTATAACACAGTTGTCTTCTAAGCAACCCATAATAACCTCAGGAATACTAATACAATAAAAATAATGACAATTTTATTGAGCTCTTACTATGTAGCAAATACTGCTCTCAACACTTTACTGTTGTAACTAATTTAATCCCCAGGAAAACATGACAATACTGAGCAAAGGTCAGTTTGTTCCGTCACATTACAGGAATACGACAGCACTTCTGAGTTCCTATGAACTCAAGATGTGGAATATTAGTCTTTTGTTCTCAGTTGCAGATGCTCAGGCGCAATTCTGAGAAAATGGCATCCCGTTGGGTTCTAACACCACCCTGCTCTATTCTTCTGGTTTACACTGAGTTTATCCTATCTGTGGTTGTGTACTGTATGTATGTCACTACAACCAAAAGAAATTATTTTCCCCTAAATTTGCGCCATCTCCACATGCTCTTCATAGATATTAAAAAAACATAATCGCAAATGGATTCACTTATAAACCTTTTAAAAACTTAATACTCTACTTGATTAAAAGTCATTTCTCACTAATTGCTTCCTTTGAAAAACCAAACAACATTTTATTCACTTTTAAATGGAAATTATATATGATCTTCTATGTTTATATTAGGGAACCAAAGTCCTAGGAGGCTATAGGAGTCCCACAGTTCAAAGCCATGGGGAGTCAGAAGTGCAACAGCATTTCTTCAGGGTTTCCAGCTGAGCTCCTTTTTTGACCCTCCATTAATTGCAAATGAAGATCTAACACCTTGGTAATATTGAAGATTAGATTAAATAATGCTTATTAAGTGTTATGGTAATGAAATTTCTTCAAAATGAAGTTAAAGTAACAAAGGTTTTTTTTTTTTTTTTTTTTTAATACTTAATGGGCATGATTTGATATCCTATATAGCAATGCCAAGCTTCAATTTGGGAATATGTAGAAACCCAGTAAAACTGAGTCCTAAAGTCAGTCAAAATTTTATCTCTTTAAATTTCATAATCCTCTTAGTTGAAGTATAATTTTGTTTACATGCATATCATGGGTTCTACTTTCCAACTCTGTTGTGGGGAGCCTTGGCAGGTGTCCTGGGGGCTACCTAAGTGTGCAGGTCAACAGGAGACCCAGCTGCTGGAGCTGCACATCCCTACCCGTTCCTCTCTTCCTTGAGCAGCTCTGCTTTCACCTGCAGATTTAGAAATCCTTTAAAGTAAAGGTTCTAAATCCACTGTTTCAGACCACATAACCTGCTAAAATATCTGCTTATCTAACCGTACACTTTTACTATATAAGCCTACACAGTACACGTCAGTTATAACACAACAGATTACAAGCTGAGTCAAATGTAAAGGGCTTGCCCCTCAGAAAGAAAACCGTTTCTCAGACAGCACCAAATAAAGATCATGCCATGCTACATTTATTTATTTGATGACTTACATAGTGCTTAGTGCCTTGAGAACTGGATCGAAACATCCTTTGTAAATACCCCAGAGTATCCTAAAGAATTGGTGTAATTCATTCTGAACTTTTAGTTATTTCTGGCATCTTCAGTTTAGTTGGCTTTGGTCCTGACACTGAGTACTCAGTTCTATTTCTAGTTGATACAAACAATATACAAACACTCATAAACATAAAAATTATTTTAATTTACATCAGACCTGTAAATCAGTTCAACAAAAGCAGGATTTTGTGGCATCCTGCCTTTACATGCTTTTGGAGTGCCATGGATTGAAAGTATTTACATTAATCTAAGATATATGTTCAAGTTGTACCCCCTTCTGGTAATGATACTGAGGTCAGAATTGAACAAGAGTTATGGGTATAAGCTCTGGAATTTGAACCTTTGCTCTTCCACTTACTAGCTGTGAGAGCATGAGCAAGCAAATTAACTTCCCTGTACCTAAGAGACAATAATGATACCTATTTCACAGAGCCATTGTGAAGCTCAAATGCAAAAACTACATGTCAACAATGTGGAAAAGCATCTATCATATATCTTGCATATAGTAGAAACTCAATCAATATCAAGTTATGGTGCATGACTAATGTTGTAAACTGTGCTATATCAGACTTCTAATTACTATAGTTTCTGTTTGCCAAGGATGGAGCATGATTTGACCTGCAATATAACTGAATCTGTGGTATAATGGGTTTTAGTTTATAGAAACAAATGGCCTAGATTATCAATTAACACCAGAATTTTTGTCTTTATTTTTATTGTTGACACTATTGCAGATGTCCCCATTTCCCATCCTGTTTGCCCTTTCTCCCAGAGCATCAGAACTTTTATCTTAAGAAATATTAATGAATGATGATTGAAATTTATTTTTAAATATACTTTATTGACTATGCTATTACCGTTGTCCCATTTTTCCCCCTTTGCCCCTCTCTGCCAGGTACCTACTTCCCTACAGCAATCCTCCCCCTTAGTTCATGTCCATAGGTTGTGTGTTTGAGTTCTTTGGCTTCTCCATTTACTATATTATTCTTAACATATCCCTGTTTTGTACCTACCAGTTATGCTTCCTAATTCCTGTACCTTTCCCCGCATTCTCTCCCTACCCCCTTCCAG
Organism: Anoura caudifer; assembly: GCA_004027475.1. Lineage (NCBI taxonomy): Eukaryota > Metazoa > Chordata > Mammalia > Chiroptera > Phyllostomidae > Anoura > Anoura caudifer. The sequence continues at coordinate 56,660 of PVKU01000868.1, forward strand.
CTGATAACCCTCCATATCTATAATTCTGTTTCTGTCCTGGTTGCTTGCTAAGTGCGTTTTTCATATTTGTTTTTGGTAGTTGTGAATTTGTTGCCTTTTTAATGTTCATAGTTTTGTTCTTTTTCTTTTTCTTAAATAATTTTCCTTTAAAATTTCATGTAATAATGTCTTGGTGATGATTAACTCCTTTAGCTTTACCTTGTCTGGGAAGCACTTTATCTGCCCTTCCATTCTAAATGATGGCTTTGCTGGGTACAGTAAGCTAGGTTGTAGGCCCTTGCTTTTCATTGCTTTGAATGCTTTTTGCCAGTCCTTTCTTGCCTGCAAAGTTGCTTTTGAGAAATCATCTGATAGTGTTATGAGAACTCCTTTATAGAGTAACTCTCTGCTCTTCTCTTGCTGCTTTTAAGATTCTCACTTTATATTTAAATTTTAGCATTTTAATTGTGATCTGTATTGGAGTGGTCCTCTTTGGGTCCAACTTGTTTGGGACTCTTTTGCTTTCTGGACTTGTATGTCTATTTCCTTTGCCAAATTAGGGAAGTCTTCTTTCATTATTTATTCAAATAAGTTTTCAATTTCTTGCCCTGGCTGGTGTAGCTCAGTGGATTGAGCTCAGGCTGAGAACCAAAGAGTCGCCAGTTCAATTCCCAGTCAGGGCACATGCCTGGGTTGCAGACCAGGTCCCCAGTGGGGGCCACGTGACAGGCAACCACACATTGATGTTTCTCTGCCTCTCTTTCTCTTTCCCTTCCCTTCTCTCTAAAAGTAAATAAATAAAATCTTTTAAAAATTAAAAAAAATAAGTTTTCAATTTCTTGCTCTTCCTCTTCTCCTTCTGATACACGTATGATTTTGATGTTGGTATGTTTAAAGTTGTCCCAAAGGTTCCTTAGCCTATCCTCATTTTTTTTAAATTCTTTTTTCTTCCTGCTGTTCAGATTGAATGCTTTTTCCTCCCTTGTGTTCCAAATCATTGGTTTGATTCTAGGCTTCATCTTCTCCACTGTTGGTTTCCTATAGATTTTTCTTTATTTCACTTAGTGTAACCTTCATTTCTTCCCTTATGTTTTTGCTGTACACAATGAGTTCTTTGAGCATCCTGATTACCAGTGTTTTGAACTCTGCATCTGATAGGTTGGTTATCTCCTTTTCATTTAGTTCTCTTTTCAGGTGTTTCAGTCTGTTCTTTCATTTGGATGATATTTCTTTCTTTACTCAATTTGGTAGCCCCCCTGTGTTTGTTTCTGTGTATTAGGTAGAGCTTCTTTGACTCCTTATAAAAGGCACCTGTAATTGTGTGGGGCAGAGCCTTAAGTGGGACAATCCCCTTCACTGCTTTGGGGCTCTGTGTGGGGTGAGGGCTTGGAGAAGGGACAGTGCCACTGCCTGGCCTCTGGAGGTTTGCCAGGCATTCACCCTGTTTCCTGTCACTTCACCCATTTCCTGTATGCAAATGGCAACTTTCTAGCTGTTGCCCTGGTGGTAAATCCGAAAAGTGGGTGGGTTTACCTACATTTGAAGTCCACGCAGGCCCTTTAAATGAACTCTCATGAAAATGCGACAGTTTCTTCCACTGCCCCATTCCCCACTGCTTTTTACAGCCAGAAATTATGGGGATCTACCTTCCCAGCATGGGAACCCTGGGCTGTGTGTTCTGGCCTAGGGCTGGCATTGCTCCCTCCTAAGGTATCCCTCCTGATCTTTATCCATGACACATAAATGTGGGACTACCTGTTCCTCCACTGCGGCCGCCTCTCCACACCACATTGCGTCTCTGTGCCTCTCTACCCATCTGCAATGCTGTCCCTCCTACCATCTGGTTGAAGGTGGTTTAAATCCTTGGTTGTTGGACTTCCATACAGCTCAATTTTCTAATGGTTCTGATGGTTCTGGTTGTTATTTTTTTTTTTTTTGAGGAATAGTTGTAATTCTCTCTGTGATTGTGTGAGGAGGTGAAGTGTGTCTTCCTACACCTCCATCTTGATCACAAGTTCTCACGATTAACATTTTCTATTATTTTTAATTAAAATTTTTGTTAATCTTTGTCTCTTAAAATCTGATATTATTTTCTGTACTCTTTAATGGGACTCAACCTTCCTTTTTTCATGTTCTCATCTTCAAACATTAGCAACATTTGAACCCTTCCTTTGTCATCAGCTTTGTTCATTTGTTTCCTTCTGTAGGTCATCTGTTATTTTAAAAGCAAAAAAAATTAAAACAAGAAGATCTAAAATAATAAGTGTGTTGTTTGGTTCTGCTTACATAGCAGAGTGTGGCATGTGCTTGATTAGGCAGCCCTGATACACTTGTCAATTCTTCCTTCAGTTCTGGGACTGTTATTCCCTGCCTGTCTCATTTTCATCTATCATCCTTGTTCCTGAAAGTGAACACAGTTTGAAGAATTATGGAACCTAAGAAAAAGTTCTTTCTCTCTTCTGTCAAGTGCCAAAGAAAGGGTTTGCACTTAGATGGGACAGCTAGAGAGAAAGCAGAAATATTTGCTGTTACTGTTAAAAACCAGACTGAAGTACATATAAATGGGATCTGGGGCTGGAAACTCTGGAAGGAAACAATATTTATTAAGTGATATGGCAGATTGTTTGAGTTATCATGTATGACTTGATGGCTATAAAATAATTTTGGAGAAAACATAACCACCCACACAAAAGGAGGCAAGGTCAGAACGCTTGGCAAATTGTGTGAGCCGGCTCACGCCTCCTTTGCTGTTATTAGTGGCTTTGGTGACTGGCTGATGCATTATAAATCTAATGTAGCTTCACCTTCAAATAAGGTTTTGTAGGCCCTCACACTCCGTGCTTTGAAACGTGTACCTACATAAAAATGTGAAGAGATCTTCCTGTCCTCAAAAGCTTTGCTTCCTTGATCTCGAACAAAGATCGACAGTTCAGTGTGTGCTCCTGGGACCCAATGGAATCATTTTCTAAAGTTTTATCTCATAGGAGCATATTTTATATTTTTCAAATTATATTCTGTTGTTTTATAAGCCAGAAAGTTTGTATTGATGAGTGTGCCTTCTGTACAAGACCCAATTTTGTAGAAATCTGTTTGTTTTCAAATAAAATTTAAAAATAGTAATACCAAACACTCAAGTTACATTATACCTTTGTCCTAGAATAATCATTTATAATTCTCCCTTTTATCTTCAAATGCATCCCAGTTTGTGTGTGATCAACTAGATAATCATTACAATTCTAATAACGCTTATAGATGTTCTCATACAATTTTTATATATTAACTCATTTAATCTTCATAACATCTCAATAAGGTAGGTACTGTACCCCACTTTATAGGTGAGGGGACCATAGCACAAACTGGACAGGAAAACCACCAAGAAGCAAGCAGAAATACATGGAGAGGATGAAATTTGAACCCGAGCAGTCTGGTTCCACACTTCTATAGTCTTAACATCTGTACCATTTTATACTCCATAAGGTTTGAGCTTTGTTTTTCTTTTCCACCTTTATTACATAATATTTTAAATGACCCTACAGTCATGAGGACAACTTTTGAGCATTCATTAGAAACAATTTATACATGAACTTAGACCCTCAAATGCTGTGATACACAGGGGTGTTTTGAGTCAAACCTTCCAGAACTGGTTGTCCAAGTAAGGAGTCTGGTGGATCAGAGGAAAGGGATAGGGAAGAAAGAAGGCCCAAGTACTGTCATAAGGCACCTTTGTGAGAAACCAAATGTTTATTCTCCCTGGAACCCAGATATAGAAAATGGGTGGTGGAAACGAGAACGGGTGAGCTGACATTTGGAATTTGGCAATGACTGAATCGTACGACAAAGAGGAAGATAGATTTTCATGTTTCTGTACAGATGATAAAGCCAAGACCATATTTCTCAGCTGCTGCCAAGACCCAACCAAATGTGTCAGATCTGAGTCACTGAAAGCTGTGTGGAAAGACAGATTCACATCCAGGGACTTGCGTTAAGAGGACTCTCCAGTTTCTTTAAACTTGATCCTATTCTGTCTCACTGAAATTCTTACCATAGCTATTCCAGCTCACACTTCCTGACAGCTTTGGGAGGTTTTCCAGGGATATTCAAAAGTCCAAGACAGGCATGGGGTCCATTGTTGTTCACCGGGTTATGTCTTCCCCAATCTCAGTATGTTGTTGGAGTTCAAAGTGTTCCCAATTAATATCAGCACAATCACAACAACTGTGTCTTAAATGTTTTAGACATAATTCATTCAGGTATCTATAGTCTTTTAGTTTTATTTTAAACAATTTTATCATTTACATTTTTGAATACTTTTGTGTGATTTTTTTTCTTTGCCAGATTCACTACAATTGCTAGCAATAATATGCAAGCACATGAAAACTTACCTGGACTTCAAACTCATTTCTAAGCTGTTTACTTCACTTTCCCCTTTCAACATAATTATGAGATCCCCAATATCATCCTCAGGTTTGGTGATTTGCTAGAAGAGCTCACAGAACTCAGCATGTAGTCTTACTCTTGGTTATGATTTATCACAACAAAAGGAAGCAGAGCAGTAACACAAAAGGAAAGGCATATGGGGTGAATGTTAGGGAAAAACAGCATCATCTTCCAGGGGCATTTCCTGGTGGAATCACAAGAATATATACTTAAGTCCCCTGAGAAACAAGTTGGGACAACAAATGCAAAATATCGTCTACCAGGAAAGCTTGTTAGGCTCAGTAGCAGGGTTGGTATTTGGGGCTAGTCATACAGGCACTCTGTGCCTGGCATGTACACAAATTCCACACTCCCAGAAGGAAAGCAGGTGCTCAGCGTAAACTGGGTTGTCCAGGCATTTTCTGGCACAATAGTCCATCTTATGAGGGAATGGAGGGACTCTCCTGAAACCCGCATTCCCAGATGCCAGCCAAGGGCCAATCCTGTAAGCAGACCTTTCCAATGACAGCAGTCAGGCTTGCTCTTTTCTGCACTGTTAGCATAACTTGATTTTCCACAGATAAAAATAACTTAAAGAAGTCGAATTCTTTTCTCATAATCATGAGTTTCTGGTTGGGCCCTTATTCACACTCTCTATCCAATATTCTTTCCAGTTGATTACACAGCTATTCAGAAAAGCATCTGATAACCAAGCAACTAAAACTGGTTTACACAAATTAAAGTGACTAATAATCACAGGTGCAGTTGTAGCTTTTTGTCCTCCATACGTAAACTGGAAATGATAATAGCCCCTAGGTTAGCACTGTCCAAGACAACTTCAGAATGATGGAAATCTCTAACCTGTTCTGTCCAAAACAGTAGCCCCTATTAACATCTGACTATTGAGCACTTGAAGTATGATTAGTGTGATAAAGGAATCAGCTATTTAATTTTGTTTAGCTTTAATTAATTTTATTTTAAATAGCCACATGTTGCTAATAGCTATATATTGGAAGCAAAACCTCTGATAATTTAAAATTTATTTTATTAAAGCAAGCAATAGTGAGATTTATAGATCATGGCCTTATAACACCAATGTTTCCTTTGGACTCCCTGAGGACCAAACTGATATTACCACATGGAACCCCCCAAATCTTGATTTCTTGTGCTTTTAATACAAAATTATACGGTTTAAGCAGAAGAAGGAATGCTCCAACACTAACTGGACTGTGTTTTTATAGGTCATTTTAAAAATAACCTGTAGTCTGAAGATTGAGGGTGGTTTGTCTGCACAAGTACTGCTGGTCCGTAGCTGCAAGGGAAAGGAAGAGCCCGCCATTTTGGAGGAGCAGGCCCAGGCCAGTGCAAAGTCAGTCGATGAATCTCACTGTTTAAGTATCAGTTCACATGTCTATGGAGCTGACTGGTAACTATTTTGAAAAAGAGATAAGGGGTAAAAAGCAAGAGTAATAATTTCCACCATAAAGGTATGTAATGAAATAGATAATAAATTTCAACTTACTTGAAATATCATAATGTTTAGCACATATGCCTTCATGATGTTCTATCCCTAAGCTCCAGTAGGCATTACTTTTGTACATGTGCAACATGTCATAAAAATGGTAACATTAAAGTAAGCAAGGTCATTTTGGAATTACAGTCAAAGTTCTATTTTTGTTTTCTGTGCCAGTATAAAATTTATACATTTTTCATCAAGTTAGAAATTAAAAACAAATGAGTGCCACCTTGTGGTGGCATCTACCACTCCTACATGACATTGTAAATTGTGCCAGCTTCCAAAAGAAGCTTCTCCATCCCCATTAGAAAAGCCTCGGACCTCAACCTCAAGCACGCTCTCATATTTGGTCTTTGGTTCAGCTTCAGAATGTAAAAAATAAGATTGAAGAATTGGAAGTGGAAGGCAGGGCCTGAGATTGTATACTGGAAGTGAAGTGAACACCAGAGTGAAAAATATTTCTATGGGAAATAAAGAAATATTAGTAGTATATAAAGGGACTTTCAAAACTCACACAGTAAAGTTGACAGTCTGAGGAAAAAATAAACAAAAGCCTACATAATGCAAGATCTTTTTAAAGGAAAAGAGGGGAAAACTATCCAAAATACTAATGTTTACCCTACTGGTACCAAGGTTTCTGATAAATGAAGAAGGGAATAAGAATAAAAAGGGGTAATATGACCAACTCTATCTTGTTCTACTTATTTTTGAAATGCTACAAAATAATATTATTAATATGAAAAGTACTTTCCTGCTAGTAAATACATAAAATCTTTCTGTATAGAAAGTGACGTTCAAAACTAGGACGTCTGACTGCAGTGGGGTCCAGCGGGATTTGCCCGCAGGTGTCTCTCAGTGGCGCGTGGTACTAAAACACAGCAACTCACAAGTGTTAAGAAAGCTAAGTTAAAACTAAAGATGTATTTATGGCAGGATTATTTAGAATCTTTAAAATGTTCATATGTGTTGTGAATACTCAAGGGATAGATTAGAGTTTTATCATTTTCTAAACTTTTATAGGTAAGGAAACATTTTTTTTCTTTTGGAATATATCCAAGTACTAGCATTCTATAAGAACATTTTGGCATACATTGCTTATTCAACAGTTCCGAATCATTTTCATGGAAGAAACTTTCATTTGCTCTACCTAGATATGTTATTGCAAAAGGAAAGCGTACACATAAGAAAGGCAGTGCCTGCATTCCTGAAGAACTTGCTATATTAACTTTGAGTTGTACATCACTTAATGTTGCCAGCACAGCTGAGGACTTCTTTTAAAACTTTCAGTTGTAGCAATGGACTAGTAATCTCATTCATAGCCTTTAGAAGTGCTGACAAACTCTTTTATTCCAAATCAACTTGCAAAATCAAGGAATATAACAATAATTGTTGATTAAATGACCATAGGTAACATAGTTTTACTGTACGAGGAGATCCAGGTGAACAAATGTTGTGTAGTACAAATTGGGTAGCTGTTCAACAAATTACTTCACTTTTTTTTCCTACTCACAAAACTAGGGCACATTTTCCAGTCTCCTTTACACCTGAATGTTAATGTATTCCTGGTTTTAATCACTGCAATGTGGATGAAACAATGCACCTAACTTCCAGGCTTGCCCCTTAGACATGTCCTATGTGATCTTACATGATTGTAGGCTCTCTGTCTTTTCCCCAGTTCACCAGCAAGAGTTGACTCCCAGAAAGACATGAAAGTCATAGATTAAAAAGTAGTCTCGCTCAGCCTGGGTCCCTGAATAACTGCATGGGATATAGGCCACCCTCTGAAACCTCCACCTCTGACTGACTTCACATGAAAAGAAAGAAAGGTGTTAAGTCACCAAGATTTCAGGTTCATTCTGTTTATAGCATCTAGCACCACTTTAACTACCAAAAGGGGACTTCGGGTTGTTTGCAACCCAATAGTAGTCTTGCTAAACTTAACCAAGAATCTTAACCGCATTCAGTCTGATGAACTGAAATAGAGAATTCAGAGAGAAGCCCACACAAATGTTTTATTTTATTTTATTTTAATTTATTTTATTTTAGCAAAAGAGTAGGTGCAATCCAATGGAACAAAGATACTCTTTTTAGTAAATGCTGCTAGAGCAATTGAACATCCACAGCAGAAAGATAAACCTCAACCAAAACCTTACATGTAACACAAATTGAATTCAAGGTGGATTATAATCTTTAAAATGTAAAACTATAAAACTTCAGAAAAACCTAAGACAATTGTGAAGATCAGGGAAAGTATTCTTATACCTTCTACCAAAACAAACCAAAAAGGAAAAATTAATAAATCAGACCTTGTAAAACTAAAAATGTTTGCTTTATAAAAGATTATATAAAGACAACGAGAAGAGAGGCTATAGAATGGATAAAAATACTTGCAAACCACATATCTGACAAAGAACTAATATCTAGAATATATTTTTAAATGTAAACAATTGTAAAATTATTAAAAATTAACACTTTAATGGAAAATGAGCAAAAGACATGCACAGATATTTTACCAAAGAGGATTTATAAATAGTAAGCACATGAAAAAATTTTCAACATAATATGTGCTATGAGGAAAATTCAGATCCAAACCACAATGAAATATCTCTATACATAGAATGGTTAAAGTAAAAAAAAAAAAATAATGACATCAAATGCTGGAAAGGATGCAGAGAAGCTGGATCACTCATACATTATTTTTGAGAGTGTAAAATGGTCCAACCACTCCGAAAAAGTTAGACAATTTTTTAATAAAATGAAACATGTAATTACCACATAACCTAGCAATTTCACTCTTGAGCATTATCCCAGCGAAAAGTTATGTTCACAGAAAAAACCTATATGTGATGTTTATAGCAGCTTTATTTATAATAACCAAAAACTAGAAAAAAGTTGGTATCATTCTATGTGTGAACAGTTACACAACCTGCAGTAACTATTACCACATGTACCATGTGTGAGCCCTGAGAAGAAAAACTCTGATGGGAACCAGGGGAAGAAATTTATCTGCTGAGATGGACACTCTATGGCCAACCAAAGGCCCAAATGTTATACATGATAAGAACCTAGCAACAACCATTTACTGACAGGGACGTCTGTATTCCGTATACCAGGAAGAACCACAGACAGCTGTCATCTTCTGGCATTATCCACTGCTTGTTTACACCGTCTGAATCAGCCACTGTGGGGAAACCCTGGTTTGTCTTCCACCAAGGCACTAAGACTTTCCTGTCTAATCAGAATTGCTCAATTTGGATACCTCATTTGCATCAGACTTAATTGGGAACCTGGGCAGGAACTTCTGCTTTACAAGGCGGCCTCCCTTTGTCACTGTGGAACACAACTTAGGTTGCTACCTGAGTCTGTGTCTCCTACGCTGCAGCTCCATTTTGCTCAAATAAATGCTTTTTTACTTCTTTATTACAATCTAAAATTAATTTTGGTTTACACTTGTGACACACATACCATGTAATACTACGCAGCATTATAAAAGGAAAAACTATTGATAAAATTTGGGTAAAACTTTAGAATTTTGGCTAAATGAAAAAATTACCCCCCCAAATTACATACTGTATGATTGCACACAGAACATATGTGTACATGTGTATATATACATGTGTGCATGCATACTTTTTGAATAATAAAATTTTAGAAATGAAGAACAAATTAGTGATTGCTATGGAAACTGGAATAAGTTAGTCACCCAGCACTATCACACTCAGCAAAAGAAATATTATGTTGTAATTCAATATTGGGAAAGAAAAATCCTCCCACTCGTTAGTCTCAGAGGAAACTGCTTTCTTGAAAACTTGAACACAGCACACTTTCCTTCATCCTCCAGGACAGCTAGACCCAAAATTAAGATTAAGGGAGACCTTACTGAAACTTAGAATAAAAAGATTGAGACTCTACATGTTTTCTGCCTGGAATCCACAAGGATAGGACAGGCTGAGTGGTCTCCCAAGAGCAAGGTGCCTGATGAGACAGACTATTTCATTGTTAATGATTGGTTATGCTCTTGACTGAAAAGCCATTGCCAACTCATGTTTAGGAAAGCCTAATTATTGCTGTCTTGCATCTGCAGGGATATAAGAAATTAAGAGTTAGCTGGTGTGCCCACACTTAGGTCTGACAGCTAAAAAGAGAAAAAGAGTTCTTCTCAGAATAAAGTTGAAGGATTGCCCAATGTAAATGTGTATCCTGGGGGTAAATTTGTGAAAGCCAGCTACCCTTCCTATGCTGAGGGTCTCACTCCACAGCCACTCATAGAGCTTCAGTGACTAAATTCTCTGTCTTACTTACCTGACAAATATTTGTTTTAAGAAGATTTAGCTGAGGCTTCACTTTTTTAATCTCTTCTTGGCCCCCATCCTGATCCAGGCAGATCTAGGTAGGCACTCCTTCCTCTCTGTTCTCTGCACTTTTGCATATGGTAGCTTAATTTAAAAAAAATAGATGATGACAATGTAACATGATAGACAGATGACAAATAGATAAATTGATAGATAGGTGATAGATAGATAATAGGTAAAGTATCTTCCACTGGACAATAAACTCTTGTAGAGAAAAGATTCTTTCATATTTACATATTCACTCCTGGCTCAAAAATGATTGCTGAATGAATGCATATATGAATTCAGGAGGCATTTTGGAGCCAAAGAATAAAAGATTAGTAAAAATACCTTCAAAAAGATTTCCCCATGTCTATCTTTAAATATAACAATTGTTCTTAAAGCCTTTGTTGAAACTTCCATCACAAGTAAGATTAGTTTCTGAGGGTCTTGGGGTGAATTTTCCGAGATTCATCTCATAAAGTAGCACATGACTAGACACAGCTGAATGAATGAACTGGATTCCTCCCTTCCCTCCTCCCCACATCCTATGACAAAAACTGTGATGTTGTGTTTTCTCTTTTGCCTACATTTTCCTTCCACATACCTTAAAGTAATTAGACCATAATATGAATTAATCATTTTTCAAATTTCCTGTTCTTAAAAACTAAAAAGTATGGCTTTAATTAAAAAGAACAAAAGGAAAAAAGAAAAAATATTCTCATTCTTTTAAAAGTTGAATATAACTTGAGAAATTCCTTATAATCAAATTCTATACACACAAAAATATTATTCCTTTGAAGCTTGCATTCTATACCCTCTGAATCAGGTTAGCATTAATGGCTAGTGTTTTTTTCTTAACCCTATGAAATCATTCTTTTAAAAATGAAACACTATTAAAACCCTACTAGCAAGATCCCAGTCAGGGACTTTTGAAATTTCAATTTCTTGATTTATTTATCTACTATGATATTTCCACCATATTGATCTCTTTAGCAGTTCTCAGGGAAAAACTATATTTTCTTTTATACTCCTGTGTCTTTGCACACACTATTCCCTTTGCCAAAAAAATATCCTTTTCTTGTTCCTTATCTTCCCAACTTTCTTGTTCTAGCAAAATCATTCCTATCCTTCAAATGACAGAATAGATGATGTTTAATCCAGGCCTCCTTTTCTAACCATTCCCTTTATGAGACCAAATTTGATTTAGATTTCAGGTGCTTTTATTGGCCCAGATGTATATATCTGTTGTAGCTAAATCCCTCTGTAATATCACTACCTGCTATTGTAATACCACTACCTTACTCTTGTTTTCAATAGCTGACAAACTCCAAGGCAGATACTGAGGCATAGTCTTCACGGTATCCTGAAGAGCTAGCATTCATTCAATAGTGTGACATAGTTGTCTAAAGAGACAGATCTTTATTGAGTGACGTGAATAAGCACTAACGAATGATAAAGCAATTGAAACTGCAGACAAATCTTGAAAAAAATATTGGAAGGAATTATTATGCTAGTTCAACAGCTTTTCCCTTCATAGATGCCTGTGATTGTGTTTTCTATATATAAATTATATAATTATTTTTCCTATATTTTATCTTGGAGAAAACTGCTCCAAATTTAATTTTTTTTAATTTCCTGGAATTCAATCACTTAAACATGTTTTGAAAACCAATATCCTCATCCATTTCTTTTCTCCACCATCAACTCTGTTCTGGGCACACTTCTTTCTGACCTGAGCTTCATCTATAACCTTTAAATATGTAAGAACTGTAATCATGGAACTCTTACCTTCTTTCTTAATAAGAAGATTATTCTTACTCTTATTACCCGATTCAGCTGCAAAGTTTTTAGACATAACAGGCTTCTGGGGGTAAAACTAAGTATTGCAGACATATAAAATCAATATCATAGATGAGTAATAAATATGCCATCCCATCCACTTCTCTAGGGAATAAATTTCCAATACTTCTTTACATATTGAGGACCCACGTGGTAATATACCTTCAAAAGGTATGTACAATATCAGTGTGTGTTACTGCTGTTTGTTCATTGGGGGAATAATTTATTTAAAATTCAGTGTTTCTGTGTGACCCTGGAGAATTCTCTTTTGTCATTGTGAAAGAGCTATTAAAGTGCCCTATGTAGCTGGCATTAACATGGGCAATCACTGCCACCCATCTAATACATGTAAGAACTATGACCAAGGGCATATATAGTTTTCAAGATGCCTGATAATCTGTAGAAAAATTATATCAAAAATAAGAATGGGAGTCATGGCCGTGATGGTCGTAGTGGTGGTGGAGGTGGTTGCAGTGCTAGAAGAAGAGGTGATAGTGATGGTGGTAATGACCATGATCATCCTGGTAGCTTTGGTTACAGTGGTGGCAGTGGTGAGGATAGTAATATGATCTGTCACAATAGTTGTTGTTGCTGGTGGTGATGGTAATAAGATAGTGGTAGTGATTGTGGTGATGGTGGTGATAGTGGTGGTAGTACAGTAGGAATGGTGGTGATGGTTTGAGTGGTTGTTTTGGGTGGTGATAGTAACAGCAATGGTGGTGGTATTTGTGGTAAACAGTGGGGGTGCTGGTAATAATGGTATTTATGGTTGTTTCTCAGGGCAACAGTAATGGTGGTGGTACAGATGGTGGTAGTGCTCCTGATGTTTCAAAGGCTCAGCACAAGACTAACAGGGATGACTTTTGAACAAGCCCCTAACAATTCTTCTTCCGGAATATCCAAGAGAAACTGAATAGTCAGCCAGCACTAAGAAATAGTCTTCCATTTATACAGAGGTAATACGGTGCCCAGAAATGTGCCTCAGGTCCTTTAAAATCACTGCTTCCTCAGTGCTATCTGGCATCTGCACTTCTCTCCCAGCGCTCAAACTGCGCATATCATGATCATTTTTCCACCCCACTATTTATGTGGAGAACTCAAACCACATGCCTCTTCCTCTGAGAGCGCTTCCCTGCCACCAACCCCACAATGTTTCCAAAGACTTTCCACTCGGCAAGTATTTATTACAGTTTTAAACTCCTTACCTACCTACCTCTCCAGTAAATAAAAGAAAATCCTAGAAGACAGGAAAATATTATACTTTTTCATCTCTATGTTCCCAGGATCTAGCACAGGGTGTGAAATAAATGTTTGTTGAATCCCTGCCTGACAGAAAGACAGTACCTCTCTGAGAAGATGGCGTATTTCTTTGAAGGGATGAATCATGTCTTTTCCATCCTAATAGTGTTTCTGTTCATTTCCCAATGTCTTTTACATGTTGAATTTCTGTCATAGTGAAGAGAAAATAAATTTAAAAAATAGATTTAATGTCCATTTGACCCACCAAATAACACAGAAATAGGAGGAGATATTAATACCTCCCAGTCCCCTCCATTCCTAAGATTCGATGGTGTGATGCTGGTGATGTCTAATTACAGGTGAGAAGGAATGCTGAAATACAAAGGTGTCTTACCACAGTTTCCCTTCATTTCAGGAGCTAAGTCCAGGCCTTGCTACTCTTATTTCTCCCATCATAAAATCACGTTCACTTATAGCTCATTTCCTTTGCCTTTTATGGGTCTTTTTTATATGAGGTATTAAGTACTTACTGGAAAATAATCCTCCAGTAAGACATAAAATTAATAGTAGTTACACTATTTCTGTTTTTTAGGACTCACCTCCTCCCCAGTTAAAGCAGAGGCGGTCACCTTAGAAAGTAACACCTGCAAAGATAGAGAAAAGAAATGATTTTGTCCAGATGGTAGGTAACATTTGGCATTTGCCAAAAGATTCACAAGGCCAGAGCCTTAAGCCAAATCGATTCCATCACACATTTGCTTCAAGATAGAATGAAAACAAAAACTGAAAACAAAAAATATGGTCCATTCCCAGTGCCATCATAGTTTCTTTAATGTAGATTCGCACCCATTAGGGACAGAGATCTGGGACCAGAGATCAAAACAACTGGTCTTTTTTATCCTGTGCTCATTCCCCCTGACACTGCCTGCTCAAAGAAAAGGAGGTGAATGATTTCCAACTTGGGTTTAGCTCTCCTGAGAAGTCTGTGGCTTCATGAATCTGAAAGCAGTGCAGTTGTTCCCAAGACTGCTTCGTCCAACAGTGTTCACAGGATCCCCTGCTCCCACAGCAGAGCTCCGAAACCAGCAGCCTTCCAGGAGAGCCAGTTCAATCAGCAGCCAAGAGTCATCCTTGATAAATACGATTTTAATAAGTGCTAGAAAATCAGGAAATTGCAGGCCCTTGGCTCTTGTGATTTTTATCATACCGAGTTCCCTACAGAGAACTGAAGAAGAGCCAATAATGTGTCACCCTTTCCATCAGAGCCCTGAAAAAACTCAGTGTTGAAGAGACATTTTCCTGTCAGGTACTACTGTATATCAAATGTATCCACCTCTTGGAGCAAAAGACCAAATTAATTTGAAAACAAAGGGAAGAGTCTGTAGCAACACTGGCAGAGGATAAGGTTTATAAGCTGGCCCAAGGGTACTCCAAATCTACCATAAGGGAAACATCTGACACTGAAAAATGTGTGCTGGCAACTTGTTTGATTGTAATTTCAATGAAAAATTGAAACCATACCTCCATGGGATTAAGCTTCCCTCATTCACCAGAAGGAGGTTCCTGTTAACAAATGTGGACCATGTTAGCATCCCCCACACTTCTCCTTTCAGGCTGCTTGCCCGTGAGTGTACACTGTGAGCTCGAGGTGGAAGAAACCTCCTCAATGTGGTCACAGGTGATATAGTTGGTTTTTAATACATTGAGGACTAAAGCAGTCACAATAGAGGCAAAAGTAGACATATGCCTTACAGATGCAATATTAATTAGGGGAGTAAACAAGTGTCTTTCTTCCAGAGAGGTAATAAGACTCTCTTGATAGTACGCAAAAGAGGCCCAGGGTTTACCTATTGTAGCATAGTAATGCTGAATGGAAGGAAGACACTTTCATTTATTTTCCCCAAGGGTATGTATCTTTATCGTTGTCATACACAGAAGAGTGGTTTTGGGAAAATGTTTATGCTATGGTTTGCAAAAGAACAAATGTTTGGTAAGGAAAAGCAATGCACCAGAACCCAAGGGGTCCTTCAGAATATGTGCTTGCAAAGAATACCAGAACTGTTTACAGCATGTAAATATCCCACGGAGTCAGTCAAAGCAGTGATAATTAATGTGTCTAAAGATTAATGAGCTCAAGACAAGTATATGGTGAATACAGCTGACAGATCACCAAATGCAAGAGCTGGAAGAAGAATTATTTTGTCTATATTTTTGTTTATTTATTTTCCCAGAACTGCTGCCCTGCCCTGCGTTCTGGCCCCCATTTGCCTCTTTGGCAGTACTCTGACCATCCACAGAAACATGTGGATGTTGACCTCCTGTGACAAGGGCTTTCGCAGAAAAATCAGCTCCTTGAGACAGAGAAAGGATCTTCTACTCCTGTGAAGTTATTTTACTACATGAACTATTGAATTATTTGGGAGTGTTTTTAAGAGAAACACACATCTGGTGGGAGGAAGGAGAATGCATCTGAAGGTTAATCCCTTATGAAAGGGCCTCAGCCAAAGAATCTTAGATAGAGTGTGTGATGAAAAATACTTTCCCTAGGTAGCTCTAATTATGTAGAAAAATGTCTGATGTCGCCCTGCCATGTCTACATTTTTTATAAGTTCCCAAGGGCAGGAGCCATGTCTTTTGAACGTTGATTCTATTATCTGGCATATGATTGATGCTCAGTTAGTAGAGTCAAATAAAATGCCCTTTATAGAAATTTTGTTCTTATACAATTCAAGAGAAAGCATGTAAAAATCAGAAGCCAAGAGTCTTTTCAATACAAAAATCAATAAGACTTTCTATAAGCAAAGGAAAAAATACTTCAATGTTTAGATAGGATTAATATCAGCTCCACCTATGTCAATCCAAGCCTGTTTTGCCGTATCAATTTTGTCCATTACTTTAATGGGCAGCCTAATGACTTGAAACTAGTACTTTATTTCCAAAGGGTATAGCTTACTGTGAGTGTGGAAACTAGGATGAATCACTCCAATAATTTCAAAAGCTTTCTGCCTTCAATAGCACTTTACCTAGCCATAGTGAAAATAAGATATAATTATATATCTCTGAATGTGCAAAGGTAAAAGTCATGCAAGCACCAAAGATCCTGTACATTTCTGGCTCTCTCACCTGATTTTGTTCAGAAATGCTTCCTCAAAGAAGGCTGAGCAATTCTTACATGTCTTTCCTGGTCCCAGAAGCCAGGCACAAGCCTCAGTAGGAGGTAGCTTAAAGTGTAAATGGCTTGAGGAGAATGTCTTTCCTCTGTGAATGACCTTTACAATTTGACCAGATCATGACTTTGCTTGAGGACAAATGAATGAATGAAACCGTTGCCTTGGATAGTTGAAATGGAGAGGAAAGAGTTTTATAATTTTTTTTTATTTCCTAGGAACCAAAAGGCAAACTGAAGAAGTGGAGATCGCCAGAAACACACAGATGAAGTGGTCAGGTCCATAGTACAGGGTGTGTGAGAGGCAACCATACATAGATGTTTCTCTGCCTCTCTTTCTCCCTCTCTTCCCCTCTCTAAAAATAAATAAATAAAATCTTTTTTAAAAAGTGGGTCCTGCACCATCAGTGTAGCCAGGGAACCAACTCCAAATGCAAATTCTTGGACCTCTTGCAGACCTACTGAACCAAAAACACCATAGGTGCATCAAGCAACGTGTGCTTTATCAAGCCCTCTAGATGGTTCTGAAACTTGCTAAAATTTGAGCCCCTACAATGGACTCAGGAGGATCTGGCTAGATCACTGGGGTGGCAGGAAGAAAGACCAAGGTGACACCATAAGCTGCCCTCCCCAGAATGGGGGTGGACCCCTGAGGCAGTGTGAAAGAGCCTGCCTTCCCTGAGAGAAGAGAGAGGCGGTAAGAGGAGACTATACTAAAGAAGCTAGCACCGTGCATACACCAGCCAGGGCACCAACGTTCATTGCCCCAACAACTGAGCAGCACGATGTTATACAGCACAAGGAAGCTGGAAGAGATGCTGTGACCTTGCCCACAACTAGAAACCCTCCTACCCACTTTGGGATCATGCCAGCAGCAGGAGGGGCAGAGATGCTATGCTGGCTGACATGCATGATGGACATTAACCTTGATTGGCTCTCAAGCTGAATGCTACTACAGCATCCAGGATTTGGGGGTCAAAGATTTAAAAGGCAGGTGTGGATGCTCATTCCTTTTTTCATTCCAATAGCTAGCCCACTTGGGGATCAGTGGCTCAAGTGTTCCTGGGTCAGCAGGCTCTGGAGACTGTGGCCAGTAGAAAAGCCCCACACCCCTACCCACTAGAGAAACACCTGTAATGCTGGCAACTGGTATTGTGCTGTGTGCCTGCTTGGCCAGGCAAACAGACACACCAGCAAGCTGATGAACAGAGGTATGGGGCACAGGCACTGGGCTGCAGAGGAAAGGGTAGTGTGCAGCAAATGGGACTCTGGTGCTCACAGACTCCAAAAGACACCTGGAGCCAGACTGTGACAAGAAACCACCTAAGCTACCTGGATAATCATACTACAGCTACCTGAATATCTCAAACTTTAACAGTATGTTTTTAAATGGGAGAATGAATTCCTTGAATTGACCTGACAAAGGGTGGAGGGGTTATTCATCTTTAGGTATTTTAAAGGGGGTGGGTTTTGAGGCAGAAACCCATTATTCTTCCAAAGGAGTCTTTAAATAAAAAACTCCTTTCCTTTTTCACCAAAACCTCTGCCTCCATAATTTATAGGCAGCAGGCGGCAGAACCCCACATGGCTGTTCAGTAATAGATTAATGAGAACAACTGAGAAGAGGTAACAGGGAACATGAATGCCTGCCAGATGGCAAAGATTTGAAATAAAGGCAGTAGCAAAAGGATGAATAGTAAAGATAGTAGTTGCAAACAGTGGACTAATAAAATAATATTTTAAAATAGTAATCCTTATGTATGTATTCAACTTAATCTTATTGCATTCAGAACTTCTTGAACTTACCAATAATACTTCTCCACTAATTGAGAATAGTTCCTTATCACTAAATTATGATAAAGAATTTTAGGTAGAGTTGTTAAGCAATGGGATGATTGACACAAATCAGGTACATAACCTTTCTTTGAAATTTTAAATCAATTTTGTCTTCTGAGATGATTTAGAGGCAATGTATTTAAATGGCAAGAAGTACATTACTTTCAAATTCATCTCGTTATCTTGTTCTATGAGTCCATAAATACAATTTTCATAAAAATATATATTTACCACTTCCACATAATTTGACAAATACATATTTTACTTTCAATGTAAACCCCCAAAGCATTAGATGGTTGCTGAGGTATCCAGTATTTAAGAAACAATATGCTAAGAAATAGCTTTTTAAATGGTTTTAGTATCTTAAGGGCTTGAATTAGAAGATTTAATTCTTAGCCTGTTTCTTCTAAGCTGTGTGTCTTGAAACAAGTCCTTTAACTTTTCTGAGCCACATTTTATTTTTTATGCACATAGATCTTTCTCAAAATGTTATGAGTTTACATGCATGATAAAGTCTTGGTAAAGTTTAGTTTGTCTGCTATATAAAGAAAAGGTAATGCTTCAAAAAAATCTGGAACTTCATATGCTTTAAAACATGTGGGTTTTTTTAGATTTATTTAACATAAGAATATTTAAAGTATATATTGCCAAACTGTACAATATTCCTTGAGGAATCTGTAATTTTTATCAATATATTAAAATTTTTACTCTTTTTGGTATATGGCTAAATTAATTTCTTCTGAATTACTTTAAAAGCTATTCTTTTACATATGAAGCTTATTGAATTGAAATTGTCATTTATTACAACTAGCCAAAAATGACTCCAGGAAATATTATTTTGGCTTGTGCTAATACAGGGAGAAATTGTAAAGGGAAATCCTTGATCTTCTGTGTTCACTTAGTAATTTATAGCCCAAAACAGAGATGCCCAAAGGACTGATTTACAATATCTCTGCCCTTCCAATATGTCAAAAGGCCAGGATGATGTTGCCTCGGGGAAGTGATGACATTTTGAAAGCTGTAAACAGAACAGCTGCCTCGATGCTCAGGTACCTGAAACCACGGGCAGATCATCACACACTGATTTGCCAGGCAAGAATGAAGGTCTTAAGATGCAAACAGCTGAAAAATAAGTGGATTTGATTAATTTTTGCAGAATTTGTGGTCAGAGTACGATGAAATATAAGGAGACCTGAGAGATTCACTGAAATCCTATTAAACCTTTTCCACCCTTTAGTCCCCAGGTAACAAACAGGTATGGAATGAGGTCCAGAACTTGGGGTGTCCAGGAATGTAGGATATCTCCATAAACTTGACTGGGGGATGGGAGACGTGGAGCAGGGCCAGTGAGAGTTACTTCGCTTATCAAAAATAGCAGGTTAGCTTCATAGCAATGCTGAATAGTTTGCCCAGGCCAGGGAGATAGGCATGACTTGGACCCATACAGTAGCCGGGAGGTGGCTCCCCCAGTCACAATGCCTGCACAGGAGTTTGAAAATGGTTTGTTCCACACCAGGGGACCATGCCTGCTTGGACTAACAATGACAGGTAAGAAAATAGGTGAGTGCTACCAGGTATAGCCAATTGTGGGAGGAGTTGGAAATGGGGTTGTAGAGGAGGATCCAGGCCCTGATTTAAACTAAAAGGCAAGCAGCCGTGGGTGGCAGGACCAGGCAGGACCAGGTGGGACCTTTCGGGACCTTGCAGAACAGTGCAGCTCAAAAGGGGGTGGAGAGACCCTTGCCCACCAGTCAAGAGG
Organism: Anoura caudifer; assembly: GCA_004027475.1. Classification (NCBI taxonomy): domain Eukaryota; kingdom Metazoa; phylum Chordata; class Mammalia; order Chiroptera; family Phyllostomidae; genus Anoura; species Anoura caudifer. Next base: position 76,744 of record PVKU01000868.1, read on the forward strand.
AGGTGCCACTTGATTTTGGACAGAAACAAGGATGGAGTGGGAACAGGAGGGAGGTGGGGAAGACTGGGAGGGTGGGCCGGGATGGGAGTAAAAGTCAGAAAACTGTACTTGGATAACAATTTAAAAAAAAAGAACTGGAGATCACATCGACACTACTGATGGTGCTGAGAACCTCGGGAGGCCTGACCAGCTAAACATGGATTACTGGGAGGAAGTGGGAGGAATGAACTGCAGACTTCTGTTTGTTTTTTGGATTTTTTGTTTATTTGTTTGTCTCCCTGAAAGGCAATACTTGTGACTGGCATGCTCTGAGATTGGCCTGACTGGGCAAAAGGGGAGGGCAGGACTGTGTGTTTGTGGGCATTCAAAGGGAGTAAGATTTAATGACAAAATCCAGCCATTACTCTAAACCTTTTAATTAACTTTTAATTAAATCATTCCTCTCCTGTTTACCAATCTTTGGCATTAAGAGCCACAATTTTTATTGGTGGTGAGGAATAGAACCTAGACCTACAGGGATTCTGTTACACCCAGAGAATCTAGTTTTCTGAAAAATGTGGTTCATATTGCATTCAACCTCTTGATGGTGTTTCAGCTTCTAGGAGGAACACTATCCCTGCCCAATTGTGATAATGGCATTGATGACAATTTCCATTTAAGTGATGTTCTGGGGAGAAAGTAATTCTCCTCAACCTAATATTTCTATGAACTTATACAGGAAAGGATTTTTTTTACATGGTAAGAAAATTCAAAATAAAGAGACTTGGGAAGTAGGACTTGCTTCACTCCACAAGGCCAGCAGAGGAGCTGGTACATTTCCTGCACATGTACTTCATTAAGTACTTACATATGATTCACACCTGTTCATCTGTTGAGCACCGTATATCCTTAACACTTCATTGGTTTAGCTAATTTCCCATTAGTTTTAATTCTCTAAGAAAAATAACTTTTCAAAATGGCATCTTTTGAGTCATGAGCCCTGTCACTCACTAGGTTAAATCATTCTGTGGCTGTTTCATATAATGACAACCTTCTGAGAAGAGTGTTAATAATTTGACCCCATTCATTTCTTTCAATAAGTATCTATTGCAAACATGTAGGGCTACATGCTGGGTATATCTTCTTGGTTCTCCCTCCAATTCTCATTGTTTATTAAATATTCACTCTATGCATTGACATTCCTTTGACTATTAATTGGAAATTCTCAAAAAGACCACAAATTTCTATTTAAAATATTACTATTTATTTATTATTTATTTAAACTATTTATTATTTATTACTATTTATTTATTTATTTATTACTCTTCACAGGATGAAGAGTAGGAAGCCTGTTATTGCATGATCTTAGACAAGTCCCTTCACCTCTGTGGTCCTGGGTGTCCTCCTGAGTAAAGTCAGCAATCAGACTAGAAAATCACTAAGTTACTTCTGGTTCTAGGACCTTATAGCACAGTGAATGGTCACAATTTAATCTGAAATCTATTTCTCAAATGTCAGTTTGGCGCCTCACAATTCCCACATGATATTTTGACTTTAGCTTTTGCTGACCGAGAGGAGGCACAGATCACTTGGGATCAATGCCATAGCCCCAGATTCAGAAATTACTTTATCATAAACTATGAGAAACAGCTACATGTCCAATGTCAACTCAATTTCCCACCCAAAGGTTAACTATTCTGTGGTCCAACTGTCAACTGTATACAGTCTGGCCAAACCTCCAATGGCTGGCTCTGGCTATCAGCTGAAAGCCAGTTAAAAATATTTGGATGCTAAATGTCAACTTTTGGGCTTTCCAGTCCAGAGGGAGGTATCAAATATTATATGGATCAGACCCTAAAGCCTTTCCAGCCTAGTCAGGTTTCCATTGCCATTGTGATGCTATATGCTGGATAGTAGCTGTTTCAGTGCTGTGTGCTTCAGTCCAGAAGTCTAGAATGATCGGAATGGTCCTGGGAGAGAAAGTTTTTGAGGCCTTCCCAAACCTCGAGCTCAGAGATACCCCACCCCCCACCCAGGCTGCACACAGCTGCTTGCAGTTGGCCTAACCTGTGTTGAAGCTTTCTTGATATATACTTAAATCTGCTGCTCTTGGATTTGCGGGGCCAGGGGGAAATAGAGAAGGGGAAAGAAAAGTGAAAAGGAGGGAAACAGGGGTTTTCATGGCTTGTGTCTGCAAGGGGTTATTACCTGGGTAAGTTTGAGAGTTCGTTCAGTGCATTGTACAGACAGACTCATGGTGTTTCTCCGAATGAGAGAAATGATCCTCAACATGTTTAACAGTAAAGCCTGGAGCATTACTGAAAGCAGGTCTGTAACTTGGTCAAGTCCCTGGAGAGTAGATTAATCCATCTCCTCCTGCTTCCTCACAGGCCCTGCATTCCAGGGCCCTTTCTCCTCCCTCAGCTTCTCCCCACCAAAAAAGTCCTCATCTCTCATCTCCCTTCTGACTGAGTGCGTCTATGCGTCTCTCTCTCTCTCTCTCTGAATCCGTGCGTGCTTCTCGGTCTGTGTGCCTCTCTCTATGACTCTCTTAGGTTTGTGTCTAAGTGTGTCTCCTTTTGTCTCTTTCTCTGTCTCTTTTTTTGTTTTGATCTCTCTTGGTCTGTGACTGTGTGTGTTTCTCCTGTGATTCTGCTTCTCCCCACCTGACTCCTCCCCAAATTATTCCTGATCAAGTAGAAAATAAAACAAATTTAATGTTTCTCAAAACATATCAACCACTGATATTTCCAATTATGCTGTTAAAAGTTACAGTGTCAATACAAATGTACATTGATGGCAACAGAACGAGATCTGAATTTGGGCTGTAAACGCACAAGGCAATATACAGATGATGTATTATAAAATTGTAAGTTTGAAACCTATATAATTTTATTGACAAATGTCACCCCAATGCATTTAATTAAAAATTTTTATGTATATTAAAAAGGAAAACATAATTGTTTTCTTCTTGGTGTCTCCCATGAAAACAGGGGGTCTGGAAATTCCCTTTTCAGGCTTGGGAATACATGGTTGGGAGGGCTCAGGTGACAGCCACAAGGCATCCTGAATTAAACCTCTGTGTCTGGGCCCCCAGGAGGTGACACAGCCCTGGGAGCAATGGTGTGCAGCAGCTGCAGGCACTCACCTCCCTGTGCCCTCGCTGTCTCTGGGCTTGTGCTCCACTCTGCTCTGGATACTTCCTTCCAGTGGGCATTTTTACTAAGGCAGCACAACAGATTTGTGGGAACAGCATAAACTGGAATTAAAATGCCCCAATTCACCATTCTCACTCTGCCTCTCACTCTGTGACACTGACATTACAACTCAATTTGTCTTGTTTCCTTTTCTTTATATGTAAAGAGAGCACGAATGTGCCTCATGAGATTTTTTTTTTTTTAAGTTTCTTGGGACAGTGAAATGGTAATGCATAATATAAGGGTTATTGGGTTTTGTTTGGTTTAGTTTGATATTTTGTTTATTAATTCTGGGGTGCAGTGCTTCTCAGTTAAGGTAATTTTGTCTCCCGAGGGATAGTTAGCAATGTCTGGAGACAATTGTGGTTGTCATACTAGAGAGGCATTACTGGAACTGACCACATAGGGGCCAAACATGCCACTAAACATCCTACAATGCACAGGGCTCTCGCCACATCAAAGAATTATCCGCTCCAAAATAATGCCGCTGGTGCAGAGTTTGAGAAGCCCTGTTTAGAATGATGTACTTTTTAGAGTGGTTTTATTTATGTAATTAATGTGTCATCATTTTATTTTCATTATTTTATTACTTTTAACATGCTTTTTCTATCAACGTACATTGCATATTTTATCTCCTTGACAATTGGTCCCTAAGGCAAGGGAAGTTGGCCACTTTCCAGCCTTAGGCCATGAAGCTCCTAATATCTGTTACATTGATGAACCCCTAGAAAATAAATACAGTATGCCATATTTTTAATTGATTTTAGAGAGACAGAGAGGAAGGGGGAGAGAAAAAAGCTGATTTGTTGTTCCACTTATTTATACATTCCTTGGTTGACTCTTATATGTGTCCTGACCAGGGATCAAACCCACAACCTTGGTATATCAGGATGATGCTCTAACCAAGTGAGCTACCTGATCAGTACTCATACTATGCTATACTAAGTTATAAAAGGATACACAACCCCCAAATCCTCCTCATGATATGGCAATTATACATTGAGTGAGTGACAACATAGCTCAGTTTATTTGTTTGACCATTTGAAAACTGATTAACTTTGGTAAGGCACTGTAACAAGCACTGAAGAGACAGAATTAAAGTAAATTCAGACATCATCTCTGCCACCAGGAACTTACAAATGGAAAAAAAACAGGAGATAAACAAACAAAAAAATAATTCAAACAAATGCATCACAACAAATAATAAACAGTGCAATAAATTAAAAAATAGTTTTTAAGACTGAAAATAACTGAAGGGACCTTATTTAAAAGCTGGGGAGGGGTGAGAAGGGTCAAGGAATGTTCTCTAACTGAGGACTAAGCTGTGACCAGAGGGAAGAGTAGAATTTAACTGGAAAAGGAACTTTTGCAGAAGAGAAAATAGCGTGTGGCAGGGCTCTAAGGTCAGGAAACCTTGAGCCATTTCAAAAGCCAAGATTTTGGAATACGTTTGTCTCCTTGTCTTGAATCATCTATATTCTTTGTGAAAACTACTAACTATATCTGGCCACAGTTCTCATTCTTTACAGAAGGTCTCACAAATTGATAGATTTTGTTCATTGCTCTTTCTCTTTTTTTTTATGGAATATATGTAATCAAGGCAAGAATGTGATATGATCATGAATAATAAACCCAAAATAAAGGAAGTTAGAGGCAATAAAATTATGTAGCTGAAAAAGATACTCAACTCCCTAATTTTACAAAACAATGTGTGTGTGTGTGTGTGTGTGTGTGTGTGTGTACACACACTCAAGTTATCTGTAAAGCTAGGACTAGAACCAAAGTCTCCTGACTCCTAGTCATTATTTTGTCTTTATTTAGAATGCAGCCTTGTTTTTATTCAGAGACTAATAAATAAGTTGACCAAGCAGGAGATCCCATTCAATCAAAAGGTCAAAATAATGTCCATATTCATAAAAATTTAATTTTACTTTTTTATAGAGAACAGAATATTGAGAAAATAATACATTTGCTAGAATTTCTTCTGTGCTAGATGTATTTCATTTGGACTCAGATCTATTTTGCACCCTCTTAAACTTGGTTATGCTCTTGCTTGTTGGGAGTGCGGGTGTCAGGGGAGCTAGTATCAGAGGTCTCATCTGTATACACTAGATCAACAGATTTTCCTCTGGCTTTTAGTTGGGTTTGGCCATTTGGGTAGCACTAGCAGGAGGAATGGAAGGAAGAGATCAAAATATTTATTAGCTCAGGCTGACTCTGTGCAGGGTATCCATTGGATGGCTTGCCTGACCGAAGTCTCTCCCTCCTTCCCTCCCTCCCTCCTTTCCTCATTATAGACATTTTAAAAAGTCTCCTTAAATTACCCCAACTGAAATGTCCATCTGTTACCTACATGTCCTCAATCTTCCATCCCCAATAGTAAACAGGACAGAGATGCCATTATTAAAAAACTTTCACATTAGCTGCTCACACATACACAAAAGTCACAAAGTACAAAATACCCCTTTATTTCAGATTTGAGTTGTATCTTTTAATGCCTAGAGATCCCTCAATGAGTTCAGGCTTTAGCATGGCCCCTCTTACTCATTACCTATGCATTTTCTCCATGGGTCTGTGCCTTTGACTAATGTTTCTGAGGTCTTCCCAGTGACTATTTCTCTTGGAACAAATTGAAAACAAACCTCTCCCCTTTGGATCCTGTTGTATAGGTTGAATTGCGTCCTCTCCAAAGATGTTGAAGTTCTAACCCCTGGTACTTGTAAACGTGCCTTTATTTGAAAATAGAGTCTGCAAATATAATCAAGTTAAGGTGAGGTCATATTCAATTAGAGTAGACCCTAATTGAATAAGGGTAGTGTTCTTAGAAAAAAGAAGAGGAGGAGAAGGAGAGAGAGAAAAATACTGTGAAAAATGGAGACAGAGAATGGAGTGATGCATCTGCAAGCCAAGGGGCAGCAAAGATCGCCAGCAACACCAGAAGCTAAGAAATTGCATAAAATAGATTCTCTCTTAGATGCTTCAGAGAGAGCAGGCCCCAACTCCCACCATTTCAGAGCTCTCCAGTTCCCTTCTGCATGAACTGAGTGCACTTAGAGTCCATCTGCGGGCAGCTACACAACAATGACCATGAGGACCTTTAGTATGTTTCCATTTCCCAAAGAAAATGTGTAGAATTGAAGATGTTAGAAAAAAAATTCTTAAAGGTAATAAATACACTCACTTTGTTAGAGTTGCCTCCAGCACAGGGATTCTCATCCAGGGGTAACTTCAATCCCTCCCCCAGGAAGTACATGGAGACATTTCGGTTGTCACAATTGTACAAAGTTGTTACTGGTATCTAGAGGGTAGGAACCAGGGATGCTGTTAAAACCTCTACCTGACACAAGACAGTCCCCCCACAACAAAGGGTTATCTGGCCCAAAATGTCAACAGTGCCAAGGATGAGAAATTCTGCTCTAGTGTATGCCCTAAAAATGCTTACTTCCATCTTGTCTATTGAAAGGGAGAAATGTGTTTGAGAAGCAATGAGAAATAATTCACTAAGTACCATGAAAATATTTGTTCCACTGTGTTCTATTTCAGAATGACAAAGTTCTTCAGGAATTAATCTGAATTTTTCAGAAAAAAATAAATTTATGTCCCCCTTTCAGCCAGTAGTACATTGGCCCTTTAACACAAAATTCCATTTTTATGTGAATACCCTAATCTAGAACTAAACTTGCAAACATTTAGCACACAACACTTTCTCTCTTGGTGCCCTGCTGTCTTTAGGATAATCTGTTTGCCTCTAAAGCTTACAGCTCAGATAAGTTTCAGTTCTTGCATTGCATTCCATAACCTCTTTTTCCCGTCTGCTCTCTGCACTCTTCCTCATTACTGGTTTTACTAAATTTTAAGAACTTTTGTACTTTTAAAGAGATTAATCTGACAAAATTCTAAAACATTTTAAGGAAAACATAACTAACATAAAACATGTAGGTGTTTTTTTTTTTTTTTTTTCTCCAGCCTCTACATGAGCTCAAAATGAGTCTACTTTGGCTAAGCTTGAATCATTTGGATTGATACACCCTCTTTCCAATCAGAATTTTAAACATCCTGCCCTGCTGTCATTTTCAACTTTCAGGTAAGAAGCATTGTTATCCAAAATGTTATTTTGTCAGAGATTTCTTGTTATATTTGAATTTCCACTTTTGAAACCATTTTTGCTTGGACTTCCTAAACAACTAAAGCTAATAGTGGGCATTGTAGGTTACTATATGAGTTCTACCTTGGATGGAGGAAGACCTGGCTTACAGATGTGATTGCTGAGTTGAGAGAAACTAAAAACAGGGGGGCAGGGGGGTTACCTATGTACTGTTGTGTCACTGGTTTACTGTATGAGTTTGAGAAATCTGATCCTTTCAAAGGAATGATTTAGCGCCTCATGTTCAAAATAGAGATGATACATGTGTCAAAAACCTACCATTTATAGTAACCAAACTGGGAGTTTATCTTCTGTGCAGATGAGAATGACTCCTCTTCATCTCAGATCTTAATGCAGAAGCATGAAGAGTTGTTGTGGGATAAAATGCCTCTCCCTATATCAGGTCAAACCACAAATGGACACCGCAGTCCTAATGGAAGACAGCTAGAATGTGTGAAAAAGAAAATCTCCTACCCCTCTTTAACATAAAGTTTGAAATAATGGTTCTAAAGCTGACTGAGCAACTTCACACGTCTCAACTCATTAGGAACACAGCATTCATTCCCTTCTTGTCACAATGTCACATTGTCAGAAGCCCAAATGAGTTTTCTAGCCAACAACAATAGGAAATGTGTTTCGTTTTGGAGAAAAAAAATTAAATGATTTGGGTGAGGACTTGAGTGAAACAGTTTTTGAATAACTATGACAGATTTGGAAGCCAAAACACAACGCTATATATTATTGACAATATTTTAATAACCCTCAGAGTGGTTGGACTGCTGTGAGGCAGAAACCAGAACTCCAAATATGCGGGAGTCAGTTCAGTGCTGAAATGATATGTAAGGCCAAATATATGGCTTGTATGTACACGTTAGAACAAACAGGAGCCTACCAAATTTTGTTTAATATGTAAATTTAAATGGCAGGTTGTTGATCCAGAAATTATACAGCGATGCTTATATTTCATCAAATCAAAGACATTGTCAGTTGTAAGACAAGCTGAGATGGTGGAAAAAAACTTTCAATTCATTGTAAGACCATATTTGCAGTACGTGTAAAAGAGAAAACTTGGTGCCAAATGAATTAGACATAATGTTTTTTAAGTACATTGAGCATAAGCGGCACCTTAGTTTCAGTTATGCTGAAATGTGAAAAATGGGTATCTTAGAATGGAGGAAATTCAGTAGGTCATTCCATTCATGTGTCCTTCATGCAAGTTCTTGTGTGGCCTATGACAGACACAGGCTGATGTCAAAATCTCAATCATTTTGTCTATTGGTTGTTTTGTCCTTTCTTTGTGGTAAATGTTGTTCTCCCAATATTAACTTAGAAAAATCTTCACACTACTTGTCCTCTCCCACATGTCACATGCCTCTTTTTAACTCTAGTCCTCCAGTCATTTTCCTAGTAGATTTTTGGCCAGCTGGTCACACCATTCATTGGCCACAGCCTTTGGGACGCTTCCCCTTTCACACAAAGCGAATGACCCCATCTTACATACACAGTTCCACACATCAAGGAGATTTTCTCTCCTCACCCCCTTCCAAGACCTCCACGTGAAAGTGGCTGTAATGCAGTCACTGTTCATTTCAGCTGGCATCTATGTATTGAGCTTGACTCATCCATTAACTAAGCTCAGGTTCTTTCCTTCTCCTCTTTAGTCACACAGGACTATCTAAATGGTGACGATCTGAGGGAGGGCCATTGGAGCAACTGTAATTGGTGACATGGGGATCTGGCTACCAGCTCACATAATGTGATTGTGACCTCTGGCCCTACTATGTCGTGATACCAGATGTGCCATTTCCACCTTACAATAGACTGCTGATGGACCCACCCAACTTCATGAATTTGTAGATACCACACAGCTTATAATGAGTAGTTTTGAACACAAGATCACTAGGCACCTCATGGTCAAGTATTTTATCTCTTCCAGGGCCAAGTAATATGCCTGAAGTTATTTTTCAAAGGGCATATAATTCTCTTTCATGAATGACATGGCTTTGCTCCAGAATCCCAGAGACCTGCATCATAATCCTCCAACAAAGCCTTTCCATGAACTCCGAACAGCCTGTTTTTCAAAATCAACATCTCCAACTTCATAGAGCCCATTGGACAATATAGCTCAGGCAACGGGGCTGTCTGAATCATAGCCTGGAGTCCTACAGGTTCCTGTACTGCTCCTGGTCCCTCTGAAAGCTGGCAACACTCTGTGCCACCTGATATATGGTCCAAACAGTATTTCCATGTGTGAAGGGTGCTGCCTCCAGAATGCAGAGGTCACTAGACACTTTGCTCCATTCTTGTCATAGGAGATGCATGATACAGAAATGTGTCTTAATTTGGAGAGCATATTAGCATGCTTCTGAGCATCGGACCTCTGCAATCATCCCTGAAGTGTCAGGTCCCTGAAACTTAAACCCACCCTTTGGAATATACACACACACACATACACACACACACATAGAGAGAGAGTGGCATATATATGTATATATGTATATATGCATGCCTCAGATATGTTACTATCATCTCTTGCTTATCCTATCAAATATACATGTTATTATCAATGTAATATACCAGTGTTCTATGAGATACCCTGGTAATCCACATCTCTTTGGAGTAATTTATAACAGTGTATTTTAGGAAAAATTTTAAATAAATATTCTGTCCATTTCACATAAATGAATATTCTTCTGATTCTCTTTTCCAATCAAATTATGAAACAGTGCATTTGCCAAATCAATAGCCATGTACTACCTGCTTGAAGCCTTGTTGATATTCTCTAGCAACACATTGTACCACATCTAGTAAAGAAAATACACATGGGCTACTACTCAAATGAATTCATAGAGTCCTCAAGAAGAAATGGGAAAAGTCTTAGTGTTGGTATGTACTTAAGGAAGGGGAGTAAATTAAAGACACAGATGGTGGTTGATGCTATGGAAAAAATAAAAGAGGTAAATAGAATAGAGATTGACAGGGTAGGGGCTTCTATTTTCTATGAGGTGTTGATAAAGACACTCACACCTAAAGTGACATTCGAGTAAAAACCTGAAGAAAGTAGGGAAATCTATGGATACTTGTAAAAAAATCCTAACTGATAGAATGATTGGCTTAGCATGTTCAAGATGGCCATTGTGATTAGAGCAAAAAGAGCTAGGTGCAGAATGGGAGAAATAAGATAAAGAGAGGGACCATAGGGGACAGTGGGGAAGGAAGAGGGCAGAGGTTATTACTCACTGTAAGGTTATGGTTTGGGTTTTGGATTTGGTTTTGGTTTTGGTTTCTGGATGAAAAGAAAGCCTTTTAAGGATTTCGATCAGAGGAACACTGTTATCCAGGTTACATTTTAATAGAATCCATATTGTGCTGAAATCACACCGTAGGGGGACAAGCACGAAAACAGGGTTTAAGTCTTTAGTAGAATAACCTTTACAGAGGAAGAGATTTTCATGTTCTTCTGACTTGGGAGGGAAGATGAAAATTTAAACAAATGGAAACAAACAGAAGGGAAAAATATGATGGAAATTTCACTTCATATTCTTTCTTCTATTAAGGAACTGAAAATTTAATAGCCTACCATGTTTTCATTTTGTCTTGACTATTGAGAGGTTCAGAGCCAATTTTAAAGCCTAATGAAGTCATTCATTAGTGTACTTATTCACTTTTTCATACATTCAATCAATAATCATTGTTTCATAGCCATATGTGCTAAATATTGTGCAAAAAGAAGTAGTCCTAGGTATTGAAAAATCTTGGCAATGACAACTGGGAAGAATAAATCTTGATTATTTTTCAGAAGATAGATGTAATTTACAGAAGGATTTTTTGTTTCCTTTGTTACGTTTTGTTTAAAATCTTAAAACAGTATTACCAAGGGATATTAAGTGAAAAATTAATATTTTGAAAAAATGCTACATATTATTTCAATACAAAATGGTTAACCTAATGTCAATAACATCTAGAGTTTAGAGTCAAAATTGTTTTTCCTCAGGAATGACCAACTGATGAACTGAGTTCCTCTTGAATTGATGGTTTGTAAGTAGAACTTTATTCTGAACCATACATTCAAAATACATTTCCAAGTATATAAAATCATTGAGTGAAAACAAAAATTATAATTCGTTCAGCAACATTGCATAGGGAAAAACCTTGCTTACATACTCAGACAAATTATATCATAAAACTAAGCTGTAATAAGAGCGGTAGATTTTGAAGTGCTCTATTTTTACCTAACCACATACCTTCAGTGTAGCTAATTTAGAAATTTTTAATTTTATGGTAATCCATAAACATTCTCATACTATATGATAAAGTAAAATAATCAATGTTGTACCAATAAACCAGGCAACACAACCAAGCATAATTAGATTAAGAAAGGAAATAAACAGTGTCATATTGCTTTTAAGACATTTAAAAATCTGAAAATTGTTGTGGAAAGCCCAGCTTCTGGAATGGAAAAAGCCGAATGGTATCAGGAGCTAGCCACTCAGTGAGAAAGGTTCAGTCAGACTTCAGGAATTCAGATGTTACCAGAAAATGATTACTTGGAGGGGAAAAGTGAAGTTTCTCCATCTAGTCACTCGAGAACTCTACCAAAACTTAATGGAAAACAAAATTAAGTCTGCTAGATGTCACCAATGAAAATATTTAATTATCTATGTGTCTTACTTAGTGTCATTTCTGCAGGATTTGGGAATATATCAGTAGTTACTCTCTTTATTTTTAAGGTTATCAGATAGAGGACTTCTAAAAGGAAATCTTATCATCTTAATTGGGGATAGTATAAGAGCACAACCAAAATACATAAAATTTGATTTTTTTAAATATGTTAGAATTATTTGATCATTTGTATTGTGAATTTTTCATCACACTTGACTACAGAATTATTATTTTTGTAGTTTTTGATTGACCAATTTTTGAATAATTTCAATTATTCCTCAACTGCTATATGTTTTTACAAACTAAAATTTAAAAATGTTTCTTTAAGTGTTTTTTTTTCCCCCTTTGGCATGTTTTATCTAACTTGGTTCAAGTGATTATATAATATTTAAGGGAAAATAAGTAGAAATACAACTAAATACAATGGTAAGATATTGGGATATAGCAGTGAATAATACTCCATAGAAATGTCTCAGTTTTGTCAATGACTTCTGTGATGGTTAATTTCACGTGTCAACTTGGTTAGGTTTGGTACCCAGTTATTTGTTTAACACCAGGTGCTAGAAGGTGTTGTTACAAAAGTAATTTTTAACTGCAATTAAATTTGCACCAATAGATTTTGAGTAAGTTAGATTACACTCCATTATGTGGATTGTCCTACTCTAATCAATTGAGGATCTTAAGAGAAAAGACTCAGGTCCTCTGAGAAAAAGGAATCCTGCCTTCAAACTGCTTTCGGACTCAAGGTTACAACATCAATTATTTCCTGGGTCCCCAGCCTGCTGGCCTACCCTACAGATTTGAACTTCTCAGCCCCCATAATTGTTGGAGCCAATTACTTAAATCTCTCAATGAATAGGTAGGTAGATAGATGATAGGTAGGTAGGTAGACAGATGATGATGATAGATAGATGATAGATAGATGAATAGATAGATAGATAGATAGATAGACTGACCATTTGTTTTGTTCCTCTGGAGAATCCTGGCTAATGCAATCTCCATGACACTAAACTCAATAGTCATTGCTCATTCTCTTTCTCTTGAATCTATCAGCAGCATTTTACTTCAGTGATAATCTCCTCTTTTTAATACAATTTACATATTTCCACATTAAGTGTCTTGCTTATTGACCTAAACTTCAGACTCAATTATCTTCTATTAGTATGCAATCTCTGCTACAGCAGAGATTTTGGCAATTTTGTTCATTGTTAAATTTCCTAGTATCAGGATAGTACATGATATACAATAAATAAATACTGCATGTTTATATTTTAATGATTTAAGATATTTGAAATAAATTTTTCTTATCAAGATATGAAACTAAAGTTACCACCTATTTCAGAAAATCAGTGCAAACGCCCTTGTCCTGGCTGGTGTGGCTCAGTGGATTGAGTGCCAGCCTTCAAATCAAAGGGTCACTGGTTTGATTCCGAGTCAGGGCATATGTCTGGGTTGTGGGTCAGGTACCCAGCTGGGGGCATGGGAGAGGCAACCACACATTGTTGTTTCTCTGCTTCCCTTCCCCTCTCTCTAAAAATAAATACATAAAATATTTTTTGGAAAAACTCTTAAAGTCTAAACTCCTGCCAAAATAGCTTAACTGATACTCAATCACTCAGTTTGATGCTATTGTTTAGGAAAGAGTTTACTGCAACTATGAAAATAAAAGGGACACCCAAGATGGACCAGTTACAACCATCCAAAGTAGGCAGGAACAGAGTGAATAGTGACTCTGCTCCCAAGATCAGGAAGAGGGAATGAGGAGAGACGGTACTTACTATTGCTTTCTTAACTACACAACAGCCTTCCATCTTAGGAATGTGGGAGTCATAAATACAAAAATGGAGTAAGATTGTGGAAACTAATGTACTTCAATAGTTACATACAACAATCTATTCTGGACATATTAAAATATTATTTGAGGAAACATATCATCTTATGGCCTTGATTTGACTAAGGGCATAAGTACTTACCCTGCACAATCACTGTAATAACTCATGTCTTTGATTTTTCTTCTAGATTTTAACACACTGCCATCTCAGGAGCTTTTGAGCAATCTCAAGTGAACCACAACTACCTTCCCAGTTGGATTTTATTTCTACACAAAGTATGTTAAATAGAACGACAAAGCGTTCACTCCCTATTTGTTATTGATTTCTATTTTAATTGAGAGTTTTCAATCTTCAAAATATTATTCTAGAAAGAATCAGTGATTAACACCAGTTAAGAATATCATAAACAATAATGCAAAATATGCAGAATATAATAATAGTGTTGTTAGTTTTATCATTACTCATATTTCAGTAAACATTTTTTAAAACATCAAAATTAATTGTGTATATATAGCTAGTCCAATCTCTCAGGCCCCCCATGATAATTAAATGACTAACACAAAAATTTTTAAAATAATTTTCTATATCTGTATAGGAGTTGTATTAATATTTATTTTTCTAGTTACAAAAGAAATACCAAATACCATATGATGTCACCTATAAGTGGAACCTAATCAACAAAACAAACAAGTGAGCAAAATAGAATCAGAGACATGGAAATAAAGAACAAACTGACACTGACCAGAGGGGAGGGGGGCGGGGATAACGGGGAAAGCAGGGAAAGGGGCAAGCCAAGGAACATGAATAGAGGACTCATGGGCACAGACAATGGGGAAGGGCTACCTGTGGGACTGTGGGGTGAGGCAGGGGAGAGCAATGGGGAGAAAGGTAGGACAACTGTAACTGAACAGTAATAAAAAAGTCATTGACACTTAAAAAATAAAAATAAAAGAAATACCTTCTCATTGCAAGAAATTCTAAAAAATATTTTGAGATGGCTATCTGGGCTTCATATAGTATGCCAGAATCACACAACAGCAGTGAATCAAGACAATTTTTTAAACAACAAAAATGTTTATTGAGCATTTTTACCATGTGCTTTATACCTTCATTCACAGCTAAGGAAACTGAAGCATAGAGAGGTTATGGAACCTGCCCAAGGTACAGATGCTTTGGCTGCTTGGAGGGGCTGCCTTTTTAGGCTCAAGTCCCTCAGTTACATTCTGAATAAGTAAGATTACTGGGTGTGCTTTATCTCTTTCTTTCTTTCTTTCTTTCTTTCTTTCTTTCTTTCTTTCTTTCTTTCTTTCTTTCTTTCTTCTTTCTTTCTCTTTCTTTTTTCTTTTTTTTTCTTTTGCCTATTAACTCAATTAGTAGACCAGCATGCCGAGTGATTCATTTTTATGTTTAAGTGACTCTGTTGGAGACTTTGTTTTACTTGACAGATAATTACTTTGAAAATTTCCTCTAAGATAGTCCCCAATTAGGACATATTAAACTCATTTCTATCATGATCTCTTTATATTGCTCATGGCACCTTTGAAATAGCTGGTAAATGTTCTTTCATCTGGTCTCAGTCAAGCCCAGAAGAAACAGCCACATGCTGTGGAAGATAATTTTTTTAAAGAAATAAAGACAAAGAAAAAGTGAAAAATGAAGGACCTGAGACAAATCTTACCTTGAAGTCAAGAAAATGTTGATACCAATCCATTTTCAAGATCTGGCTGAAGAGTTGTGTAAATAAAGCATCACTAGTCTATGGCTTTATTGTGTTTGTAATTGAGCTCTGAGATGCAAGGAGTGGAAAAGAGTTACCTAAACATACAAGAAATAATGTAGCTTCCTTCTGTTTGTCAGAGCAACCTTGAAGTCTCATGATTTAAAATATAATTCTTAGTCTTAAATTCTTTTTGTAATCTGTTGTAAAGAAAAGAAATCATTATATCATAACCCTCATTGCAGAAAAAAAAAAATTCCATACTCTTTTTGTATAAGAAGGGAAAAACTACAATTGAGTTTTATTACTTCATGCACTATCCATTTTCGTATGGTTACAGAACATTTGCCAAACCAGGTTTTATTTTATTTCATTAACAAATTCTTTGTCTCAAAAAACACAATTAAAATTTATAGGGGAAATAAAATATAACCTTAAATGAGAGCTTGTAACCTGCATTTCTTACAACAGCTGCCTCTATTTCATTTTAAATTAACCTAGTTTTATGCAGAGCCTTTGGAGTTGACCTTATAAAACAGCAATACTATTGGCCCTAAAGCACGTGTTTCCAATTTTATATATCTGAGATAACATATCTTATAATAACCAAGAAATGAGGCTGAATTATGCCTGAGAAAGAAAAACTTTGTGTATCCCTTAATATAACGCTGACATCGATATGAATGTTACCTATTGAAGGCGCAGAAAACTACAGGCTTTATCTCACTCGTGCTTAATCCACCATTTCTACTTTCTAGATAGCCCTATTCAGAAACACAGAAGTAGAGCCCACAACTTTGATATCTGAAACTGATTGACAATGCAAGCCTGGTAAAAAGAGACATTCTCATCTCAATTTCTATTTCTTACAAATTTTATGTTTATCTGTAGTTCCTTTCTTCTATGGAGCTTAAAGACTCTTACGTACACTGGTTGGTAAGTCCTTTCAACATCCTTATGAAACAGGCAGGAAATTCCTGTTGGTCACAACATGAATGAAAACAAAGTCAGACGCTATTATTTACCATGGAAAATCAAATTTAATCAATTGTTTCACAGAAACTTTTAATTAGCTATTCTTCTCTGATGAGAACCAAATGAGGAAAAATGTTCTTAAATTACAGTAGGGAGAATATAAGATAGCAATGCAAATGGTGTTTTTAATGGAGAGAGTAAAAATGAAAGTGGATTAGGTTCATTAGCCTACAGCGTGCATATGAACGGTGGAACACAGGATAACAAGCAAGGATTGAGAGCAGGAGGGGCTTCAAAGCGCTGTAAGACCTTCTCACGCATCTCCTCTTCCCATCTCAGGACAGTCAGTTACTTGTATTTGAATAATTGCCCCGGAACAACCCAAAGTCTCAGGGAAACATCCCTCCTGTGTCATGGGTTTCACATGGGCAGGCACCACAGCTCCATGATACAACAGCTCATTGTGAGTCATAGTTTCTCATTTTGGAAGAAGGTAAATTAATAATAGCTTTCAGATATTATTCTTACATGGTTTGTTCCAGAGAAAAAGTAAATAACATTCATTTCAAACTCTTCTAAACTCATAAAATTCCATGTCAATTAAAACTACATAGTAGCAATTTTTGGATCAATGTAAGAGAAAGAGGACCATTGTGGATAATCCTCCTTTGAGGATACTAAGTGATTGCTAATTAATGGCGAATCCAACTTAGTTTACCGTACAGTGCCTTAGGGGCCTATCAATAGATTTGGAACATATTTATTAAATCTCCTACACCCCGTGAGCAGCCCTGGCTCTGAACCTCAAAGAATCTACTCATCCTTTTTATTAATCTCTCCATGGTTTTCCAAGATATGCTATAATTTGCACAAATTGTTTCCTCCACCAAAGCATGGCTTTAAGTGACTTAATACAGTCCAGGTATATAATTTTTTCCAACTTCTAGTTAAAACTTTTTCTTTATTTTAGAGACATTGGTAAAATATACTGAATTCAGAGCTCAAGGGAAATGTGTTGACCTAACATTAGTCTGTCTTTCAACATTCCAAAAAGTATCAAAGCAGCAGTCTGTTTTCAAAGTTTTGGGTTTCAAACCTAATGAACCAAAATTTTGTGGAAATATATATATTCACAGATATAGATATATATATAATTCAATGATATATATATATATCATTCTAAATGTCAGGAATTATAAATATGATTAAACTTATGGATTTAATCCAAATGACTCTTATCCTCAGAATTTCATGTATTCCCAAAAACATAACTTTGTATTGAAACTTTAATTAGAGACAAGTGCTGGTGAGGGTGTAGAGAAAAGGGAACCCTCATGCACTGTTGGTGGGAATGCAGACTGGTGCAGCCACTGTGGAAAACAGTATGGAGGTACCTCAAAGAATTAAAAATGGAACTGCCTTTTGATCCAGTGATTCCATTGCTGGGATTACACCATAAGAATCCTGAAACACCAATTCAAAATAACCTATGCTCCCCTATGTTCATAGCAGCATCGTTTACAATAACCAAGTGCTGGAAACAGCCTAACTGCCCATCAGTAAATGAGTGGATAAAAAAACTGTGGTAAGTTTACGCAGTGGAATACTGTGCAGTAGAAAGAAAGAAAGAAGGAGCTCCTACCCTTCACAGCAGCATGGATGGAACTGGAGAGCATTATGCTAAGTGAAATAAGCCAGGTGGTGAAAGACAAATACCATATGGTCACACCTATAACAAAAACCTAAGAAACAAAACAAACAAATGAGCAAAACAGAACCAGAGGCATGGAAACAAGGAACATACTGACAGTGACCAGAGGGGAGGGGGAAGGAGAAGAATGAGAGAAAGAAGGGGCAGGGCCTAGTCAAGGAACATGTATGAATGACCCATGGGCATGGGCAACAGGGTGAAGATTGGCTGTGAGAGCAGGGGTAGGGTGTGGCAGGGAGCATGGGAGAGCAACAGGGGAAAATTGGGACAACTGTAACAGAACAACAGTAAAATGAAAAAAGAAGTTTTTCTAGTCATAATGCTTTATCTTCTTTTGCACACATTAGGGTTTGAACTGAATTTTTATGTACTGGTATATTCAGCTCAATTAATTTAGTCATTTTCTGTTAAAAATAAGAGATTTACTGTTACTGCCACCTCTGCCACTGGAGGATCATCCACCCTTTGATGCAGACAAAAAGAGCAAGTTGCAGCAGGGCAGGAAAAGAATGGCACTGAGACAGATTTCCAGCAACAAATGCTTTGGGGGATTCAACAAATGACAGTGTTGAACTGAGCTATAAAATGAAATTTGCTATCTATTTACCACTAAAGGCAGAAACTGAAAAATACCCTGTACTATACTGGCTGTCTGGTTTAACCTGCACAGAACAGAACTTTGTATCAAAATCCAGCTGTCATCAGGCTGCCCCAGAACATGGCCTTATGATCATTGCTCCAGATACTACCCCTCAGACTGCAATGTTAAAGAAGATGAGAGCTGGGACTTTGGCACTGGTGCTGGGTCTTATGTGGATGCCACTGAAGATCCTTGGAAAGTGAACTACAGGATGTACTCTTATGTAACAGAGGAGCTTCCCCAACTCGCCAATGCCAATTTTCGAGTAGACCCCCAAAGGCTGTCTATTTTTGGCCACTCCATGGAGGCCATGGAGCTCTGATTTGTACTTTAAAGAATCCTGGAAAATACAAATCTGTGTCAGTACTTGCTCCAATTTGCAATCCAGTGCTTTGTCCTTGGGGCAAAAAAAGCTGTTAGTGGATATTTGGGAACAGATCAAAGTAAATGGAAGGCTTATGATGCTACCCATCTTGTGAAGTCCTTCAGCTAGACATACTAATTGATCAAAGACAGAAACAGTTCTCTTTCAGCTGGACAGTTACTACCCAGTAAGTTCATTGATGCCTGTACAGAAAAGAAAATCCCTGTTATTTTTAGATTATAAAAGAGTTACGATCACAGGTACTACTTCTTTGCAACATTTATTACTTATCACATCAGACATCGTGCAGAATACCTGAATGCTTGAAAAACTTCAGATAAGAGACTCTTCAGGATTACAAAAATTGTGATAAACCAAATTGCAAGGAAAAAAATTTTCAAAACATTGTATATCATAATGCTAAAAATGCTTCATTCTACAGTTAAATCACCTTCTGAATAAATATGAAACTTGAAAAAGATAAGAGATTTATACATATGATTTACAAAATTATTCCACAAACATTTCACTGTAATGAGATCCAAGTTAGGGTCATTGTTCTGCTAAACTTTGTCTGTCAAATCTCTGAAGAAGTGATGCACCCAATAGGGTTATGTTAGCTCTGCATTCCAAGATGGTGTCCAACACTGATCTCAAATGGGAATTCCTGAGGGTTCTCCTTCCTGCCCTTGTTTGTTACTCAAATGACATCAACAGTTTTCAATCTTTGCACTTTCCCATTGATGTAGCACATGACAACCAAGAAAGGTCTTTCTTTACCTTGGCACCAAGGTAAATATTTAAAACATTTGACTGTTGACCAGTAATGCTTTAGAGGAAAGACCTTAATCAAAAAAAGAAAAGAAAATGCTAAAAATAAATAAAGGAAACCTCATTAAAAATGGAGCTGGGAAGCCCTGAAGGAGAAGCTTTGATGCACTGCCACCTAGACCCTGAGGACGAGCACAAACCACGGCAGTAAATTTCCTCCTTGCCAGCTCGCCTCTCTACCTTTGGCAGTCATCACCAGAAACTCTCTAGCTGGTTGCCTTCAGGCTTGCGCTCCTGGTTACAGCTCAGCCAATGAAAAACTGCCATGCTCAGCCAATGAGAAGCCATTACCATCCTGAATTCTGTGAAATAGACCCTCCCAAATTTCTCTTTTTTCCAAAAAGAAGCAAGTCGTTTTTTCTGTTCTTTGGACTTGCCTATGGTTTGCCCTAAATTGCTTGTCCCAAATTGCAGTTCCTCTGCTGGTTCCAAGTAGAGCCATTTTGCTGGTTAAATAACTGGCTCTTTTATCCTTTAAGGTCAACAGAAGAAATTAAAGAGAAAACTGGAGAAAATAGAACAGGGTCGAAGGGACCTGTGAGACACCATCAGTCAAATCAGCATATATATTGTGGGAGCCCCAGAGAAGAAGAAGGAAAAAGGAGAATATAAATTATTTGAGGGACTAATGGCTGAAAGCATATTGAGTTTGTGAAAGACACAAATATTCAGTTTCCCAAAAAGTTCATTTGGTTTTTAAGTAAAAATAAGAGACGTATTTTTATTTTCACAAGTAACTTTATTGAACAACATAGTCACTGTTTTGTTCCACTGCCTTCTGCCACTTTTCAGGCAACTTCATAATTCCATCTTCCCAAGACTTTATGTCTTTTTGAGGAAAGAACTATTCAGGTGACTTTTGCAGTCTTCCAGGGGTTGAAATTTTTTCCATTAAGAGAATTTTGTAAAGACTGAAATAAATGAAAATCCAAAGGTGCAATGTCTGGTGAATATGGCAGATGAATCAGAACTTCCCAGCCAAGCTGTAACAGTTTTTGCCTTGTCATTAAAGAAACATGCAGTCTTGCATTATCCTGATGGAAAGTTATGCATTTTCTGTTGACTAATTCGGGATGCTTTTCATCAAGTGCTGTTTTCTGTTGATCTAATTGGGAGCAGTACTTGTTGCAATTAATTGTTTGGTTTTCCAGAAGGAGCTCATAATAGAGGACTCCCTTCCCATCCCACTGCATACACAACATCACCTTCTTTGGATGAATACCCACCTTTGGTGTGGCCGGTGGTGGTTCATTGTGCTTGTCCTAAGATATCTTCTATTCCACATTATTGTAAAGTATCCACTTTTCATCGACAGTCAAAATTTGTTTTAAAAATGAAACGTTTTCATTATGTTTAAGTAGAGAATCGCATGCAGAAATGTGCTCAAGAAGGTTTTTGTTTTTGTTTTTGTTTTTGCTTAATTGTGTGAAACCCAAACATCAAAGCAATTTACATAACCAAGCTGGTACAGATGCTTTTCAGCGCTTGACTTGGATATTTTTAGTATGTCAGCTATCTCCTGGGTGATATAACATTGATTGTTCTTAATTAATGTTTCGATTTGGTTGCTCTCAACTTCAACTGGTCTACCCAACCATGGAGCATCATCCAGTGAGAAATCTCCAGGATGAAAATTTGCAAACCACTTTTGACACATTAAATCAGTCACAGCACCTTCTTCATACAGTGCACAAATCTTTTTGTGTGTTTCAGTTGTATTTTTACCTTTCTTGAAATAATAAAATATAACATGCCAAAAATATTGCATATTTTCTTCCATCTTCAATATCCATCTTCCATCTTTAAAATGGCTACACAAAAATTCACCAATTTTGACAAGTTTTTTAAGTGCACACTGATATGACAGCTGTCACAATACAGTCTAACAAAATTGTTTTAATGAAGTTAAAAACAACTAAGTGCTACTAGAGCCATTGAAAGAAAAAAATGAAAGAACTTTTTGGCCAATTCAATACAAAAATCCAAAAAGCCCAATAAATTTAAATTAGGATGAACTGCAACATGCCCACACAGATACACATTAAATTAAAGATGCCAAAAGACAAATACAAAGAGAAAATCCTAAAAAGAGTAAGAAAAAATAACTCATGTCCACAAGTTATCCTCAATAAGACAGCATATTTTTCATCAGAACTTTGAAGGCTGTAAGGCATTAGATAGATATACTCAAAATGCTAAAACAAAAAACATGGTCCACTAGAATTCTGTATCCACCAAAATCATTCTTCAAAAGTGAGGGTAGAAATTAAGATATTTCTAGATAAATAAAAACTGAGGAATTAGTTACAACTAGACCTGCCCTGCAGGAAAGCCTAAAGAGAGTTCTGCAAGTTGAAGTGATAGGACAGTAGAAATCATATGAGAAAATAAAGATCAGAATAAAAATATATATATGAGAGATTATAAAATATTACAACATTATAATTACTGCTAATAATTTTAATAATTGTGACCTCACTTTTTGTTTCTGCATGATTTAAGAGATAAATGCATTAAAAAGCAATTATCAGTTTCGGATTTTGGACACACAATGTACAAATACATAATTTTGTAACATCAGTAACTGAAAGAGGTGGGGATAGAGCTGACAAATGAGTATAGTTTTTGAATACTAATGAATTTGAATTGGTATAAGTTCAAATTAAAGTGTTATAACTTGAGGATTTAATCCCCAAGGCAATCAAAAATAAAATAGTAGAATATACACAAAAGAAAATGAGAAGACAATTAAAACATTTCACTCAAAAAATAAACTAAATACAAAAATGAAAGTAAAATGGATCTCAAAGATATATTGTACACCCGTATTCACAGCAACATTATCAACAATAGCTGAAGTGTGGAAGCAACTCAAGTTTGTATTGATAGATGAGTGGATGAGCAAACTGTGGTATATATTTACAGTGGAATATTATTTATCCTCAAAAAGAAAGGAAATTCTGACACATACTACAAATGGATGAACCTTGAGGACATTATCCTAAGTGTTATAACCCAGTCACAAAACAATATTGTATAATTCCACTTATTTGAGGCACCTAGCATAGTCCAAATCACAGAGTCAGAAAGTAGAATGACAATTGTCAGGGCTGGGGAAGGGGGAAATGGGGAGATACTGTTTAATGGTTGGAGAGTTTCAGTTTTGCAAGATAAAAAAGAACTCTGGAGATTGATGGTGATGATGGCTGCACAACAATTCTAATATACTTAATATCACTTAACTGTACACTTAAAATTCATCATCTTAACCATTTTAAGTATATTTTATCAAAACTTTAAAAAAGAAGATTTTTTCTGAAGGATTTTGAACATCAATAATTTTTTCTCTCTTTTTTTAAGATTTTATTTATTTATTTTTAGACAAAGGGGATGTGAAGGAGAAAAAGAGGGAGACAAACATCAATGCGTGGTTGCCTCTCACACATCCCCAACTGAGGACCTGGCCCACAACCCAGGCATGTGCCCTGACTGGGAGTCAAACCAGCGACTCTGGTTCGCAGGCCAGTGCTCAATCCACGGAGCTACTCCAGCCAGGGCTGAACATTAGTAATTTTTTTATGGTTAATTAGCCTCTAAGTTTAAGCAGAACTAAAACTCAAACTACAATGAAGAATGTGCCATCTTAGTTTTCATATGAGGGTGTGACAAAAGGGACTCTAATAATTTATTTAAAATAACTTCACATGAAATTATATTTGAAGTTAAAAGTTTTGGTATACAAAATATAAATTTGCAATCTAGTTATTTTTATTTTCTTTAGAGAAAACATGGAACAGTAAATATTGTAAGCACATGTTAGTGTATTTTTTTTTTGGTTGTGTGTTGTTTGGACTTTGAAAGCACAGTTTGTTTCAAATCTAAGCCTGACTAAGGAAAAAAATAAGAACACCCTGTGAGCCATAGCAAAGATACAGATTATATATAATCTGTATATATACAATTAATGTATATATAATGTATATACATATATAATATAATGGATATATCATTATATATTTAATTTGTATACATGAATATTTATGTATATATTCTTGATTTTCTGAAATGGTTTCATCTGCTCACTTTACGAGAGAGAAACTAAAAGTGAGAACATATACAGAAAATTATTTTATATGTCTTCAGCATATATTTTGCCTTTAAAGATACATATCATTCAACTGAGTGATTTTTAACATAGACTCAAAATAAGATCATTTGTAAAACAAAACTTTCATGGGAACTGTGATTAAAGTATAGACAGGATGAAGTGCTTCTCACGTCTTCTTTACTTTTCTTACCTTTTCCATTTTTTTCCATGCAAATAATTTTACAGAAAATGTTCACCACTAAAAGCAAACTATTTTCTACAGAGTGGAAAAATTAATCTATACACAGAAATCTACCTTATTCTCCCTGAGAAATTTTATCCCTGTGGATTATGAAATACTTGGTCTAGGCTTCTTGAATTTCTAACTAGAAATTTCTTCCTATAAACTGTGTAAGTTTATCAGCATGGCATAAAGTTACTCATTGTGTGTTCTCTGGAGAAAAGGAAAGATCTTTCTCAGTAATGTTGTGATTTATAATAAGAAATATATTTTCTTATTCATCCATTTCTGGCATAGTGCTCCTAAAACCCTTGTGATTTCTTAAGTGGTGAGGGAGGTAAAGATGATTTGAGTTATGTTGGGAGGTGACTTTTGGCTCTCAACTAAAGATTGAAACTGGTTGCCAGTGACACCAACCACGCTATTTGAAGACTGGAACTTTCAGTACCCTACCCCCAACCCTGTCTCTCCCGACACACACACGCACACCCCTCCAGGGAGAATCCCTGAGATAATGACTGAAACTGGTTCTCTCTCCTAACCATAGGGAGAAGCAGAGTGGCCAGGAACATCCTCAAATGAGAGGGTTGACTACACTTAGCCCATGCCAGCCCCCTGTACATTCTGACCTCTATAAGAGAATTGGTGAGGACTCAGATTTGATCTGATAACAAAGACCAAATAGAGAAGGGGGGGGGGGAGAGGAATAGAGAGGAAGAGAGAGAAGAGGTAGTCTGCAAACCAGAGAAAGGGGACACAGGAAAAGGTTCATGTTGCCTAAGTGCAGGGAGGGGTAGAGGAGAAAGTAAATTACGGAGTTACTTTATGAATGAGAGCAGGGACCAGGGTGACCTTATGGGAGAAGAAGTCAGGATTCCTTGTTCCTCAATATAAAACAACCCCAGTCTTGCACTGGAAAGAGAATGAAATGCTCATCAATTATATTAAAAGTAGATTGACTTATTAAAAATGCAGCAATGTTTGCCAAAAGTAGATGGAAAACAGAAACTCAAAACAAGGTAAGGTTATTTGCAAAACCCCAGCCCCAGCACTAACTCCCAGCAGCTGACAGTTCTTATACATCAGCACGATGCTGATGGGACATGAGTGGGGAAGAGGAGGCCTGGAGGAGGGGAGAGAAACCCCTAGAAATAATTTATAGGTTCTTTCCCCTCCATCATTTTCCAATATTGAGAAAGACATCCCTCTTTCCCCTCTATTTAATAGGCATTGGTATCAATTTAGGGTTTAAGTTACATCCTTGTGGGAACCAGGATTTCCTTCATATACCTACTCTAGATACATGCTCATTAATCTTAGACACTGCAATTTATTACAGCTAAAACCAGCCAAATCTGGTAATTTCTGAAGCTGAACTTGGATAATCACTCCCTTTCTATAATACTGGAATTATAATTCTGAAACTTGAAATAACTTTAGAAATATCTAGCCCATATTTCTCAAGTTCCTTATTAGGGAAAGTCAGATTGAGAACCGTTCACTGTCCTGCTTCACAGAGCTAGGCAGTAGCAGCAACACCAGGACTAGAATCCAGGACTTCCGGCATCTGCTACACTATAAAGTTGGAGAAAATGAACACTTTGGCTTTGAATAATTAATCCAAGAACAAGGCTTAGAATGCTAACTAGTGGGTATTCCAACAGTACTTAGTTATCACATTGCTTTAATAAGATTTATTAAGTGGTGGTATAAGTAAAATAGCAGGAATGATAGGCATACACAAACGTTAATCATGAAAGACCCTATGCACCCCAATGTTCATAGCAGCACAATTTACAATAGCCAAGTGTTGGAAGCAACCTAGGTGTCCATCAGTAAATGAATGGATCAAGAAACTGTGGTACATTTACACAATGGAATTCTATGCAGCAGAAAGAAAGAAGGAGCTCCTACCCTTTGCAGCAGCATGGATGGAACTGGAGAGCATTATGCTAAGCAAAATGATCCAGGTGGTGAAAGACAAATACCGTGTGATCTCACCTTTAACAGGAACCTAAACAACAAAACAAATAAACAAGCAAAATATAACCAATGACACTGAAATTGAAAACAGGCTGACAGTCACCAGAGGGGAGAGGGAAGGGAATTTCAGGGAGGAAAAGCAGAAGGGTTTATAAGAACAAGTATAAAGGACACATGGACAAAAACTGGTGGGGGGGTTGGAAATGGGAGGGAGGTGGGGAGGGCTGGAGCGGTGGGCTGGGAGGAGAGTAAAAGACAGAAAGCTATACAGAAACAACAATTAAAATAAAATTTAAAAAAATGTTAATCATGGTTTGAATAATTTTAGGACACTGTACAAAACTTTATAAACATCTTCTGAGAGCTATTGCCATCATAAAGACATACTTTTCTTAAAACAAACAATGGCTTGATGGGTAGCAAAAGCTTTCCCACCTATTCCTGGGGAAATCAGAAAAAGCTAGTGTGATTGGCAGAGTTTGCAAGGGAAGCATTAAATTAAAAGTCAGCCCTTGTTACTTTAATCATCGGCATGATGGAATTTTTTTGACAATCACTGTCAATTTGCACATTAAGTCACTATTCAATCATCAAATTTGAAACAGAAAGTACTGTTTTCTTCCACAATGTGCTTAAAAGTTAAGATTTACAAATTACAAGTTGACTGTAATCAATTAATCTTAGAGTTTCTTTTCTTCTCAATGAGCTCCTCAAATTAGAACACACAAAACATGATTTCCAGAAAGTCACATGTGTGTCTAGAAGCAGAGAGTATTTTTTCTCAAGAGAAAAAAATTTACTTTTGAAAGTTAGAGAAAAAATTTAAATAACTTCAATATTACAATTCTCGCAGGCTTAAGGGAAAAGTGAGCTTCATAAAGTTGATGGGCATATATAGAATATCCAAAGGTAATGAATTAAAAATGTAATAGGTGGCTCTTGGGGCCCTGCCATAAGAGATTTTTTTTAAAGTGTGGTTTTTCCAAGGCACTGGGACTTCTGTGCTGCATTGCCAACTGCAGCATTACTCAATGTCTCAGCTTTTTCTACGGGAAATGGAAACTTTCCATATACTTATTTGATTTACTGGAGAGTTAATGACTGAATATTTCTTAAAGAAACTCCCATGAAAAGTTTGAGATACTTCACTCTTTGCCTCTCATTGTGAGTAGTAGTCAGTCAGTGTCTTGAGGTCAAGGTTATCTAAATGATTAAGCTAATGGAACAGGACAAAAAAACAGAGAAGGAAAATTGAGCATGTATGGAATATAACATAGCCGTAGTCCTCTGCTTTTTTCTCTTTACATTCTCACTGACAGAACTCATCTCCTTGAAATACCAATATAATACTGAAGTTCAGACATAGGCTTTTATGTCACAGTATAAAACTGAAACCAATTCTTTCACTTACAAGTCATGTGATTCTGAATAAGTCGCTTCACATCTAGAAGACATTTTTTTTTAATTTATGAAATGTATGTGAGAGAATAGTGAGTAGAATATTTTCTATTACCCATCAGTTGCTGAGGCCCAAGGCTGATAATAAAGGCTCCAATCCCCTTTGTTATATACTTGTTTTCTCAAGTCCCAGTGCAGCATGGGTGTGCATATGACCTAATTCTGACCTGTAAGACGGAAGAATATGTCTTTCTGAGGGTTCTTGTCAGGATTTTGCCTCATGCACAAAAGACAAAGCTTCATAAAGAGAAACCCCTTGCCTTTTTGCTCCAGACTTCCTATTAAGTACATTTCTGTGACTATGGTGGGGCACATTGTCTGACAATGGTAAGACACAAATAGGAAGAACCAACATAGAACTGCAGAGAGAGCAGATGGAAAGAAAAATGATGTTTTTGATGACAACACTGAGCAGCTGAATCAGCCCTTGCTTCCTGATATCCAGACTTTTACAGATGTAACATAAACAAATGTCTTCAATGGTTGAGTTTCCCCCTTTCTTTTTTCAATAAGTTACATTAAGATTTGTGGATGAGTTATTCTGCCAATTTGAAAGTTCAAAGAAAATACCTTGTACCACCATCTAACCCTGTTTATCTTGTGACTAATGGGATACTTTGCTATATACTAGTTTGTTGTCCTTCTGGATCCTCTGAGCTTTATACTTCATTCTTCTACATTTCCTCAATAGACTCCCTTGTCCTCAGGCTTCCAGTTTGTTTCAGCCAATGGGAGTCACTAGCAAGGGAGAAGAGGGTGAAAAAAGAGTGAGGATGGATACTTACTCCCTCCTTTCCCTTTTCTCTGAGTCACCATGAGTTGGGATTTTGTTCCTCCTTCTGTCTGAAGTCAGCTCCTGTCAGGTAGCTCCTACTCTCTGAGGACCACTTTCTTCCTCAACCCCTCCAGGGATGCAGCCTGGCACTCATGCTACCCCCAGGGCATCATCTCTTCTTTGTTGGTTTCTCTCATCAGTGCCCACATCTTTATAAATAGACTATTTATCAATTCTCTTCCGTTGCCCCATTTGTACACATCATCTATTTCCTGCTGGATTCTCACCTAAGGAGAAAGAATATGGCAGTTTGAAAGTACGTAAACCAAGGGTACAAAAAAATAACCTTACCAATCCCACTAAGGCAAGTTACATAAGAGTGTGCTACACGTTTGTAAGTGGGATAATATTACCTACTCCTAAGGGTTATTGTGAGGATTAATATGAAATACCTTAATAGTACCTGGCATATAATAGATCTTAAATAAAGGCATGTTCCTGTCCTATCACTTTCATTCCAACTGTTCCTTCAATTACTGACTCAGAATCTGATTATTCCAAAGGCAAAAAATTTATACAGAAGACCTAAGGCCTTCAAATGGAAAATAAGAAATGGCTCCATGTTTCCATGCCTGTGGTGCTATTTTGTTGGCTAGTTTATTTTGTTCATTAGGTTCCTCTTATAGGTGAGATCATATGGTATTTGTCTTTCACTGACTGGCTTATTTCGCTTAGCATGGAACAGACTGAAATTGACCGGAGGGGAGAAGGGTGGGGGATCTTGTTAGAAAGAAGGGGAACTAGACCACAGGTGGCAAACACAAGGCCCAAGGGCCGAATGAGGCCCTCCACCTTGTTTTATCCAGCCTGGCACCTTGTTTCCATCCGGCGGCAGCGTCGCGCTCTCTCTTAACTGTTAAGGAGTAGTTACATTTATACAGTCCTAAAATTACACTTGGCCCTTTGAAGGCAACCACGAGGCTGATATGGCCCCCAGTCCAGTTTGACATGCCTGACTAGACAAAGAACATAGACGAATGACCCATAGACATGGATGACATTGTGGGAATTGATTATGGGAGCAGGGGTACGGGGTGGGATGGGTGGAGGAGGGCGTGGAAGGGGAAAAATTAGAACAACTGTAATGAAATAACAGTAAAACTGATTTTAAAAGAATATGTTAGAATTTTCTAGTGTTATTGCTTGGTTGAACAATAAAAATATAGTTATTCTTCACGTAAAAAAAAAAAAAAAGAAATGGCTCTGGTACCTCTGGCCTCTCTTCTCCACAGCCTTTGTAAATAAAGCTCAGTAGCTGATTGTGGTGCTTATTCTCCTTGAGCTGTGATGCGATCTCAGGGTCCTTTTCAGAAAAGCCTCCTTCAAAGCCATTTACCCCTCTCTTCTTCCTCAGACATCTTTGCTCCTAATCAATCATTCCAGGAACGTGAAAGGTCTAGATTGCAAATGCTTAAAGTAACAGACAAAAAAGTACACTCTTTTAGGATTATCTCTAATATCCTACAGAAACTAAGATTTGGAACATTATTTTTTTTCAATGGCTGAACAATAAATTATACATTCTGTTCCTGGTATTAGTCCACCATCTTGGGTGTGACTTGAAATAAATTAACAAATAAGGGACCGAAACAAGAAGCCTGAGAAGTTCTTTCTCACACAGAGCAGGTTACATGATCTATTTACATCTCCAGATCACAGGGCCTCATGGGAGGTTTACCTGGTGGGAGGTCTGGTTATACCCCACCGCATTGCAGAATGGACCCCCTGTGTATGTGGGCCAGGGTTTGATGGTCTTAAGGGCTGATCAGCTAGTTGGTAGTAATGGTATTTTAGGAACATTTCTAACAGCAACATTTGCATTTCAATACAAATACAACATATCTCTGATTTGTTTTAAAAAAAGGCTGACTACAGTATGAAACGCTGCATTGCATTCATTCTACTCACTGAGTTATTGTTTATGATACATTAGTAATATAACCAGGGAGCCAAAGTCCTCAGTTTCCCCAATTGCACTTTAAAAAGGAAATAAAACCAAAGACACATTGTTGTAGATAATATTTTTATGCAGCTTGTAAATTAATTAAAATGATGAAGAAATGTTAAAACTTTGAGGTGTCACATAGAACTAGAAAGGTATATTTCCTAGCTTGTAACTGAAAAAGCAATATAAATGGCTAGTGTGTTCAACAAGAATGTGTGTCTGTGTGTCTGTTGTTACATATGCCCACTTACCTTCCAGGATATTATTAGATATGGTGTATGTGGGTAGGTAGTGTATCCAGAAGAATACTTTATAACACTTGTGAACACATGCAAAGAGGCCCTGAGCTAAGTGCTTTTCATAATACACTAATTCAACTGTCATAACATAGCAAATAAAATATGTGTTTTGTTATTATCCCCATTTTATAAATGTAAAACAAATCAGTGTTCAAAAAATGTTATGTAAATTGTCCAAAGTACAGAGCATGTAAGTGACAGAATTAGAACTCAAATGCAAGGCTTCTATTTTAAAGTCAATGCTTTTTAAACCATGGTACATTTATACAATGGAATACTATGCAACAGAAAAAAAGAAGGAGCTTCCTACCCTTTGGGACAGCATGGGTGGAACTGGAGAGCGTTATGCTAAGTGAAGTAATCCAGGCGGTGAAAGACAAATACCACATGGTGTCACCTATAAGTGGAACCTAATCAACAAAACAAGCAAACAAAATAGAACCAGAGACATGGAAATAAAGAATGAACTGACAGTGACCAGAGGGGAGAGGGAAGGGATAACAAGGGAAAGAAAAGGAAGGATCATCAAGGAACATGTATAAAGGACCCACGGACAGAGCCAAAGGGGTGAGGGTGGAAGGATTGAATGTGGGAGGCAGGAATGGGCAGGGTGGAAGAGAGTAATGGGGAGAAATGGGGACAACTGTAACTGAACAACAATAAAAAAAGAAAAACAGAAAGTCAATGCTCTTTAAGATTCTTTAGACACTCTCGTGTATGTAACATTGTGGATAATTATAATTACAAGAGACAAACAAATAAACACCCATTGTATAGAGAAGAAAGCAAGTTAAAAAGCACAGTAATTTAATATAATAAAGGTCCACAATAAATAACCAAATGTAACCAAGGATACAGTGAAAAAAAATATTAACAGTGAAGTGGAAAGGAAAAGGAAGTATGAAAATTAATTACAAAAGGCAAACCAATAAATATCCATTGCAGAGGGAATAAAGCAAGTTAAGAAGTCTAGTTATTTAATGTAATAAAGGTCCACAATAAATGATCAAAGATAACCAAGGACACAATGAAAAATAATTTATTAATAGTGAAGTGGAAAGGAAAAGGAAGTATGGGAGTTAATGTTTAATATTTCCATTTATTTAGCAAACATTTATCAAGTCCCCTACTAGGTGCAGGCCCTGTGACCAACTATAGGAGTATAAAAATCCATAACATGATACCCCTACTTTGAAAGAGCTTGAAGTCAAATAGACAGATGCAGATGTATAAATAATCACAATATGTTATTCCCAAGGAAAATGAGATTTCACCGGCATAAGTGCACATGGAAAAGATGGGTGACGTTAAGACATCCTAAAGAAGGTTGGGAGGGAGGTGAGGAAGGCCCCATTGAGGACGGGATGTGACTAGAATTGACTGCTGAAGTAAATAGGAAAAAATGAGTTTTTTTTAAGCTTATATTTTCATTAATAACAGATTGAGATATAATTCGTATACCATTAACTCCACTTTTAAAGTGCACAGTTGCACATTTTTATATGTTCAGAGTTGTGCAGCCATTACCACTAATTTTAAAATAGTTTTACCATGCCAAAGGATACCTCATACTCATTAGCAGTCACTCCCCATTTCCCCACTCACCTCACCTCCCAGAAATTACTAACCTACTAACCTACTTTCTATTTCTGTGGATTTGCTTACTCTAGACATTTCACGTAAAGAGAATCAAAGAATATGTGACCCCATGTTTTGGCTTCTTTCATTGAGCATAATATTTTCAAGGCTCATTCAGGTTGTAGCAGGTATCAGTACTTCTTGTGTTTTTCTTGCTGAATAGTATTCCATTGTATAAAAATATACCACATTTTATTATCTAAGAATTAGTTGATAACATTCAGGTTGCTTACACTTTGGGGCTATTATGAATGATGTTAGTATAAATAGCCATATAGAAGTTTTTGTGTGGACATATGTTTTCATCCCTCAAGAATTTATATCTAAGTGTGGTGTTACGAATCTATTGAGTTTAAACTTGTTAAGTAGAGTGCCAGATTGTGAATCTCAGCTCAATAACATATTACACGAAAAATTGAAAGAGAAGTTTGTTACTCACAGTTCTTGAGGAAGTACCCAGCATACCTCAAGGGGTCACAGAGTGAGATCAAGGGGTCGCAGAGTGAGGGGTCACAGAGAGAAAGACAGAGAGGTAAGATGTGGGGCACATGCCTTTATTAGAGTCCATGGATTGAGTGATTTGTGGCCCTTGGGTCAAGGCCAGATTGGTCAATTCAAACCAGAAGATCAAATTTTTGTTAAGTCCCACAGAGATCTTTTTTAAGAAAGCCCAAGGAGGAGGCACTGGCCGGCCTGGGAGATAATGTAGTCACACCAGGAACTTAACTTTGACTCTGCGGGTTGCTGTCTAGGACTTACACTTGCATGAGAAGGCTAGTGTCAGATGAAGCCTCCTTCCAGCCACTTGGCCAAACAAAATAGATATCAAGGCAGAAGTATCATAAAGTAGTTTAGCTAAACTCTTCAACAAGTGGAATTTCAAGATCATATGGTAACTCTGTATAACTTTTCGAGGAACTGCCAAAGTGGCTGCATCACTGGCAATGTATGAAGGTTCCATTCTCCCACATTCTCACTAACACTTGTTACTGTGTACCTTTTTATTTTAGCCACCAAGATGGGTTCGAAGTGGTGCCTCCCTTTTGATTTGATTGCATTTCTTTAAAGATTAATGATGTTCAGCATCTTTGCATGTGCTTATTGGCCCTTTGAACATTTTCTTTGGAGAAATGTTTATTCAAATATTTTGTCCATTTTTCCACTGTCCTTTTATTATTATTGAATATATATACACACACATATACATATATGTTTAAGACCCTTATCAAGTATATAGGTTACACATGTTTTCTCCCATTCTGTGAATTGCCTTATCACTTTCTTGATGATGTTCTTCGAAGCACATAAGTCTTTAATTTTTATGAACACCAATGTATCTATCTTCCTTGTCATGCTTTTGGTGCTATACCTAAAACAACCATGACTAAGCAAATTATAAAGATTTCTGCCTATATTTTCTTCTAAGATTTATAGAGTTTTAGCTATTTTATTTAACATATGATCCACTTTGAGTTAATTTTTTATTTTTAATATATTTTTATTTTTTAATAACACCTGACATCCAATATTGTATTTGACTGAGGAGTACCCAGTGATTAGATACTTGTTTATATAACTTATGAAGTGATCACTCTGATAAATCTAGTACTCACCAAGCACTGCGCATAGTTATCACAATATTATTGACTATATTCTCTATGCTGTCCTTTACATCCCATGAGTGTTCTGTAACTACCAATTTATACTTCTTAATCCCTTCACCTTTTTTCTTTTTTAAATATATTTTATTGATTATGCTACTGAAGTTGTCCCATTTCCCCCTTTTATTCCCCTCTGTCCTCCATACCCCCTCCCACCTGCATTCCCCCCACTTTAGTTCATGTCCATGGGTTGTACATATAAGTTCTTTGGCTTCTACATTTCCTATACTATTCTTAAACTCCCCCCGTCTATTTTCTAACTACCATTTATGCTTCTTATTCTCTGTACCTTTTGCCCCTCTCTACCCCCAACCCCGCTGCTGATAACCCTCCATGTGATGTCCATTTCTGTGATTCTGTTCCTGTTCTAGTGTTTGCTTAGTTTGTTTTTGTTTTGTTTTCTTTTGTTTAGGTTTGGTTGTTAATAGCTGTGAGTTTGTTGTCCTTTTACTGTTCATGTTTTTTACCTTCTTTTTCTAAGTCCCTTAAACATTTCATATAATAAGGGCTGGGTGATGATGAACTCCTTTAACTTGACCTTATCTGGGAAACACTTTATCTGCCCTTCCATTCTAAGTGACAGCTTTGCTGGATAAAGCAATCTTGGATGGAGGTCCTTGCCTTTCGTAACTTTGAATACCTTTTCCCAGCCCCTTCTTGCCTGCAAGGTTTCTTTTGAGAAATCAGCTGATGGTCTAATGGGAACCCCTTTGTAGGTAACTGTCTCCTTTTGCTGCTTTTGAGATTCTCTCCTTATCTTTAATTTGGCTACTGTAATTATGATGTGCCTTGGTGTGTGCTTCCTCGAGTCAAATTTTTGGGGGGATTCTGTGGGTTTCCTGGACATCCTAGAGGTCTATTTTCCTTCACCAGATTGGGGAAGTTCTCCATTATGTTTTCAAGTAAGTTTTCACATTCTTGTTCTTCTTCTTCTCCTTCTGGCACCTCTATGATTTGGATGTTGGGGCATTTAAAGTTGTCCTGGAAGTTCCTAAGCCTCCCCTCATTTTTTTGAATTCTTTGAATTTTTTGAATTTCTCCATTCCGTTCTGGTTGAATGTTTATTTTTTTCCTTCTACTCCAAACCATTGATTTGAGTCCCGGTTTCCTTTTCATCACTGTTTGTTTCCTATACATTCTCCTTTATTTCACTTTTGAAGCTTCATTTTTTTCCCTCTAATTTGTGACCATAGTCAACCAATTCTGTGAGCATCCTGATTACCAGTGTTTTCAACTGTTCATCTGGTAGGTTGGCTATCTCTTAATCACTCAGTTGTATTTTTTCTGGAGGTTTGATCTGTTCTTTCATTTGGGCCTTTTTTTTTTTTTTTTTTTTTTTTTTTTTTTTTTTTTTTTTTTTTTTTTTTTTTTTTTTTTTTGTCTAGGCATGTGTGTTAAGTAGTAAGGGGAGGAGCCTTAGGTGTTCACCAGGGTGAGGCAACCCATGTCACTGCTTTGTAAGAGGTCCAAGAGGGGACAATGCCACTTGCTCCATTCTCTGCCAGTTTTCAGTCTCTTCCCCCACTACCCACAATCAAATTAGGCTCTTCTGGTGCTGATTCCTGAGTGGGTGGGTTTGTGTATGTTCTAGGACCCTGTGGGTCTCCCTAACGAACTCTCCTATGAGGCTGGGAGTTTCTCCTTCTGCTGCCTCAACCCCCACAGGTGTTTTCAGTCAGAGGTTTGAGGCTTTATTTCCCTGCATTGGAACCCTGGGTTGTGTGGTTTGTCTTGCTCCCCATTTGTTTCTCCCAGTTTATCTGCACACAAATGTGGAACCTCCCGCTCTACCAGCCACCACCTCACCCAGTCTGCCAGCCGTGAGTCCTCTCCACCTGGCTGCCAGTCTCTGCCCCTACTACAGGTCTGGATAAATGTTTCGTCTTTAACTCCTTGGTTGTCGAACTTCCATATAGTTTGATTTTTTTCTTCAGTTCTGGTTGTTTTGTTTTTAAATTGATGTTTTCCTTATTTTGGTTGTGCAAGGAGGCACAGTGTGTCTACCTATGCCTCCTTCTTGGCAGGAAGTCTGAGTTAATTTTTATATGGGATGTGAGGTAGGGGTCCAACTTCATTTTTTTTCATGGGGATATTCTGTTGTCCCACCATCATTTGTTAAAAAGACTGTTCTTTCCCCTTTGAATTGTCTTTGCTCTTTGTACAATATTGCCATAAATGTAAAAATGTATTTTGGCACTCTAAATTGTATTCTATGTTCTTAGATGTTTATCCTTATACCATAAATATTTTTTGCATCTTAAAAGATGAATGGGTATTTGTCAGACAAAAGGTTCAAGTGAGGTGTGAGTGAAGACAGAGCATTCCAGACAGAGGTAATGTCATGAGTAGACATGGGTAAGAGGAGCACGGTGAGCTCACTGGGGAAGAACAGGTGTGGGCTTTGGCTACAGCGTTAACAGCTGTGGAACACAGCATGGGTGGAGAGAGAGGTAAGGTCTAGGACTAAGGAGTTTCACCTTTACCCTACAGAAATGTGGAGCTTGTGAAGACTTTACACATGATCATATTTGACTCTGGAAAGGCCTTTGTAGCAAAATATGAAGAATAAACTAGAAGACTGCAAGGAAGGAAGAGATACCATTTCAAAAATTCTCATTATATTCAAATAGCCAATTGGAAGAGCCTAAAGCAAGACCATACACTGGAGCCAGAGAAGAGGGATGGATGCATCGGGCAGATGTGTAAAGGGAAAAATCAGTAATATTTCTTCACCAGTTGTATGAGTTTAAGCTGAAATAAAGAAAAAAATATTCCTGAGTTTCAGTTTTGTATTGAAGAGTGCTACTCACTAGGCTAGAGAACACAAGAGGGTTAGAGCAAATATAATTTCCATTTGGGACAGGTAGAATATTCATGAACACTTTCTGTGTGTCAAGCACTACACTAGTTGTTTTACATATATTTTCATCCAAGTTATATGCATTATATCACAAGCCCCATAAGGTTGTACTGATTCCATTTTACAGAAGAGACAATACAATTTTTGACACTTCATTGTTTTACCAGGTTGTGATACCATCTATGCATTTATTTAGCATAATGTCTTCTCTAAATGTTATCTTTTGTCTTTCAATTATAATATATATTTGTGCATACCACAGGATTGCTTTAAAGAATACCTGGTTTAGTTCTTAAAAACAAAGTATTATAAATAAGGACTGATATAAAATTTAGTGTCATACAGTGGAACACCTTGGGTCATAAAGCTGTTATGATCAAGTGATGCAATCTACTTATATATGCAATCTACTTCTTCCTATTTCTTCTTTTTGCCAAATTAAGCTCACTATTGGACTATGTAAACAGGATCTTTATTTGTATTTTGTAGTATCCTGCATAACTTCTCAAATTGGCCAGAAGAACAAGTTCAACTCTTCCACAACATCTAAACTTACAACAATATGTTTCAGATGAGTGTCTCCAAATACTGCATGCTACAGTTTGTTTTTTAGCCCAGTAACTTCATAGCAATACTTTAAAGCAATGACTTCAATTTCAGATAATCATGCTTGGCACAGATAGTTACTCTTATCCAGACCTATTTAATTTCATCTTTTGGGAATTATGTAAATATCATATGTCTCTTTTTCAAAATTTACCACTACAGTGTTACATTACTGACCTCATCTCTCATAGACCACACAACGTATCGACCTTAGCATTTGTCTTTTTTGCACTTAGCTCATGTGGTGAGCACCTGAAAACCATTCTCAAAAACTGTACCACCCACTCTCTGGCATGCTCTGCCTCTGACTTTTAAATCATGCTTATTAATTTCTGAGGAGAGCTGGCTGACAAGCAGGATGTGATGAACTGTGCAGGACCATGATCACAGGGGTACAGCACCAGGTCAGTATACGATTTTAACAACATGGTTATTTATGATAGTCATTGGGTATAACCAGAACTGAGTAGAACATAAGCAAAAGACTTGTGCAAAGCACTTAACATTTTCCTTTTGTGGTTATGTTTAATTCATGCTATAATAAATAGACATAAGTTCTCCGGACTCAGGTACACCTGGGGTGGAGTTTCCCTGCTGCTGCTTCTAAGTTGTGTAGCCTTGGGAGAATTCTTCTCCTGAACCTCAGTTTCCCCAGGAAAGTGATAATAATTGTGTCTAAAACAGACTTTTTATGAGAACTACATGAAAAAATACACATAAAGTGCTTAGCATGTGTGTGTTTCACAATAATTGCCTATAAAGTACATCAGTTATCACTATGTTTCTGTCAGGGTTGGGACTGGGGAGGGGGAGTCTTTATGATTAAAATGGCCTAGATTGACCAGATTAGACCCAAAACAGAAGCAAAGCATGTTATTGTCAAATTTCAACTAATTTCAGATAACTCACTTTTCCTTTAGAAAATTCTTCATTGCTTGATTTTAAGTTTTAAATATTTTCCCAAAATATTTTTTAGGGAAAGAAGCATAGAAATAAAGTACCAGTTTATGTATATTAGTGAACTGAACTCCTCATGTTCCTTTGCCTTCTTTCAGTGTCTCTTCTCCCACTCTCTGTACTCTGGCCTACAGCCCTATTGTTCTGGCCAAGTGCTGCAGCCAAAATAAAAATTGCAACTAGCTGAAAAATGAGTACCAACAACTCCACTCTGAAAAAAAGGGGTGACCCCAGCTCTGCCATTTACCCACCCTATGACCATGAGCTAATTATTCAACCTCACTGTGCTTGAAAGTTGTTGAAACTGTCATCAAACATAGTAATAGAAAAATCCTTCAGCAGGTTGTGTGAGCAGTATATTAAAGTGTCTTGAACAATGCCTGGTACAGGTGCTACAAAAGTCTTAGCTCTCTATCACATTATGCTGAACTTGTTTATAACATTGCAGGTACATATATGCACAAACACAACATTGATGTTTCCTTTTCTCATCACTCTAACTACCCATCTCATTGTGTTCTTAGGAATATGCATTATATAGAATTCTGCAGTGGATGACACTCATTTGATTCTTCTTAGTATTTCAAGATTGTAGAAATTTAGAAATCTCAAATTCCTTTTTCAGGACACAAAAGTACAGTTAGTGCTCTGGTTCTGTTTTATCTTTTTAAGGTTAAACAAAGGGCTTCTAAATAGTAAAGCTTTGCCATCCCCTGAAAACAGTCCAGACCTAAACTTAATACTGTACTAGTGACTATATTATCCAGTAGCTGACATGCTCTGATAGGAGCCTATCAACAATCGTCCCATTGTTCTGAATGACATCTTTTGCATAGCTTGGTTGATGATTGCAGTCCATCATTAAAGAAGCAACACACACACACACACACACACACACACACACACACTGCCTAACCTCAGTATCCAGTGGGAAGATACTAGGAGACATAGAGAGTTTTTGACCTTTCAGTAATTAGTAGTACTTTCTGTTGGTCTAGCATTCCAGACACTTTGGTATAAGCAAATTCTAGAGACATTATCTGCAAAGTGACTTCCATAACAGAACTAGCACTAAGAGAAAAAAAAATTTACATTTTTTTTTGCAAAAGAAAACCTAGGTTCTTAGGAAGTTTATAAATATATTATAGAAGTTGTAGTTATTATGTAGGGATTATTTTATTAACTTGAGATTGTAAATTATTTTTCAAAAGAAGGAAAAAGGATTTCTCATAAAATGGGAGATTTTTGTGGCATCAAGTCTAGGAGGAATTAGGTTTGGCATCTTTTTAACTACTCTTCATGCTTTCATGATGCTTTATATCAGCGATTTCCAACCAGGGAGCTGCAGCACACCGACGTGTTGTAAGACTTTTTAAAACATGCAATACCTGACATTTTAGGCAGTGGAACTGACCTGTTTTCCCTTAGACTGTCAAATTAAAAAAAATGACAACAGCCAACACAATAGCCATTGGGTGTGATTGAATAAAAATTCACCTATTTTTTTGTCAGATCATCAAAATATATAATTTTTGGTGTGCCACAGAATTTTAGTAATTACATGTGCCATGAGATGAAAAGGGTTGAAAATTGCTGCTTTATATCATGATGAGAAAAGTTTCTAGCAATTCCCAGGACATTATTAGAATTTATAACTTATGAATGTTGAAAATGAATAATGTACATGACATAATTAGATTCTCTAAGAAGCTGAAGCCAGTCTAATGTCTTGTCTCAGAGGCTGAGGGGTTAATAGCTTTATTAATCATTGTGAGATCTTCAGCTTCCATGCCTATGGGTAATAAAATACATTTATCCATGTAGGTTGAGTGCATGTCATTTTTTTAGTTAAGAGGACTAAAACAAATACAATCTTTGATGTTTAAAATTATTTTTATATTAATATATGTTCAATGGCATTTTGTACTATTCTCTTTTATCTTATTTCTCAAAAATGAATAAAAAACATTTTTATCAAGGTGAATCTAAATTAGGGTAATAAAATTTAGCATAAGCTTTTCAAGAATAAGGTTTAGGAGGGTTGAGATTATTTGACAAGCTTTGAGAATCTGAAGTAAACATGTTTATTGTGTTGAAAATTTTGCTCAACATTTAATTTTCCTTTAGTAAGAATAAAATTAAAACTTTACTGATTTTTCTCTTGCTTTCAAGACTGAATTCATTTTTTCAGTAATGGCTCAAAGTTGGTGATCAATAACTGGCTCAGATTTGGTGGTCAGAAGTTTAGTTTCAGACATCAAATCATTATGACCTAGAAGCCCCAGTTGTAAATTTTGTCTATGTTTATGGAAATCCACTTCAAACTATAAAAATGCAAAAGTTAATTGCATACACACATGTGGACATGCAAACATTTATTAGGTACACAAGATCTGCCCAGAAAAAGTCAAGCCATTGTTAATATAATGAGAACAGTTTGCAGAACATCAATGTAACCTGGCAGCCAAGGAGAGTGGGCTGGAATGTGTATGCATGAACAATGATGACTTCACTGTACTAGTCAGTGGGAGCAGTAGATGCCATTGACTGAGCATGCTCACTGTGACTGAGAAAGTAGAGCAATGAACCTGCATCAAATTTTGCATTAAGCTTGAATGTTCCTCCACAGAAACTATTTGGATGATTCATAAGGCCACAGCTATTAGCAACTGGTGATTGGCATCTTCATCACAACAACACACCTGCTCATGTATCACATCTCACACAGAGTTTTTTTGTGAAACATCAAACCACCCAGGTGACTCAGCCCCTCTACAGCCCAGATTTGGCACCCTATGACTTCTGGCTTTTCCTAAGACTAAAGTCACCTTTGAAAGGGAAGAGATTTCAGAGCTTGATAAAATTCAGGAAAATATGACAGTGCAGCTGATGGTGATTGGCAGAACTGTGTGAGGTCCCAAGGTACTTACTTTGAAGGGGACTGAGGTACCATTGTCCTATGTACAAGGTTTCTTGTATCATCTTCAATAAATGTCTCTATTTTTCCTTACA
This sequence comes from Anoura caudifer, assembly GCA_004027475.1. Lineage (NCBI taxonomy): Eukaryota > Metazoa > Chordata > Mammalia > Chiroptera > Phyllostomidae > Anoura > Anoura caudifer. The sequence goes on from PVKU01000868.1 coordinate 118,378, forward strand.
TGGCTGGGTACCTTCTGGACAGACTTCGTATGAAGCCAAACCCTATGTAAGTATGTCAGAATAAGTAGAGAAATCTAATGCCAGAAATAGAGGTGATTATACTTAAAAAATTTTAAATATGAGTAAAGTGCATATTGATTATATTATAAATCACTAAAATTGACACAAGAAGAGTAAATTACTATGACAGAAATATGTAAAGTTATTCTAGAATGACTTCCAGAAAGTTTCTGGGCCTAGTTTTTTTTTTTTTTTGTGCAAGTTTCTTCAAACTTTCTAGGGATGTGTAACTGCCAAGGTATATAAATTATTACACAGCATCATAAAAGAAAGAAATTTTTCTATTCATTTTAAGAGGTTAGCATATTCCTGATCTGAAAACCTGATATAGGATAAAAATTGAAAGCTATAAACCAGTCTCCCAGTTAATAAATTTGCTAAAATTATAAATAAATCTTAGCAAATTAAATGCAGTAGGATAGCAAAATATTATACTCTGCTCTGGCTGGTGTGGCTCAGTAGATGGAGCGCCAGACTATAAACCAAAGGTCACTGGTTCAGTTCCCAGTCAGGGAGCGTGCCTGGGTTGCAGGCTAAGTCCCCAGGAGAGGGCACTCAAGAGGCAATCACACATTGATGTTTCTCTTTCTCCCTCTCTAAAAATAAATAAATAAATAATTTTAAAAATGTTAAAAAGAAAACCATATCCTGATTGCCAACAATTACTCTTGACATGGTTCACACAGTAAACATAATCCTATTAGTAATGCCTCTCATTACTGTAGTGATTCTTAGAGTAAATAGGGGCAGGAAATGTGTAGTTCCGAAAAAGAAATATATTGTCAGTGCTGAAGAGGAGCCATTGCCCCATGGGCCCCAGGTATTAAAGTTTGAAAAGTGATTCTATTTTCCTTTCTATTCTTTTCTGAATTTTCTAAATGCTTTGAAATATATTTCACTTATAATTCTAAAATTTAATTAGAAAAACTCAGAAGGAAAACAAAAAAGCAAACAAAAAACAGCCACAGCCTCAACAAAAAGACATCATAAGTGTTCATGTGTGAGGTTGGGACTGGTAAAGTCTTTAAAATATGAAACAACCAAGTTTGAACTGATTTCCGATTTCCATCAATATTGCTGCTCAGACATGGACATTCTTCATTGTTCCAAGAACTTTTACACTGTGTTCAAATTAGGACCATCTGTCCCCCAAGTTTAATCTGCTGGCCAGTGTTCTCTAAAGTTTTTTGAAAGGTGAGACCTGATATCTTACTCTAAGACCACCTCAGACAGAGCCAGTCCAATCACCACTGACTTCAACCAGTTTATCTGTGTTCCCCTTGACTTGGAGCAGTGTTGGCCAAGGTTAAGGTAATTTAGATATCATAAATAAAAATTTCAGTTATTACTTTAAGGTTCTTCTTTATTATGAAAAGATAACATACTAGGAAGTGATTCACAGTTCAAGCCAATGCAAATTGGTATTTGTCTAAAATCATGAATGTCTTTAAACCAAATGACTGTGTCAAGCATTATTTATACTAAAACTCAATTTAATAAAGTATAGAATAAGAATTTTACTGAGTGCAATGACATATAACTTATATAATCATGTATAGACACACACATAATGTGTGTGTTATGGGCTGAAGTGTATCTCTCTACAATTTATATGTTGAAGTTCTAACCTCTGGCACCTCAGAATGGGACTATATTGGGTGGCAGGGCCTTTAAAGAGGTAATTAAATCAAAGTGAAGCTGTTAGGATGGGTCCTAACCCAATATGACTGATGTCCTTATAAAAAAAGGAAATGTGGACACAGGTACACAGAGGAAAGACCATGTGAAGACATAGGAGGAAGTTAGCCATTGACAAACCAAGGAGAAAGTCCTCAGGAGAAACTACTACACCTAATCTCAGACTTCTAGCCTCCAGAACTCTGAGAAAATTAATTTCTGTTGTTTAAGCCTCTCAGTCTATGATACTTGTTATGGCTCCTAGCAAACTAATATAATATGTGTGTGTGTGTGTGTGTGTGTGTGTAATCTAAAATAAAACTTTTACTCATGTCACATAATATGTCATTTCATATATTAAGTCTAACATACTCCCAAAGATTCTTACAGATTCTTAGGGACTAGTGTCCTTCCAGCTTTAACCTCCTGCCCCTCCTGACTTATTCCAATTCAGAAACCATTTCACAATCTCTACCTTTTGTTATAACTGTCCTGTGCTATCCTAGGGTGGACCTCAGGTCTTTCTATTAATTTCCACCAAATAAAACCAAAGTAAAATGCAACAATATTCAAAAACAAAACAAAAATAAAAATTTATCTACATACAAAGTAACTGTGAATGTGTCCGACTTTATATCTCAGCAGTGCAAAAATCTTCAAATTGAGCATTAGCTATCTCTGCTCTAAAATAGTCCCTTAGCCATTTCACAAGTGAGAGATCTCCTCCTCTTCCTCCCCCCACCTTTCCTCCTTCTCTGGCTCCTCTCTCCTTAACCCTCCTCTCCCTCCCTCCCACTCCTATATACCCTGATGATCTTCCCTATTCTTTCCTTGTCCTTTCCCCCATCCCCAACAATTGGGCTATCACTTTGTATGAATTTGGTTCTTGCTCTCAGGGTACTTTTTCTACCTTAAATGGCTAATCAAACTGTCCTCAAACAGAGGCAGTTCTCTTTCTCAGAGAAATCCTGGAGCCAGCTGTTAAAGTTATACAGTTTGATCCCTGCTACTTTAATTTAGCCAAGTTACTTAAAAGAGTGAGGTAATTTTTCAAGTTGTTGTTTTCACCCTGATTCAAAAATAATTAACCTAAACAATTTAATATCATCTAATACTAATACATTACTCTTACTTCATGACCTCTCAGTGGACTCAAATCTAAAATCTCCATTAAACCTTTTGAAAATTCTTTTTAAATTTTGCAGATTTGTTGGAATTTTGACCACACATATGAACCTTGAACATTTTTTTTTAAACAGTCAAATGTTGCAATCAGCAAATGATTAAACTATAATTTCAAACTGGAAGGTTTGAAAACTAAGAACCTTGTCCATGTGCCACTTTCTGTACAGGACACAGAAAAGAAAGCTTAGTTTTGCCTTCATTCAAAAGACTGTTCTACATAAGTATTATGTGTTGATGTACATTTCCTAGTTGAAGAATGTCAGTTTATGGTTTCAGGAAGAAAATGAAAATAAATTCTGGTTCAAAATCACTTCTCAGGAAACAGGCTGCTACTGCCACCTGGGGGAGGTTCTTTCTGCTTCACTCAAGAAAGCCAAATGTGCTCATCAGATGAGTGCATTCAGTCCGTGTTTTCCTTGTCATATTTGCACAGGAAGAAGTCTTTCTAACATTCTGCCCATGAAGTCATAAGGCATTCCAGATGTCTCCAAGCTTCCTTCACACAGAATGCACACTTCACAGACCTTTTGAGGAGTACAGGAGAAGATGAAACAAGTATAACCATACGAAGGTTTTTACATCTTACACACAGGAAAGTGTTTTGGAAAAAGTATCGATTATATACTAAGAAGTAGAAAAAACAAATTTAAGTTTTCACTAACAAAATAAAGCCTCTATTTCAATAAAAATTTATTTGGCTTCAAGCTATAGTTAATTGTACTCATTGAATATCATTAATTGATAAGAAAGCTTCATGTGATTACCCTAGCGATTGCATCAGTTTGGATAAAACAATAAATTTTAATTATATGGAAATAGCCAAGAGTTTTCTTAAAGTATTTTTAAATTTATGAACTTACTACTGTTATAAAGTCAATATCTATTTATTTCACATATATTACATATCTATTTGTTGACATTTTTAAAAACATGATAATATGGTATTCATCAATTACAATGGAAAAATATAACCATTGCTTTGAATGCTTAGTCTCTCTTTAACACTTACCAATATTGCATTACTTCATGCTGTAAATAGATTGTTAACATTAGCAATGTCCTAAAACAAAGAATTTAATCCTGGCTAAAGAAGTTTCAGGAAGTACCTATTGAGATTACACGTCTGTCAGGTGACATGAAAAAGTCAGTGCTGATTAGGGGAAGACAACTAATCATTTATAGAGAGGATACTGGTAACAGATTAACTAAACAGAATACACACAGTATTAGTCCCACAGTGGTACAATAATAATGTTAAAAGGCTAAAGTTCATACTAAAGAACACCTGTACCAGCTTGAGGGAAGTCTTTGTGGAAAGCATTTTCAACTTTGGAAATGGTACATGACATACAGCAATTGGGCTGGGATTCTGTAATTATTTTTTTTTTTCTTTTTAAAAATCACATATCTGGTTCAGGAGTAAAAAAAAAATTCCAAGTGATTAAATTACAGCCAATACAGCTGAATGAGATGGTTAAGCTGGGGTCATCATGATGGATTCAAGAAATGAGTATATTTTGTCTGAGGGTTTCATACTTAAAATGAGATGCCTTCATGTTAGGGTCTGGGTAGACTGTGGTCAGGGGCATTAGAGGACAAAAAAGACCCAAGGTACTTTCTCTTTATATATAAAATATAGAAACTCTATAAGAGAAGTATAAGTTATAAGCAAAAATAATAAATATGCAATAGGAAATACCTTTATTCCTTAATCAGTAGTGAATACTTTTAGTGCTTGGCCAGTAGCATTGCCTTATTGATCTAATGAAAATGAAAGATGACCATATAATGCTACAAGGGGCTTATGTTCTGCATAAGACATTAATTACAGCTAAGGGGTGGTGCAAATGGAATAGAGTCTCTGAAGGTTCTCCTCCCTCATAACTGAGCTGCACAGTGTGTTGGACTTTCTTTATTAAGGAACCAATAGTTTTTAGCATGGTGGGCCATGGAAATGATTTATTGATTATTTAATTCCAAAAATTACAAATAGTTCTCTTTTTCATTAAAATGTTGCCTCGCTGTAAAAAATTATTAAATGGAAACAGAAGTCTTCTTTAATATTATTCATGTTTCATAGGAGAGAAGCATCCGGGAAATCAGGAAAGATGATTAGTTCACAGATGCCACAGGTGTAGATAAGCAGTGGGAAGGTGGGAAGGTGGGGGACAGTGTTTAAAGGCAAGAAGGGCTGTTTATCCCACTGTTCCTACTTTACCTCCAAGGGTGAATAGTTTTCAAATACTGCTACTAGCTTTGAACTTATTAGGGACTTCAGCAGCCATTCCTAAAACAACTCACCTACCACACTGATGACTTAATATGGTTTGTATTATCTTTATGTAATTTTTTTCTCTCATTGTCCTGTCATTCTTGCTTCCTCCTCCCTTTCTTATCTGTATTTGACTTCCCTCTCCTCTCCCATTACAAACTACTAATATTATTTCAATCTTCCCTCCTCACTGGGGTGTGCCCACTTCAGTGAATCACTCCTCCACCCTGGAGTTACTATGAATGAGGGGAAAGCAAATTAAAGGTTACACCTGGAGTGCTCCAGGCCAGGTAAGAAGCTTTACATGGGGTCAGCATAGAAGCCTACTTGCTTATGCTGAGCTTTTGTTTATCCATAGTCATGACAGACTCCAACAAGATGGTTATCAACTTCGCCCTCTTTGGCCTGACTCAGAGTGGGAAAAGTTCTGCTGGAAACATTCTTCTGGGAAGCACTGACTTCCAAAGCACCTTTGCTCCATGTTCTGACCAAAAATTGTCATCTGGGCCGCAGTTGTCACCTCCGTGGCTTCATGTGTCAAGGAGGGCAAGAGAAAACCGTGCAGGTCCAGGTGTTGGACATTCCAGGTTATCCTCACAGCAAGCTGAGCAAGAATCATGTGAAACAAAAGGTCAAGGAGGCCTTGAAACATTGCTTTGGGCAAGAAGGTCTCCATCTTGCCCTGCTGGTCCAGAGAGCAGACATGCCTCTCTGCGAACTGGAGGCATCTTCCCCAGTCCAGATGATACAGGTAATGCACAGAGGCTATTGCACTAATGCCGTTAGTATCATTTGAAGGACATTATCCTAATAGAAAAGAATTATAAAAACTTTTTTAAAAAGGCAGTCTCTCTCTCTCTCTCTCTCTCTCTCTCTCTCTCTCTCGATCACACCCATGCCTTTTCCCCTCTTCTTACCCCAGGCACCTTCTCTCTGACTTCCTTTTTTCTGAGCTCCAAGGGCCCACTTTTGCCTCTGTGAGTTGTTTTCTGAGCCCATGCAGACCAGCTGGCTCACCTTTTCGACCTCTGTGACTTTCTAAATAAACTTCCTCTTATAATTTAGGGGAAAAAATGGTTAAAGTAATTTAAAGCAAGTTTCAAATATGTCATTTAAAACAACTGCTGGTCACATCAAGATATTCAGTAAAAATTACTTGATTTTTCTACCCAGTCATTTTTACAATTTTCTTTAGAGGAATTTAGTCAGTCATTTTACAACTGGGTCATTGAAAAAAATAAGATATTAAACTTTAGAGGCTTACTGTCTTGAGTCCCTAAGAACTATAAACCTGTGTACGTTTGTAATTGTGGCCCCCCAGACTCTCTCTCTGCATCAGAATCAACTGGGTTCCTTGTTAAAAGCGCAGATTCATCCAAGTTCTCTGAAACAGAATCTCAGAAGTAGAGCCTACGTATATGCACATACACAACCTTTCCATATATTTCTTAAAAGCAGTCAAGTTTCAGAACCACGGAACTAAAATACTGAGTTGCATCCCTGTAACATCAAGGGGACAATCTCATAGTACACCGACAAATGGGTGTTCTTTCACTCACTCAGTCATTGAACACGGAATTAAGTACCTGCACACAGCTTAATGACTGGTGAATAATACATGAGTTTTGCCATTAGGAAACTTAGAGTCTGGAATAGACAAATAGATAACAAATATGAGACAATGCATTACATGCCTCAGTAGTGTAATGTCTGACTAGGGGGAAAGGAGACTCCACTGAGACATACCATGATGGACATACAGGAGAGATCTATGCTTTATTTATGGGGAAAAAATCAGGAATTTCAGATGGCTTTGTTTGCCTCATAATCTGTAGGGTGAGTCAGAAACTGCTGTGTTCCAGCCTTGAGAAGACTACAGCGACCTCAGGGTGAACATAAATGACATACGCCACCTTCGCCTTGTGGCCCATCCCTGTTGTTTGTTCATTTATTATAAGTTGCTAAGTTGGAGGCTTTTTCAGTCAGTTTAGGAGAGGAGCTGGGAAGCAGGGAGAGGTCCTGGGTATGGCCACAGCTAGGAGCAGGAGGCAGTAATACCTGCATACAGTGTATATACATACATACATATATGAGCAAGGCCCATGTATAACCAACTATTCCTAAGGCCTGCTCATTGAGCTGCTCCATTTTATTCAATTTCTTGATTCTCTAGTCTGGGCCCACCCAAATGTAACTGCTGGACTTGACCAGTTTTACTCTGTAGCCTTGTTAAGTCACCAAGCTCAGAGATCTCATCTCTGCTAGAAGCTCCATAGGTAAAGCACATGAAGAATAGAGAGCAGATATATTTCATTCAGGAAAAATTTGTAGAAATGCCACTCTTCTCTTTGTCCATTTCTGATCATGCTGATATTGGATCTGTTACACTTAGAAAGACAGTACACTTTGCTTTAAAGAAAGGCTTTTTCCCTTTAGTAAAGGCATAAGATTGCTTTCAATGACAGACACATACTGTATTTTTCAGTAACTGTACATGTTTCTAAAAATAAAAAATCCATATGTGTAATCACAAGAAACTAGCGGAAAAAATTAGGGTGACAAGAGTATAAAAAATAATCTTCATCATTCAACTTCTGAAAAATCAAGGACATGCTGTACAAAATCAAAGAAAAAGAGAAGATGATTGCAATTAGGAAACAATGTGGAATCCAAGAAAGCCCATAAACCTCTCCCAAACTCTCCAGTCCTGCATGTAAAACAACAGTTCTGGTGGGAAATCAAGTGGTGGAGGGGAAACTGAAGCTTTCCATCAGTGTAATTTTCAAAGTTTTTAAAGTTCACTTAAAGCTACTATTAAATAAGCATTTATCTTAAGCTATAGATGGCTGTAACTCTGTAAATTCAGTAAGCACATAAACAAATATTTCTCAAAACTAACCTGACTCTCTCCATATGTCTCCAAATTTTTCTCGATGCTGGTCCTGTGCTGAGCCAAAAAGGGTATTTAAAAGGCATACCATACATTTTGAAAATAGATTTCTCCAGTTTTAGGATATAGGACAATATTGCAATCCCCTAATTTTTTAATGGAAGTAAATTTGTTTCATACATGTCTCTGATATTTTTAAATGGTATCTGGCCTACAGCCTCGTCTTACGGCTGCCTTCCGGAAGTTAGTGTCCAATTCAGGAGTTGAAGGCAGAAAGGAGATGGGCCAGGGCCAAACCCAGATCCATAGTAATTTTTCTGAGAATAAATAAGTTCTCTCCCAGGAGAACTCAGCAGCCAAGATGTCATAATCCTGAGGGGCTTATGAGCCCTGGGACGCATCACAGTCCTATTTTGGGCTTCCACCATGATCTTCCATTGAAGGTCGCCTAAGCTCAGGCTGGCTGTTTATGACTTCCTTCCGGAAGGTGCCTCGCATCCTGGTGGCAGCCATCTGGACGTACTTGAAGATTGGGAGCAGCTGCAGAATGTCTGAATATTCAATAGGACCAGCAGCTGCTAGGAAGGAGCAAGGAGTTGTTAAGGTCCTCTTGTTGCAGACATACCCTGGATTTCTTTTTCCAGGCTGATGCAAAATGGGGAATAGAACATCTGCCCTCACCCTTCCCCTCTCCCTTTCTGGGGCATAGATGCCTGCCATGGAAGGAGTCTCTGAGGCCCGTGCCAGAGAATGACCTCTTCTTTCCTGTGTACCTCCCTGTTGTCTCTTGAAATATCTCAATTTGTGCTCCAATATTTTACAGATGCATCATAGGTTCCCAGCTGTGACAACTGAAATATTTCCCTAAATGATCCCTTTTTCTTTATGTTAGGCCTTTATTAATTTACAGTAAAATGGTAGAGATGTCAGTGAGTCATCCCCTCCAAAACTGGGGAATAAGGGGGAATGGTTCGTTTTAATATTATCTGAATATCATTTGAATATTTAAATGAATCAATAAATAATGGCTTGGAGCAGATATAATAAAGCCACCTTTGGGAAAGTGCTAGCATGCAGCCAAACACTAAGAATTGAATCCATGAATTGACTACAACCATATTCTTTACCTTATCATGGTATCATGCATTATTTCTGTAAACCAGGGGTGTCAAACTCATTTTCACTGGGTGTCATGTTAGCCTCGCGATCACCTTCAAAGGGCCGAATGTAATTTGAACTCCCTAACAGTTAAGGAGTAGTTACATTTATACAGTCCTAAAATTGTTTCAGCCCTTTAAAGTCAACCATGAAGCTGATGTGGCCCCCGGTGAAAATGAGTTTGACATCCCTGCTGTAAACAATCAGGCTTTACACATTTATTTTTGATTTAGAATGAACTTCGTGACTATTGATGTTATAGGTAGATATGTACACAAAAAGGCTCAGAAAGGCCAATGCAAGGAGAGAAAATACAAAGATCATCAGCTTAGTTGTTTAATAGAATTTAGTTAAAAAATAAGCCTTGCTATAATTCTGGGTATTTGACTATAAATGTTACTAAGACTTTCTTGGCTTCAGTTCCTCACTTATGAAATGGAGGTAATTTTGCCTGTGTTAAAGAGTTCTGAGGGATACATTTAACAATTATAATGTGCTTGACATTGGGCCTGATTTACAGTAGGTTCATAGTAGGTTCGCAGACATTACTATTATTATTGTTTTTATTGTTATCCTCACTATTCAGATTGCGATGGGTACCACTCAACTGAGCACTAGGTATGGGCAACATATTTTAGAGGTTAGGAGCATGGATTCTAGAGTTAAGTTATACCTGTGTTCAAGTTCCCACTTAGCTATTTACTTGCTTTGTGACCTTGGGCAAGTAACTTCTCTAAACTTCAATCTCTTCATTGATAAATTGGAACAGAGGATAGTGTTTATTTTACTGCCTTCCTTCAGGATCAATATCGTATTTACGCAATAGTAAATTAACTCAGGCACTGGCATATATTGGCTATGGTCATTATGATTTTATTGTTGGAATTTGTCTGATCCTAAAATTAGGATATAGTATTTGTAAACTTCTTTGGGATTATCATGCTAGGCTTCAAAACAAAGTAAGAGTGAAATCAAACTTACATGGCCCTGATTTGTAACTATAAGAGCTTCCTTACTAATTTAGAAAATTACGAGAAGAAAATTCACTAGCTTAGTAAGGATAAAGTGAGAAACCCCAGTTCAGTGGGAAGGAGTGGGTCTGGCAGTCCCAGGACCTCTGTTGCGGGCGCAGACCTGCCAATAATCAGCTGTGGTGCTTTGTCCAAGCCACTAACATCACAGCCTCAATCTCATTGTCAGCAAAACAAGACAATTTGGACAGATGATCTCTAAAGTTGAAAATTCTCCGAATCTGATCTAACGAGGTCTTATCATTCAGCTTTGGCTTTCTGAGGAGGAAAATGCAGGGCTTTAAATGGGATGAGAGTAAGGAAATAGCATAACCTATAAAAAATGGTCCTTATTGTCCTCCTTTTTTATGATAATTTTTTTCTCAGTTGATGTAATCGTTGGCTTTTTTTAAAGTTTCCCCCTAAAAAGTCCAGATGCTATGATTTCATCAACCACAAACAAATGGGGCAGGGCTGGTGAGGTCCTGGGAAAATGAATATAATTCCTGGAAAACAAAGTTTATATCCTAACTAGCCATCCCAAAAGGACTAGATGGACTCATACCCATTAGCACTCTGAAACCAAACAAATTCATGATGGATTGTGAATTTTCCACCTAGCTTAGTACTGTATTTAAGTTATTAGCACCAGATCACTTACATTAACTTATCTTGCTCTTGGATTTTTATGTGAGGTATCAATCAACCGTGATTATTCTTTTTCTGGGTCCATAGAGAGTATGTTTGGCCACTGACATGATGACTATACACCAAGCGACACACTGCTTTCAAATATTCTACGATTTTCCAGCCAAAAATCAATCTAAAGATTATAAGCTAAATCAACCATTCTTTTCTATTCTTGGCAGTAATTTAAAAGTACAATTTCTCTCACAGTTCAGGATATGAGTATCTTTTCATAAATAATTATCTGCATGTAAAAACTTCCCAGTGGCTAAACACATGGAGTTGGAAGTGATATTGAGCTTACCAATCTATTTTCCTCAGGTACTTTAACGCATTTTTCCTGAATCATATTATGCTTTAAAGTATATGTTGGAGACAAACAGGGAACATGTTACAGTTACAATACAGAAAACCAAGAACTAAAGACATACTATGAAAGTTTTACCATTCAAGGCAGTAAGTACTAACTAACAAGAGTTCTCTAATAATATATAACTCAAGGAAGGGCCACCTCTAATAAACAGTTTATTTTGCACAAGTTTTTAATATAGTGATGTTTTAAAAATACTTAATGACCAAAGTGGCCCATGCATCAACCAATGCTGAGAAGTGGGTCTGGGGGTAGCATCAAGGGGTTAAGGGCAGCAGCTATGTGTTAACTTGTGTTTCCCATTTCCGTAGTATGGCCGTCAATGTAAACACATTTACAACAGACAGGGAGAATTCAGATCTAGCTCTAAATCTGAGAAACTTCCAGAGACAAGTGATGAGGGATCAATAGGTGTGTAGAAATAAAATCCCAGTACTACTATATAATCCCTAATAATGCTCAGTCACGCTCTTTACTTGGCATGTCTTTGCTGCCCAGCAACCCCCTCATTAATGCCTGTGCTCAAGGCATCATCACGTGCCGGAAACTTTTCTGACTGCTTCCTTTACCCACACTTTCCATCCCCACCCCAAACTGCACTAAATGTCTGCCCCTATAGCACTAATATGTCTTCTATCACAGCACTTGCAATTACAATAAATTGTAAGTATTTTTCCCCCCTGTCTGTCCCTCTTCCTCAGTTCTAAGAATCTCCACTACTTAAGAGCAGGGAATGTATCTGTCTTGTATTTTACTTTGCCTCTGGAATGAAGTAGACCCTCAGTGAACAATTTGCAGAAGGAATAAATCACCTAGAATGCTTTCAAAAGTTCATACTTCCAGGTTCCACCCCTAAAGGTTCTGATGCATTTTTAGCAAGCCGCAAAAGTGGTTCTCATGCAAATGACCCAGAAATCTTTTTATTCCTAAAACCTAGGTCTGCTATATTTAGCATTTCATTATTTTTTTCAGCCACTTGTACTAATTTGCTAGGGTTGCCAAAAGTAAGCACTACCAGCTGAGTAGTTTATGCTACAGAAATTTATTGTCTATCAGTCTTGGAGGCTTGAATTTTGAAATAGATGTTAGTAGGGTCAGTTCCCTCTAAGGGCTGTGAGTTAAAGATCTGTCCAGTGATTCTCTTCTTGCCTTATGGGTGGCCATCTTTATGGTCACACAGCATTCTCCCCATATTCATGTCTTTGCCCAAATTTCTCTGGTTTACAAGGACACCAATCATAATGGGTTAGAGGCCCACACTATGACCTTATCTCAACTAGTTACATCTGCAACAACCCTATTTCCCAATAAAGTCACATTCTGAGGTACTGAAGGTTAGAACTTCAACATACGAGACACAATTCAACCCATAACAGCAACTTTGATTTATTTTACCACTCTGAATCCTCTCCCGCGAGAAACATGATGTAATATATGGACTATGCGACAGACTATAAAGAGTTCTGCTGATTCTGTGATGTCATGACTAGCCAAAATGAGACAAAGACATTACATGTGTACTTAGATTTACATAAAACCTATTTCTTTAAAAGTTGGGTTAAAGTTTTGCTAATTTATGTTTTCAGAAACACATAATTTATCTTTTTAAAGTATATCTTTGAAAAATCCTTTTGCAAAGTTTAGAATCTTTCTATTAAAATAACTATTCTCTCGTACTGACCTTGAAACTTCAATGTGGATTTTCTTGAGCAGGGTATTTTACGCTGGACATATACAATTATTCTATGTTGCGAACAGACAAATTTTCAACAGATATGAGAAAAATATTTGAACCTATTCCTTGAGAGAGTCCCTCTGAATACAAAATAGAGTGCAGACGACAGGCAAATTCATGAAAATGAACTACAGAAAATAAGAGAAGCTTTGCAGGAAGTACAATTTGTGTACCAAGGGTTAAACTTTAGATATAAATAAATAAGTAAATAAATAAATCCATTTTGAGATGGTGGCGAAGGTCTAAGTTCCACATTAATCCAAAATATATTAATTGAAAGTTTACAATGTGCTAAAGGCTTTGATTTATATATAAAGGTATAAACCATGCATTCAAAGAGCTTAGAGTCAAGTTCTAGAGAAGAATGTATAATTAAATATCATTGATAAATGCCAGGCCATATTAGGAGTTATCATTGGTAACCATGGTCTTAAGATGTTTCTAAGCTTAAATATACTATTCCATAATTCCTGTATTTTCTTATTAAATTTACGAGTCCTGATTCTTCCTTTCTCCCCCTTTTTCCTTCCTTCCTTCCCTTCTTCCACTCTCCCTGCCTCCCTTGCTCCTTTTTAATTTTCATTTTTAATATTATAAATACTAGTCCTATATTTGTTATATACATTAAAAATAGTTTCCTAAATTGTCTCTTAAATTTTTCAAGATTTTTTAAAACCAGTTTGTAATAATACCTATGTGTTTGTATTCTCTATGAACCAATTTCTCCATATTGTAAAAGAGATAATAGTATCTCCCACAAAGTATCATGTTGAGCTTCAAAAGAGATAAAGATGTCAAGTGCTTAGCATAATAACTGGAACTAAATATTAGTTGAACTGCCCTCTTCTGATTATCAGAGGTCTTGGTTTGTATTCCTTAGCATTTCATGTTTTTCTTGCTATCATAAACGATAGCAGCTTTGGAAAAATTTGGGTGATGGGAGTGTTTGGAATGAAGGGAATGTTATTTTACTATCATATTGTCATGACTTCATGTAACTGGAAACATTCAAGCACATTAAATGGTTATTTCTAGATGCCTTTCATATTGCATGAACAATTTGCCACATGCTGTTACTTGTGCTTGTATCATCTTATTTCACCAATCAAACAAGAATTTATTACATAACCAACTTCCACAGATCACTAAACAACAGAACGCTCATCTTCAGTATTTTTCAGCCACATTAGAGGAAGGAAGTCATCCGATAAACTTTGTTGGATTCTAGGCATGTGAAGTGAGAGGATGAGAATCACAGTAATATTTTGTAGTTGTTCCAAATCACCAAATGTATTTTGATCTTAGCTTTTCCATTACATGTAACCAGATTATGTAATTATAAATCCTTAGAAAATGCTTTTAGCTACAGTAATAACACAACATTCCTACAAAAAAAAAAGAAGACAATTCCCTTGGCCAAGGTACTTTGACTTGAAGGAATTCAATGGTTCTAACAGATTTTGGTAGACAGGCTAATATGAGTAAGTGCTGAATGTTGTAAGTGTAAATACAGTAGTTTCCCCTTATCGATGGGGCATTTGTTCCAAGACACCCAGTGGATGCTTGAGAACACATAGTACCAAACCCTATATACAGTTTTTTCCTGTACGTACATACCTATGATAAAGTTTAGTTTCTAAATTGGGCATAGTAAGAAATTAACAACAATAACTAAGAATGAAACAGAACAATTAAAACAATGTACTAAAAGTTAGTGTGAATGTGGTCTCTCTCAAAATATCTTAATGTACTGTACTGTATTTGCCCTTTTTCTTGTGATGCTGTGACATGATACAGTGCCTACGTGATGAGATGAAGCGAGGTGAATGGTGGCGGATCTTTTCAGACCAGGGCTGACTGTGGATAACTGAAACTGCAGAAAGTGAAACTACAGATAAGAGGGGACAGCTGTATATCATATGCAGCATTGATAATATGCAGTTTTGAGGATATGTATCCGTAGATTATAACAGTAAAATAAAATGGAGAACTAAAACCTTTTTTTAGAAGGCCCACACATCTCTCTCCATCTGATTACGTTATTTGACTGCATCTTTACCTCCCATTACACGTCAGCTTTTAGAAACATAACGCCATATAGGTCTGGTGACTGTGTACGTAGGACTATAATCCTCCTTTGTCCTGTTTTGAGGAAGGTAGTCCGAGGGAAATAGCCACTTACCATCTTCTCTCTTTCAGGAACTTCTGGGACATGCTTGGAAGAATTATACTGCCATCCTTTTCACCCATGCGGAAAAAATAGAAGCAGCTGGGTTCGGTGAAGATGAATACTTACATGGGGCCTCTGATGCACTGCTAACCCTACTAAATTCTATTCAGCAGAGACACATTTTCCAGTATAAAAAAGGAAACTCACTTAATGAACAAAGAATAAACGTCTTAGAAAGAGTCATGGAATTTATAAAAGAGAATTGTTACCAAGTTCTTAACCTTTAAATAAAATTTAGATAAAAGGGGAAAAAAGCATTAGGTTTTAATGTCAGAAACCTGGTTTCAAAAGTGCCTTTGTGGGAATGGATGTGGACCGTGAGAATCCCCACCTCCTGCCAGTGAGGGTGTACAGTCACATGGTCACTGTGGAAATGACCCAGATGTTCCTTAACAGGAGCATGGAGAAGCACAGTGTAGATTTCACACAATGGAATATTTCATGGTAAAGGGAATGAGCAAACTACAACTGCATGTGACAGTTTCAATTAATTGCCCAAACATAATGTGGAAAGCAAGAAGCCGAACATGCTCCATAAATGTAACAGACTTCATTTCAACATTTGAGTATCTTTTCCCTATATTCCTGTCATCAATTGGTGTTTTCATCTTAAAACATCTATTCTTAACAGTTTGATAAATGTCTTACTTCATGTGCATTTCCCAGATTACTACTGAGTTGGAGCATCTTTTTCTATTGGCACGTTGGTCATTTAGATTTGCTCTTCTATGAATTGCCCTTCACGTTTTTGTCCTTTTTGTCATTTTCCTACTGGCTTACTTCTCGCAAAGATTCTTTGCATGACCAAAACTTTAGACAGGCTCCCAAACTCCTCTTGAGCCATCTGTGCCTTGTAAACTATAGTTTTAACAAGAACCCTGCTATGTTAGTTTAATCAGAATCCTGTATCTTCATTTTTCTGATAGAGTTCTTCATCCTCTATTCCAGGTGATATCCGATTATCCTGGCCTGGCTTCAGCAAAGTTTCCGTTTGGTCGGTTTGGCCAGACTACCCTCAACTCCTGTTGCTTCCTCTTAATAATTGTACATCCACAGATCCACACCCTGCTCTTTGCCTATAAATCTCCTCTTGCCCATACTGTATTCAGAGTTGGGCCCAATCTCTCTCCCCACTGTAAAACCCCATTGTGGTTCCTATGTATCTTAAGGGACCTAAATTACCATCAGGTCTGCCTTACCAACTTTAACACATGTCATTGAATATTTTTTTCTTAAGTACCTCACGCCTAGCAAACTGGAAGAGCTCTATATTGTAGATAATAGCCCTGTGTCCTTCATGATGCATTTTTCAATTCTATTACTTATCCTCTCATTTTGTTTTAATAACTTTTGCCAAATTAAATTTGTGCATTTTCTTAGTCATATATTTCTATGTACATGATATGAGGCAGTATTTTAGTTTAATTTCCTTTCAGAAGTGTAACCAATTGTATTTGCTCTATCAAACAATTGAACTTGTTCCTACTGAAGAAAGGTAGACAGATACACACACACACACACACACACACGTGCACACTAACACACACACACAGACATATCTCCTTTATTTCTGGATCTATGCTGGATTCTTAATTCCTTTCCATTAACAGTTTCAGTTGTGGTGCTGACAATACCAGAATAATTTAAATGATTTTATATCATTGCTTGATATCTAAAAGAGCAAGTTTCCCTTGTTTTTCTTTTTTTCAAAATATTTTCTGGCTACTCTCAGGTATTCATTTGTATATATATTTCCAGATCTTTTTTTCCTAATTTCAAAAAATTCTTTTGTAGTTTTTATGATAAGTGACATTTTATGATATTAAATTCTTCCATGCAAACATACAGGATGCTTCTCCATCTTACTTTATTTTACATTACTGTATTTCTTGCATTTTTTCCTTAGTTTTGATTTGATAAAGTTTCTATTAACTTTTTTCTTCACAATAATTTGAAAGTTCTAATTCATGTCCATCAAGGATCATTCCCTTGCTTCTGGATTCAGAATCAGGTGCATATTTCTCTACTCTTTGATAACAAGGTAACAACTATTTCCTTAACCAAGACCTTTCATTCTCCACTGCCTCATCCCCTCAACTATTAAAATAAGACCCTTAGAACACTTTCATCTCCTCCCTATCTTTTTCTCCTTCCTGTCCTGCTTAGGAAAGAGGCCTTTGGAACACTTTTCCTTTTCTCGTATTACCAGATTTCGCTAAGATAATTAATTAAATAATTGAAGACTTGCCCTTACAGATTGCCCCTTCCGTTTAAAAGTTTTCTTCTACCATTTACATTGAGCATGCGTGGTAGTTTGTCATTATCTCTTTTAACTTAATATACAAATATTAGAAAGTCTAGTCCTCATCATTGTTTTCTCTTCATCTCCCTACCATCATTTTCGTTACTGTATTTTCCCAACATACTCTGAATTCTAGCATGGTAGAATTCTAGTATAGTATCCCAAAGGCAATTAAATTCGAAATATGCTCTTCGATACACCATTCTGCAACAGCAATCCTAGCTCCTCATAATAATCAGCATAGTGGGTGTAGGGAAGCGATTTGTTGGTTGGTAATGGAATAGTTGAATCATAAAAATGGTGATTCGTTGAAGTATCTGTGCTGTGCTCCACATGAAGCTGGGTTGAACAGCTTTTTCAGGATGACAGCGTATCCATTGGATAACCTCACCCTTGCTGGAGATAATTACAATTTGCAACAAAAGACCCATGAGACCAGAACTAGATCTAGGTAAAATAAAGGTCCCCAAAAGTTCACCTGCAGTATTATGCCATTAGAGTCTATAATTTGCAAGCTTTCTTCATGTCCCTCCAGATATCCTATCTGTATGCTATTCCTACCTGGAACACAAACATCTCTACTAAATTTTATATTAGACTTTGGGTAGTGGGCATACAATGCAATATACAGATTGTGTGTCACAGAAATGTAACTTGAAACTTATATATTATTAACCAATGTCATCCTAATAAATTTAAAAAGGTGAAAACAAATGCATATTTAGAAGTGTTTTCTCTGGCTGGTGTGGCTCAGTGGACTAAGCGCCAGACTGTGAACCAAAGGGTCAAGGTTCGATTCCCAGTCAGGGCACATGCCTGGGTTGCAGGCCAGGTCCCCAGTAAGGGGCACTCAAGAGGCAACCACACACTGATGTTTCTTTCTCCCTCCCTTCCTCTTCCTAAAAATAAAGACATACAACCTTTTTAAAAAGTGTTTTGAATATATTGGTTAGAGAACTGGAAGATAGAACACAATTATTTTTGTGCAGCTGGGGTTAGTCTCATTAAGTATGTATCATCTTGGGGTATTATTAATTCATTCCTAATACCAGGTCTATTCTTCTAGATATACTACCTCAATTAGCAATCTCAGACTTTTTTTTAAGTTATATTTATCTATAACACTGCCTTATTTTAATAAAGAATTTGCTTGTTCTATTGATTTTCAGGCATATTAAAATTCTTTTTAAAAGGTTAATATTATTTAATGTTAATAGTGGCATTGCTATTTCCCAGATTCTCAAGCTTTATTTAAAAAATAAGTCTCTTCACAAACATCTGAAGTTCTTGTTTTCTTTTCATCCCCCCCCCCTTCCTCCTCCAGCTTTATTGGATGGCTTAAAATTACATTTCTATTATCTAGGATTTCAGTTGCTTTTTCCATGACTTTTAAAACTGATTACATCAAATGAAACACAGTTGTCTAAGGGAAATAGTATACAAAAATAACATCTTGATTTCTGTGAAAATGCATTTCTCTGCAATTCCTGAATAGCTCCAAATTACGCTTACTCTGAACATAGATGTTTACTTATAAAACCCATAGATGGGCTTTTGATTTCGTCTTTGCCAGAGAAAGTGTTCTAAACCTTTGTCATTTGCATATCAAGTAGCAACACTAAGTTGTTCCTGTTTAGGCTTTTATCCCAATTTTCCTTGCAAATGTTAAATGCACATTTATCTTTTTATTTTGTTTACCCCCACTCAACTGTATGATCTATGTAGGGCCTGATACAGATGTTAATTGACGCTATTTAACAGCTACTGAGGTCAGACAATCCAAGGCCATCATTATGCTAAAATTAAAGTTATTTATGGAAACTCACAAACACTTCCAGAATTGGTTTTTACCTTCTACATGGGAACATATTCAAGAAACCCAGAACGGGCTTACTGGTCTGATTCAACTCTTCCCATTCATCAATCCCTATTCACCAGTGGCAAGGAAACGGGGTTCTTTAACAAAGCCTTATACATAACACCTCTACAAACTAAACATAAACTTTTTTTTTGTAGTTAAATGCAGAAAGTCGATTTTTCCCCACCCCTTTCCTCTTTTTACATGGCAAGTAAAGCTCACTGGCCTGGGAGTAGCCTTTATCTGCCAACCTTTGGCCAGTGAAGAGGATCCAGAAAAAATAATACAACCATCAATCAGAAAAAGAGGGGCGACAAAGGAAAATAATTAAGCTGTGGCCTCAATTGTGCATTCCCGTGCAAGGTGCTCTGATTCACCACAGCGGTAGCAGTTGACTTCACTTGTCTTGCGGCAGTTGATGGCTACATGACGTTTCACCACACCTAGAGCACTTCACTTTGGTGCAGTCTTTTTGAACATGTCCAAATTCTCCACAAGAATAGCACTTCTGCTCATCTGCATGGTCACAGTCACGAGCCAGATGGCCTGGTTTGCCACAGTTGTAGCAGCATTGCTCTCGCTCTCTCTTAGGCTCCTTGCAGTCCTTGGCAATGTGGCCAACTGGACCGCAGTTATAGCAGGCATCCTCCTGAAGATCACAATCCTTGGCGAGATGACCAGACTCACCACAGCGATAACAGATGTCTGAAAGAGACGAGGAAACAAACTGGAAACCTCTATCCGAGGTAAAACCACCTCTGCCACAGCTTCTCATTCCACGACCACGGCCTCCACCAGTAGGGCATTCCTGGGCCCAGTGGCCAGATCGTCCACACTTGAAGCACTCATTGCTGCTCATGGCTGCAGTTAGATCTTCGGTGTCTGAGCTGGCCCGCAGCGGCGGAGACTAAGACGCAGGCCGTAGGAGTAAGCGGCTCCCACAGCAGTGGCTGTTTATTTTCAGGAGTGTCCTTGCCTGCGCCACACGCGGGTGTGCACACGGCCCCACACACTGAAGTTCTTGTTTTCAATGCACGTGCTATTTTAAGAGGAAAATATTATCCTTTCATATGAAAATGGAAGTTTATGAAAAAGTTACTTCTAGAAAATCATTCTTTTGCTAAACTTATTGAAAGTGACTTTTAGTCTGCATTTTTCATTAATCTTTTTCAAAGAGAAATCAAATTGTAGTGTTGATCTGGATGAGTCATACACCATGCTTTCCAAATTCCCCAGGTGTGAAAAGTTGAGTGGGTTTTAAATGAACAAGTATCAGCCAAATGTGTAATCTTAGGACTGAAAAGTTAAGTGGATGTATATATTGTGTGCATTTCTCTACTGGGAGATATATGATATTCTAATGAAGCAATTTACAAAAACAAATGTAAAACTTTGTCAGAGCAGCCTTGATATAAAGGATCATCACATAAATGCCACGGCAGAAGTAAGTAGACATTAATAATAGCTATTTGAACAATTCTGTAGGCATTATATAACAATGGGAAAGGCAAGACTAGCTAGCCCCTTCCTTAAAAAGGATTATTTTTTTCTTGCAATTAGAGCCCTGGGCTTGTTTTTGCTGCTGTTGCTAAGCATAATAGCCTGCCAGATAAGAAATGATGATGACGAAGACAGAAAACACACATATTTTACCCAAAACGCAGAGAATTGGGACTAGTGTGTGTTAGGACAGGAGTGGGAGTAAGAGAGAAGGAAACAAAACAGGGGAATACACAGGGGTAAAATAATACAACATACAGTTATTAATTCACACTCTGAAATTCCACATGGCTCACTTTCAAATCAACATTTCACTGTTTTATTTAGGTTCTTTCTCCCAATTTTTTGTAGTTATACTCCTATGAATGATCTCTACTAAGACTCATCTAAAGGAAAAACCAGTAACTATAAGTTCAATAAGCAATAGTGGGTAAGTCACTACTTTCCATTCCAACAGGTTGGTACATGCAGATCCAGTTTTGAATAGAGGCATAGTAGCCATCAGTAACCATCCTTCTTTTCATTATTATTGCAGACTTCAGGGTTATCACCCAAGTAGTAATGTAAATGGGGTATAACTAAAGAGTCGTTTCTGGTTAAAATATCTGCCTGCCTGCCTGTATATCCACCCATGCATCCACACATCCATCCATCCTTTCACCTTCCTACCTACCTATCTGGAACCTACTGACTTCCCTCACAGGTTGGCATTTGGGATGAACTGTTATTGCAGGAACAGTGCCCCCAACCACAGTATACAACTCAAAGAATCAAGGCATTTGACTCTTTGGAGAGGCAACTGCTGCCGGCAGTGGCAGCAGCCTGGTTTTGCCAAGTAATTCTGAGAACTTCAGCAGCAGAAAGAAAAAAAAAAAGATTAATTCTCTTTGCAAAGACTCCAAAGGAGTGTTTAGTAATCTCATGGCTTCCCTTAGAGTCTCTTATTAAATATTCCACTGAAGAAGCTACCCTAGTCTCCTTACATGAATTATTAGAGCTTAGGTGTTTTTTTTTAAATCACTATCTTTCCCTACAGTTTAAATGAAAGAAAAGTTTAAATTTTCATACAAATAAAAGAAACTATGTGCTATTTAACTGACATGGAACCAAGTGTATTGTAACACAGAAGAGCACAGAAATTACTAAGAATTGGAAGATGTATGTTTCAGCTAGTCCTATTTTAGCACAAGCCATTTATTTAACTTTTTTGTTGATTCTTTGGGGTTACATGGCTGGTCTACTTTTAGGGAGTTAAGAAATCGAGAAGCCTTGTTCAAGCACTTCCTTAGCTATAAAGCATTAATATCTTAACAATTCTACAATAAAATTAGTGAAAATAGACAATAATATATCCCCCTAACTTTTGAGAAAAGGACATAGTTATTTCTCACCTAAAATTTTGAAGGGTAAAGCTTTCTCCACAAAACAGCACTTTGCAATATTATGGGTAGTTGAGTTGCACTAACTCACCTCACCAGTTTATTTTGTAGGACGGTAATAAAGTTTTGGATTCCACGCCACTGCACAGCACTCAGAACCAGGACTTGTGTCACAATGGCTTAGATACACAGTTAATGTTGTGCACTTCTGATATTTTTACACTTTTAAAAGTACAACATATAATTTCCCTGGAAAATTGAGGAGGTATACTTTTACCTGTTTAATGCCCCTATTATAAGCAACAGTGAGGTGCTTCCTCACCCACAAAAAACTTGAAAATTATTGCTTCTGCTTGTGTTAAAAACACACAACAGTTAAAAATATTGTCTTGCTAGTCTAAAAAAATTGCAAAACTATTTTAGACTTTTATCAATAATATTAAACCAGTGAAGGAACATCAATAAGTACGGCTGGCCAGCATCTAAATATCTAAAAAATGGGTATCAGTGGGAATGCAGAGAAAGTTTCAGTACTGAACATCTCCAGTGAGAAAGAGGTATTACACCTGGTATAGAGGAAGCATCAGGCCTGCTGAAAGACAGGGTCCCAACCTGTATGTAATATTCCTTAAGATACTCTGCTCAATTTATATACATCAAGTCATCTGCTCAACAAGAATTCAACTTCTCAGGACATATATTCAGAAATATTTGTTTTCTGGGAAGGAACATCCCTACCATAAACTTATGTCAATGTAATATATATCTATTATATTCCAGGCATTGTTTTAAGTACTGTGTGGGTACTAACTCACACAATCTTTACAATTCTGCAAGTTAAGTGCTGTTATCACACCCATCGACAGATGAGGAGCTTAAGGTATATAGAGGCTGAACAATTAGACAAGGTCACATAGGCAGTTCAGTTATACAGCCAGGAATCAAATATGGGTAGTCTGGCCTCAAAACTAATACTACTTGGCTCCATAAATTTCTTATCACCTACAAATGCAGACTTTTGGACCTGAAAAGCTAATAAGGCCCGGCTGGACACCAGGACCTGGTTAAACTCATTAACGTTGTTCTATGAGGCCCTCTGTATACCTTCTATCTTGATGACACACTTTCTATTAAACTTACACAAATTACTTTGAATATTTTGTAAATAGTCTAAATGGGAATTTACATTATTTCTTAAAATAAAAAACAAAGTATCTGTTTGGTGGACATCAAGTTCTTACAACTGTAGAGTACTTAATGTTCTTAACAGAAGAAAGGCAGAAAAGATTTTCCAAGTTATGTATTAAAATCATTATGTCCTGAAAATGACTCATTTCAAAAAGAACACATGGAATTTCTAAATATAAGAAAAGTTAGTACTCCCAATATTCATGTGTGATAGTGGGCCAACCTGGATGAGAAATTATCTTGGGATAAAGTCAGATTTTTGCTCTGGTTTAGTTTACAACATGTAAATAGATGTTAACAGGCACCAACTGTTTAGTCTGTGACACAACGCTATCTCCTATTTTTACCATCCTTAAAGAGCTGACTACCAGTCAAAAGTCAGAAGAGTTATGTCCAGTACACCAACAATACCATTTTTATTGTTGTTGCTGATTCTAGAAGAGCTCTATCATCCCAGCAACACAAATAAAACGGAATTAAGTTTTCTTAAAAAATAATGACTGGCCCTGGCCAGTGTAGCTTGGTTGGCTGGAGTGTCATCCTGTGCACCAAAAGGTCGTGGGTTAGATGCCCTGCATGGTCAAATACTTAGGGTGTAGGTTCAGTCCCTGGGTGCATATGGGAAGCAACCAATCAATACTTCTCTCTCTCTCTAAAAATCAATAAATGTATCCTACAGTGTGGATTAAAAAGAACAAATAAATAATAAGTGAATGGGGCTAAACTGACAAGTAGATTGAGTAATGTTGTCTTTGTAACTTGAAGAATTTGAAATAAATATTCCATTTTCTTCCATATTTCTTTTGGAATACATAAATATAAAACTAAGTAGTTAAAATATCCTTTAAACTACACTAAAATTATTTAAAGAAATTTGATATAATTGGGAAAAATTAGAAAAGACAGAATCACAAAAGACTTTGTCACATTCTTTATTCCCAAAAGAATAATGGATCTGCAGAACAAAATAAATTTGGAAATTCACCTGTACTTAGTTATTAACATGTGTTAATGATTCTCTGTTAATACATACTTAGTTCTCCAGAAAGATGATCAATTTCTATTATGGTATCATTTCCTGGCCAACCAGAACTCCATGGCCTTAAATAATGAACTTTACTTGTACCTTTTATAACGCAGCATGTAGGGTTGTAAAATCTGTTTTTCCTCTCCTTATTGGAGGCATAAAGAGCTATGGTGCAAGAATTTTGACTGTGAGACTTTTCTTTCAAACAACATCTATACTTCTACTTTCACAGATGCACTTCTTTTTAGGTAGCCCAAATCAGCAGTCATCATCTCAAGGCTGATAAAATTGAAGCTAATGACTCCAGTTAATTTTCATTTTTCCTAGAATATCTAGGTGAGTGTAAATAGACATCTGATACTTTCATGTATATTAAGGTTTTGGCTGCCAGTTCCTTTAATACACTGACAATATGATGGTTCATGAAAAAGCAAAATATAGCAAGCTTATATGCTCTTCTAAAGATAATAAGCTGTAAGTAATGCTTTGTTAGGTACCCATGTAATCTATAAAGTCATCTGGAGTGAAAAAACAGACTGCTGCTATTCCAGTCAATTTATTGGAAACTACATGGGCAACACTTTGCAATGTATTTACATTTTACAAAGTTTATTACTAAATAGAATGAAAAGTTCAAAATACAGTTGGAAATTTCTTTTTAAAAAGTCTGGGTTACTTTGGCAAAGAATAGCAATAATGTTCAAATGTCACGTGTCTTAGCTTCTATGATGTTTGACTCTCTGGGATCAACAGTTGTTCATTTTCAATATTACAGTATAACTAGTTGATAAACATTATACAAATTCTAACTTGTCATTTTTGAAGATAGGACCTTTATAACACAGATACACAACATACTAAAAATTCAAGTTCTTGAAATTTCATGCATCATGTGCCTACAAATAAGAAACTAAATGTTAATCTAGTTCAAATTATGTAAAAATGCATAAAGGGAAAAGCAATCTGCTAATATTCCTGCTAAAAAATAAACTATCGCAAAACATAGGACATTTCCTCCCTACATTATAAAGGATCAAAAATCATAGGTAAAATACAGTGTTTTTCTAATCAATTGAAACAATATATACAAGGTAAAAGACTCATAGTCTAGAAGAGAAATAACACAAAGATGAGCCAGTTATGTTTTAGGTATAAATGACAAATGCATTTCTTTTTATTGTTATCAAAGTTTTTTCTAATGTACTTCAGTAACTGAAACATTTTAATTTAATTTTATTTTATTCCACTGTTGGCCATAGTTTGAGCCCTACACACTCCCTTCCCTTTCACCTCAAAGGGAGTTCCTTTGTAAGTAGCCACACACTCTCCATTAGTGTACAGATCAGGCTGGATCTGCTCCCAAATCTTCTTCTTAGGATTCAACTCCTTGTCAGGCTCTCCTGTTGGGGAGAAACAAAATTATATAGCTAACATATTAAATAAACTGCCCATAGATATTTCTAGTGAATTGTCTTGTACTTTCTGATCTTCAGACCTGATCAGAATTCTAGCATTTACTGTTAACATTTACTTTATTTTTATGATGATGGAAGTTTATATTCTTGATTTGTAAAATACCTTTTGTCATTTCCTTACCAATATTAAAGATATTATTTTCACTCTTATAATATTCTATAAGTAATACAGCTCAATGAATTTATTCCACAAATTTAAAATAAAAATATAAAGTACTTTTTAAAAAATTGTGAGTAATTAGAATATAATTTCCTGTGTTATATTTTTACATGTGGTGGAAGCAGTGTATGCTTTACCATGTTTCATCACGCAAAAGAAATGGCTAGACCGCTGCTATAGTGCTTAGAGATTTCTTATCAATACTAGACAATAGCCTAAATGTGGGGGTTATCTAGCGAAATATAACTACGCTGGGTTTCATCTGCTGCCCATTTCAATTTGGTGAGATGGAAAGAGTCAGAACGGGGTAATAAAGACAAGGACTAGAATTTTCTAAGAATAGGAACTTATGCGCATGGTGTTGCGTGCAATTCACACAACATTGATTCTAATCTTAAATATAAAGAAACTGGGGCTCAGATAAGCTGCTCAAAGTCACACAATGAACAAATGAATTCAGGATTTGACACCAAAGCTATTGTTCCACTAGTACTGCACCTTGCCTCCTAATAAATGGTGCTTTAGAAAATAACATTCTGACATGTGGATAATGCCCCACCCCCTCTCTTTATAGTAACTCACTATAAAGTTTACAATCAATAAAAGACAAATGAACTGTAGAATACATTGTCTAGGCTTAAAGACAACCAATATACCAAGCAAGCCCTCTATTTAATGAATGATAAGGCAGTAGCGAGCAAAGTTTAATATAAGAACATTTTAATATCTGGGGATATTCAATAATATTTGGAATGAAAAATAAGTTAAAAAACAATAAAAAAAGTAATGTTATCACTTAAGCATTAGCTTCAGGTGAAAAATAATCATCCTGGAGATAATAAAACTATTACTGAAGTATAATTCAATACTGATAGAAATAACTTTCTAGACTGCTTTTTAACTGACTCCCCCCGTTGTAATCTCTTGGAATTACTTTAAAAAGAATCTTTTAAACATTACTGGAACTAATTAAAGTCTATATTCTGAATATATCTTATTATCTAGTGTTTATTCTCTGCTTATACTTACATAGTAATAACAAAACTGAGTGAACTGATTGGCCACGGTAGCTTTCTTTATTCTTTATTAGCTCTTCAGAAACTGCCATAAAACTGGCAGGAACATATGAAAGTGTCCTTTGATATGCAGGTTTTCACAAATGACAGAAGAGTTCATTGAATGATGTATTTATAATAAAGGAACATGCAATGAAACTAAAACTGAAACACTGACTATAAAAGTGAGGATTTCTCTTACTCCTTTAAGAGCATTAGATTGGACATAATAATTAATTTTTATTAATTAACAAAGAATAAGAAAAAACAGCAATATATAAAGTATATAAAAGATTTTTATTTTTTGTTTCTAAATCATTCCTAGTCCAAGAGCATAATGCTACTTTGCTCATGCACAAATAATGTGGAGAAGTGAGCTGCTGTTCAGGAAGTCCTGAGTACTAGCACTGGATTCCTCCCACTCAAAAAGAGATGTTCCTTAATTGGTAATGAATTAATTTAAGAAGCAGAGTGTCCCAGATTTGTGCAAAACCTTCTTATAAATGGCACAGATTGTGTAGTACATTCTTACTGAACACAGACATTAAGCCGTAAGTACAAAGAGCTGTGCTGCGGCAGGATATTAAGCTTCTCAGAACTAGAGAGATACGGAAATGCATAGAAAATAATGTTCATAATATACAACACATGTAGTGCTTATTATGTGACAGTCACTGCACTAAGTGTTTTATATATATTTACTTATTTAACTCTCAGTATGCTATATAAAAATGATTAATTATCCCCAATTTATAGATGAGGAAATGAAGGCACAAAAATTACAACTAAGACCTTAAAAACCAAGGCAGGTAGCCAAGTGTTTCAAAAGTTAAACCTCGCAAAACACAGAGGAAACAGATACCATTCAAAATCCCTTCTCGTTAACAACACCACCACCCCCCACACCCTTCTTACAGATGGAAAAGCTGGGGCTCAGAAAGGTTCCCAGGTCACTGAGCACTTGTGCACATGTGCAGCCAAGATCTGAAAGTTTTACACTTCTTATATAAAACTGTAATAATTTTCAAGGAATAAAGATTTGTAGTAAAAATAAACTAGAAGAGGAACCTCCAAAACTTAACTATCGTCTTTTAGCACACAAGAATCAATACATATAACACTCCGAATGTAGTTCCTAGACTTTAACAAATCAATAAATGAAGCAATGACTTGGACAACTAAAATTTGAGATTGTTATTAAAACCTGTCATATATAATCACTGAATATAAATCAGAACTGAAAATCTTGGATGCACTGTTAACTTCTGGCTTACTGAGCATGCTTCTGAACAATATACTATTTGGTAGGTATAAAACTAGTTGAAAAGTTTAAATCACCTCCCATGGAAAACATACCTGATACTTAAAACAATTTTTAATGAACTATATTTTTTCAGAGAAGTCTTTCATCATTCCTGTGTGTTATATCCATCTTCTAAATCTTATTTTTCTAATTTCCTTTCCTTTCCTTTCTTAATTCACCTCCCCTGCCTCTTTTTGGCATGGCTATGAGAAGAAGGTAGGTGATGATATCAACAAAATTCTTCAAGCTAAAAACTGAAGAGCCTCTGAAATTGTTAAACCTGGCCAATAATCACCATTTGGAAATGGTTATGCATATTGTAAGAGAACTAATCATTTAGAGATTATTTGAAGCCAAGTCATTCTAAACAAAACACACAGGGAATAAGAACTAGTTCAAGATGAGTTTGTACAGATGTGAAAAGCTATGACTACCTTCTCTACCTTCTCAGCATTGAAAACCTAGAAAAAGCAGTAACTACAAATTCCAGAGTCCCAGGCATTCACACATCTGAAATAGGAACCAGAGACTTCATTTTAATTGGGCCATTCATTATTTTGCACAGAATGTTCACTGATCATCAGCTTCTTTATGATATCTACCACAGCCATTAAAAGCCTGGCACTAACTCAATTAATTTATGTTTGATTAACTGAGTTTTGAACTCTAATAATTGTAACTATTGTCACTTGCGGCACAAAAACTAAAGCATAACTTGGCAAGTAAGGGTTAATGAATTTTACAAAGTAATCAACAGGAGAAAGTGGTTTGGTGGTTGATAAGAGTGATCTTGCAATAATGAAAGCAGATACTCAGGCCTGTTCTCAAATACTGGTTTTTGTTTTTTTGGGTTTTTTTTTTTGACATATTTTACTAGTACATTTCTTTTCATTTATTCATTAACCAATTTAATCAGCTCCTACTCTATGCCACGTATTTTTCTAGATGATAGGAATATAAGCAGTGAATAAGAATTAAAAAGAAAAATCTTGATTTCATGACCTCTCTGTGTGAACAGACATTAAATAATGCACAGTATATTAGATGTTTTGGAGAGAAACAAAATAAAGATGTTACTTGAAAGATCTGAACAGGATAAATAATGGAGCTATCTCAGAAAAGAGCCAGTGGCTCAACTGAAGTGTCATTGAAGTGAAGAGTTAGAGAATGTGCAGTTAGTGAGATAACGGGAAGCCACTGTAAGAAGGTGGGCTTGTACTCTGGGTCAAATGGAAAGCTTTTGCCAAAGGAGTAATACAATCTGACCTAAATCACTCTGCCTGCTATAAATGAAAACTGAAAAAGGGCAAGGGCAAAAGCAGGGAGAGCAGTCAGAAAGCTTTGCAATTATCTAGATAAGGGATGTTGGCGCCCAGACCAAAGTTGTGGTGGGCGAGATAATGAGAACGATTCTGGACATGTTCAGAAGATACACCCACTGCCTTTTTCAGAAGGAGAAGCTGCATGAGAAAATAAATAGCAGTTGAAAGAATGGAATTCCAGTCAGATGACACGGCAATTACTAAGGAAAAGGGCACTCTAGGGGGAAGACTAGGATGTGTACTCTCCGTTTGGGCATGTTAATGATGTCTAGTAAGCAGCTAGATAAGTGACTGGATAAAACAGCCAGGGAATAATGTGGCAAAGAGGAGAGGAGAAGACAAGACAAAAGGTCAAGTGTGGGAAGATAAAAAAGAAAAAGAAGAGGTGAAGGACCAGGGTCTAGGAACGCCAGTGTTAAGAGGTCATGGAGGTAAGGAAGAATCAGGGAAGGAGAAAGAGAAGGGCAGCTGGTGAAGCAGGAAGACTACCAGGAAGCAGTGATGCCAGATGTCAAGTTAATTAAGAAAAGGACTGAGAAAAAGCCACGGCGATTTAGCTAGAGAGTAAATTAGGGATCTTGACCACAGAAGTTCTGGTGGAACAGAGTAGACAGAGACCTAATTGAAATGGGTTTTAGAGAGAAGAATCAAATACAGACAAGCTTTTTTGTCTTTTAAAGAATAAATGGATCCAAAGGTGAAACACTCTTGAATATCAGACAGGCTTTCCGATGAACCATTAATTTATGTTTATTAATAAGACTCAGTGACTCAGTATCAATAGAAATAATTATGGTCTTGGAAGTTAAAATCCTGAATGCAAACTTTCATTTATTTTTAGAGCAAAATCAGTGCATTTCCCACAAAAGGCTGTTGCTGCCTTTGTCTCCTATCTAAAATATTATTTTCAAGTTAGTTTTGCTTGGTGCTTTAGGGACCAGTTATACATTTAAATACTAAAATTTATAGCTTCACACATTTAGGATTAAAAAAAGTATGGAGTGGGGACGATTTTTAGCCATTGTTATAAAAATATTACTTGGCATCTTCTAAAACTCTACGGAAGTTTTCAGTTCTGTAGTTAGAGGAAAAAACTGTTAAGTGTAAAAACCTTCTCAAAGACAAATAGCAATGCAAAGGTTTGAGCCCCAACTGCAGTTTCTATACCACACTTAATATATATATCATGAAACGTAAATCTCTAGACACTGAGCACAACAAGTGAACATCAAAATATACTAGCAGACACCTTAAGCTTTAAAATGCAAAACAGATGCACTGATGAATCATGGCTCTCTCTGGAAAAAGAAAAAAAGAAAACTAATGGTGTGTTGTGTAGAATTAACTGTTATTTCCTTTCAGATTAACTGCTACAGAAGCAGTAACTGATGTGGAGCCATGAGGAAGATAAATATTAACAGACCTCGTGTCTCAAAATTTATCAGTTATTTAATGATGTTTGGCTTGGGTAAGCCCATTATAAGTGATAAAACAATAGTTCAAGGGTGAGGCTGGGGGAGGGAGAGAAGTGGGAGAAAAATGGGAACTATAGTAGCTTAAACAATAAAATAATAATAATAATAATAGAAATAATTCAAGCAAACTCATAGGCCATTTTAAAGTTAGGTTTTCCCTTCTTTCAATTGAAAAAAAGTTTTTTTGGTACTATCTCCACATATTCATGTACTAAGGCACAAGGGGAAACTATACACTTAGAAGAAATTTATCAGTCTTTGGAAAAATGTAAATATTAACACACAGAAAGCCAAACTCAGGGACTAAAGAATATGGTAAAGGCAAGAAATCCATATAGGGCTATTATCATCTCTAATGCTAAGTCACTAAGTAAAACTTTCTTTAATTTACTTAACAGAAACATCCAGATAATAACAAGTGACTTAACTGCTGAAATATTTACCTGCTAATTCTATGAGGTAAGGGAATGAAAGCTGTCATGGAATAAAAGAACTATGTACCTTCATTAATTAATACAGACTATTTCATTCATAGCAAGCAACATCAACAAACAAAAATACTACTGTATTAGAGATTCAGGCACATCTACTCTTTGATCCTTCTACTTACTCTACATATCCTTAAACAAGTAACTAAATTGTGTCAGGCCTCAGTTTACAAATCTATAAAATAGTGAGTTAAAGTAGATGATTTATTCCATTTCTAAACAGGAAGCACTACAATTTACATCAAAAAATTTAAAAATGTACTAAATCTTAAGTATTTAAATAAAAAAGAAGGCAAGTGTTAATCTGGAAAGGTAAACCAGTATTTGTTTTTTTCTTTTTTCCCAATGCATGCTCAATATTAAAGGAAAAGTTCACCTTTATTGTTTTCTATTCCAATTTAGTGAATGGGACTCCTAAATAGAATTTCAGGTGTCAGGTATACACATGATTGCACTTACTTCCAAATCTGAGGTTTGGGGAAGTGTTTGATATTGTGGTAAAAGAGTGCTGATCATACGCTACTGGAATCTAAAGTCATCATGCTCCTTTGAGAAATTATTTACACTGGGATTTTCCCCAAACCCAATTTATCAAAAAAGCACAGACCATTATGGTTTCAAATCTACCACGGTTCAATACATACAGAGGTATTCAAAGTCACAAATACTTGTTAAATAACGCTTGTATTTTTTAGATTAGTCTAGTTTTTATTTGGGGGGGAAGCTTAGTTTCAAGGAAATTAACCCATGCTTTCATCCACATTTTCTATGTTATTTCCAATGCTAAAATTCTTCATATCCTAATATTTCATGAAACATAATTAACATGGGATTAATAAAACAGGCCTACATAATCACATCAGCCTGGCTATTACATTAAAACTCAGCTCTTTCTACAAACATGTTTCCAAGTCAATTCTGACTTTTAAACCTCATTCTGCTTGTTAACCTTATTTCTGATTTTCCCACTATTCTAGTCAAGTAGATATGGTTTAAATAAAATGTAGTCTGTTAATTTCTAACTGTTCTCCTATAAGGTCCTCCCTCTTCAATGAAAGAAAAATTTATTTTACATCTGCCAAGCATCTTTTCTCTTCTGCTTCCAAGACCTATTTCAAGAAACTTTTTCATGCATTATAAAGCTTGGTCTGTCTCAGGAGCATTTTACTGGACAAAACAAGCAATATGAAATGAAACTCCCTCCCCCCTTTTTGAAGATTTTATTTATTTATTTTTAGAGAGAGGGGAAGGGAGAAAGAGAGGGAGGGGAAAATCAATGTGTGGTTGCCTCTCATGTGCCCCCTACTGGGGGCCTGGCCCACAACCCAGGCATGTGCCCTGCCTAGGAATCGAACCAGCAACCCTTTAGTTCACAGGCTGGCACTCAATCCACTGAGCCTCACCAGCCAGGGCAAAACTACCTTTTAAATTATTAAAATAAATATGAATTTTAACTTAGAGATTTTCTCTATTTCCTAAAGTCAAGTAAGAGCATATATAAACATATTATTAGGTGAACTTTAAGGATTATATGCTAATCTCCCATGTCTGAACTTTTCTTTATATTTCTGTGTTGCATTCTGAGATAATCTATAACTTAAATGATTTTGTAGCACATTAGTTTCTTTTATACCCACATTATACTCTTTTGCTGTACAGGGATTACATTTAGTATTTTATCTAAAGCAAAAACTATCTCTGGTGTTTTGTGTAATTTGTACATTCATGGGGGGGGATCTTTAGATGTTTGAGCTGAATATGCCATCTTGAGCTGATAGCAATAATCTCAAAAATCATGGTCACTTAATGCAAAGAACTGTGAGCCATATACAGGACTGATTTTATACTTAAACATTACAAGCATCCCTTTGTATACAATAATTCCAACATAATTTTAAATAAAACTAATAACTACTTACCAGGAAAAGCATCAAAAGTAATTCTGTCTCCAGGAACAGACCCATTAGGTGGTACCAAGATTTCAACTTTCTCTGGTGAACTAGCACACATCACCATTGCTTGAGATAGTACTCCTCTCATCTTTGCAGGTTTTAGATTACAAAGTAAAATCACCATCCGATTTTGCATCTGTGTGAAAAACAGATGATTAATATGTACAGATTTCAGTGATCATACCTAGAATACATCAAGGTACATCTAATATGCTAAGTATCAAATGTTCTATATTTGAGGATGTATCGTTATCACTTTGTATCCCAAATTTTTTACTGCTGTTATAAAGCCTTACAGGAAGATTGAAAAAAAAAAAAAAGTCTCAATTCTACAATGACTGACTAAAGAAAAAGTTAAAAAAAAAAACACCCCCAAAAAACAAGGATAGTTTAAGGGGCCTCTGAGAAAATATCAAACACACTAACACTCTCATTATTAGGATTCCAGAAAAAGAGGAGAAAAAAGGTCAGAGAGCTGATTTGAAAAAATAATGGCTGAAAACCTTTGCTCGTGCAATACATATCCAGGCCCACAGAGTTCCAAACAAGTTGAAAGACCCACACAAAAACACATTAAAATTAAACTGGCTAAAGTTAAAAATAGGGAGTCTTAAAAGAAAGTTGCAAGAGGAAAAGTAGTCACATACAAAGAAAACACCATAAGGCTACAGCAGATTTCTCAACAGAAACTTTGCAGGCCAGAAGGGAGTGGAGTGCTGGAAGGAAGAAATCTACAACCTAGAATACTCCACTATAAAATGTTATCATTCAGAATTGAAGGATAAAAAGTTTCCCGGGCAAGCAAAAAAAAAAGGATTTCATCCTAATGAAACAAAAAGATCTAAGACAAAAACAGTGTGGAGAGGGTAGTAAAAACAGATTTTTTAAGAATGCCTTAAACTTAAAATAGAGCTTTCTTTAGAATGCCTTGAACTTAACTGCCTATCAGCTTAAAATAGACTGCTATAGATTGATACCTGTGGGTAATAACTAATCAAATGTACAAAAGATACACTAAACACAGAGAGGAAGAAATCCAAATATAACACTAAAGAAAACCAGCAAATCACAAGGGAAGAAACCAAGAGAAGAACAGAGAAGTACAAAAACAACCAAAAAACAATATGGAAATCAGTACATGCCTATCAATAATTACTTAAAATATAAATGAAGTAAACAATCCAATAAAAAGACACAGGCTGGCCGAATGAAATAAGGAAGAACAAGACCCATTAGTATACTACCTCTAAGAGATTCACCTCAACTCAAAAGAAACAAAGACCATAAAAAAAGAAGAGATAAAAAAAACAAAACCTGGAGTAGTAATACTCCTATCAGAGAAAATAGACTGTAAATGAAGGCTGTAAAAAAAAGAAAAAGAAAAAAAGACAAAGAATGGCATAACAATGATAAAGGAGTCAATACAAGAAGAGGATATAACACTTGTAAATATTTACACACCCAACGTAGGAGTACCTAAATATATTAGGCAAATATTAACAGGAGCAGAGACTGCTGGTCAAGATGAAGATGTAAGTAAACATGGCTTGCCTCCTCACACAACCACAGCAAAAATTACAATTAAACTACAAAATAACTATCACCCAGAATCCTCAGAAAAATCAAGGTGCATGGAAATCAGACAGCCAAGGAATTAAAGAAATCACATTCATTCAGACAAGTAGAAGGGGCAGACACATGGAACAGGTGGTCCCACACTCACATGTGGTAGATAAAAATCAGGAGAGATATCTCAGGAGAAAGGGATCCCAGCCCTACACCAGGCTTCCATGCCTAGGATTCCAGTGCCAAGAAGACAAATCCCCATAACTTCCATTAGGGGAGAGCTTCCTCCCAGACAAAAGTCCAGAGGACAGGCAATGGCCATTGTCCCTTTTCTGAGGCCTCCCCCACACAGAGCCACAGAGCAGTGACATCATATCTGAGACTCCAGGTACATGGTTCACACAGGTGGCTCTGCCTAGGTGATTACCTAAGGCTCCACCCCATCCAACTTGTGTGTGTGCTTTTCTGCATTAGGCCATGCCATCAAGACACCCAGTCAAAGTAGCTCTACCTAATACATAGAAACAAATACAGGGAGGCTGCCAACATGAGGAGACAACAGAAATGTGGCTGAAATGAAATAACATCAAAACTGCAGAAAAGGAAAAAAACAAAATAGAGATAAGCAAACCATCAAATGAGAGGTTCAAAACAACAGTCATTAGGAACTCACTGGGTACTTCAAAGCATAAAAAAAGACACAGGCAGAAATGAAGGTTACACTACGCGAAATAAAGAAAAATCTACAAGGAACTAACAGTGGAGTAGAGGAAGCCAAGAATAAAACCAATTATTTGGAACATAAGGAAGCAAAAAACAACCAGCCAGAATAAGAAGAAAAAATAATCCAAAAAAGTGAGGACAGGTTAAGGAGCCTCTGGGACAACTTCAAGAAGTCCAATATTCCCATCATAGGGGTGCCAAGAGAAGAGAAAGTGTAAGATTTGAAAACTTATTTGAAAAAATAATGAAAGAAAACTACCCTAATTTGGTGAAGGAAATAGACATACAAGTCCAGGAGGCACAGGAAATCCCAAACAAGATGGACCGAAGGAGGCCCACACCAAGATAAAAAATAGGACAGTAAAAAGACAGCAAACTCACAGATATTAACAACCACACCTAAAACAAAAGCAAACTAAGCAAATAACTCGAAGAGGAAGAGAACCACAGAAATGGAGATCACAGGGAGGGTTAGTAACAGGGGAGTGGGAGGAGGAGAGAGGGGGAAAAGGTACAGAGAATAAGTAGCGTAGATGGTGGGTAGAAAATAGGGGGAGGGTAAGAACAGTGTGTGAAAAGTAGAAGCTAAAGAACTTATGACACATGGACATGAACTAAAGGGGGGGAATGTGGGTGGGAGGGGTGTGCAGGGTGGAGGGGAATGATGGGGGAGAAATGGGACAACTGTAATAGCATAATCAATAAAATATATTAAAAAAATAAGATAGAAAATGGAGTAGCGAAAGAACTTACGTGCATGACCCATGGACCTGAACTAAATGGGGCATTACAGGAGGGAATGGGGAATACTGGGTGGAGGGAGGCGATAGGGGAAATGCTGGGACAGCTGTAACAGCATAATACATGAAATAAATTTTAAAAAATTAATAGGCATAACAGAAGAAATTGACAGTATTACATAATAATAGTAAACTTCAATACCTTACTTACCTAGATAGATAGATCATCCAGACTGAAAATAGGAAAACATTGTCCTTAAATGACATATTAAATCAGAGGAACTTAAAGTTTACAGAACATTTCATCCAAAAAACTGAAGAATACACATTCTTTTCAAGTGCCTTTGGAACATGTTCCAGAATAGATCACATGTTAGGCCACAAATCAAGTCTCAATAAATTCAAGATTGATATCATATCAAGTATGTTTTCTAACCACAATGGTGTGAAACTAGAAACCAACAAGAAGAAAAATGGAAAAAAAATGCACAAACATATGGAGACAAAATGACATGTCCTAAACAACCAAATAGTCAAAGAAAAAACTAAAGAGGAAATTAAAAAATCTTGAGACAAATAATAGAAATTAAACTCTCCCAAATCTATGGGATGCAGCAAAATCAGTTCTAAGAAGGAAGGTCATAAAAATTCAGGCCTATATCAAGGAACAAGAACAATCACAATAGACAATCTAAACTTACACTTAAGGAACTAGAAAAGGAACAAACAAAACCCACAGTTTGTAGAAGGAATAAAACAATAAAGATAAGAACAGAAATTGACAAAATTAGGGAATAGAAAAGATCAAGGAAACTAAAAGCTGATCCTTCAAAAATATAAATAAAAATGATATACCTTTACCTAAACTCCTAATGAAAGAAAAGAGAGAGGGTCCAAATATTTAAAATCATAAACGAAACTCAAGTTACAACAGACAAAATAGAAATACAAAGAATCATGAAAAAATACTATGAACAATTACAGATGAACAAATTGGACAACCTACAATAAATGCATAAACTTCTACAAATGTAGAAACTTCTAAGACTAAACCAATAATAAAAAATAACTCCCCCCAAAACATCCAGGTCCTGAATGACTTCACAGGTGAATTCTACCAGACATTCAAAGAGGAATTAATAACTGTCCTTTTCAAACTATTCTAAAATATTTAAAGAGGAAGGAATGCTTCCAAACTCATACTACTAGACCAGCATTATCCTGATACTAAACCCAGAAAATGACTACAATAAAGGAAAATTACAGCCAATTTCCCTGGTAAACCCAGATGCAAATATTCTCAACAAAACCAAATACTAGTTAAACAAATTCAACCATACATTAAAAGGATCATACACCATCTCAAATAAGATTCATTCTGGGGATGCAAAGGTGGTTCAATATCTGCAAAAACAATCAATGTTATTCACCACTTAAATGAAACCAAAAATAAGAATCATATGATCTTCTCAACAGAGATCAATAAAGCATTTGACAAAATTCCAGTACCATTTATGATGAAAACTCTCAACAAAGTGGTTGTAGAGGAAACCTACCTTAACATAATAAAGCTATATATGCCAAATCCATAGCCAACATCATAATTCTACATTGATAAGTTGAAAGCTTTTCCCCTAAGATCACTAAGTGGACAAGATGCTCATTCTCAGCACTTTTATTCAACATAGTTATTGGAAGTCATAGCCACAGCAATCAGATAAGAAGTACAAATAAAAGGCATCCTAATAAGAGAGATGGAAGTAAAAGCATCACCATTTGCAAATAACATGATACTATATACATAAAACCCTAAAGACTGCCCAAACAGAATTTAAAACTAATAAATTCATTAAAGTTGAAAGATACAAATACATGATGTTGGAAAAACTAGATAGATATGTGAAAAAAAAGATGATTCTGGGCCACTTTCCTAAACCATACATTAAAATAGTTAAAATAAATTGAAGACTTTAGTTTTAACACCTGAAACCATAAACTCTTAGAAGAAAACATATACAGTAAATACTTTGACATCACTCTCAGAAATATTTTGTTGGATATGTCTCCCTGGGCAAGGGCAAAAAAAAAAACAAAAATAAACAAAAATAAAGAAATAGAATTACATTAAACTAAATATCTTTTGCACAGCAAAAGAAACCATCAACAAAATGGAAAGAAACTTAACAAATGGTAAGAGATATTTGCAATAACATTTTCTGATAGGGGGCTAATATCCAAAATATATAAAGAATTCATACAACACACACAGAAAAGCCAAACAATTCAATTAAAAAATGGGTATATTACCTGAATAGAAATTTCTCCAAAACAGATATAGAGATGGTAAACAGACATATGAAAAGATGCTCAATATCACTAACCATCAGAGAGATGCAAATCAAAATCATGTATCACCTCACATCTGTCAGAATGGCTATTATCAAAAAGTCAACAAATAACAAGTGTTGGTGAGAATGTGAAATGAAGAAAAGGGAACCCTCAGGCACTATTGGTGGGAGTGAAAAATGGTGTAACCACTATGGAAAACAATGTTACTCATCACTTAAATGAAACCAAAAAATAAAAATCGTATGATCTTCTCAACAGAGACCAATAAAGCATTTGACAAAATTCCAGTATCATTTATGATGAAAACTCTCAACAAAGTGGTTGTAGAGGAAACCTACCTTAACATAATAAAGCCTATATATGACAAATCCATAGCTAACATCTTTATCCTACATTGATAACAGAAACAGAAAACAGTACAGAGGTCCCTCAAAAAATTAAAAATAGAGCTATCCATTTTGCTAATCCAGCAATTCTACTTCTGGGTATTTATCTGAAGAAAATAAAAACAAAAACATAAACTAGGACATATAAATGCACCCCCCACATTCATTACAGCATTATTTATGATAGCCAAGATGTGGGAGAAACCCAGGTGTATATCGATTGATGAATGGATCAAGAAGATGTGGTATTTATGTACAATAGAATATTATTCAACAATAAAAAAATGCAATATTGACATTTGTGACAATATGGCTAAACCTAGAGGGCATTACGCCAAATGAAATAAGTCAGACAGAGAAAGACAAATAACATATGATTTCACTTATATGTAAAATATAAAAAAATAAAACAAACAAACCAGCAACAGACTCATAGATACGAAGAACACGCTGATGGTTGCCAAGGGGAGGGGCACAGAGATACGTGAATATGGTGAAGGGGAATAAGAGGTACAAACCTCTGGTTGTAAATTAGTAAATCATGAGGACAGAACACATAGCACAGGGAAGAGTCAATACTATCGCAACAACTTTGTAGGATGACAGACAGTTCCTAGACTTATTGTGGTGATCACGTGGTAAGGTATATAAATGTAGAATCACAATATTGTACGCCTGAAACTAGTATAATATTATATGTCAACTATAATTTTAAAAAATAGGCCTAAGTTTCGAATGTAAAGGGCCCCCTTTCTGAAGGTCTTCATGAATAAGACTCTTCTTCAACAAATAACTTGAAAATACCACATATATAAAAATTTTTAAAAAATGTCATTGCAATTATGTATAAGATTAGCTAAATGCAATCTTCTAAGGATTAGATGATTATCTGTAGACCTTTAACTTTGAAAAAAACACAAATCTACAATATTCTGTATGCAATTATGGGAGGGTGTTAAGTGTCCTGGCTTTATAGAATGGTTACTAGTTCTGCCTTGATGGGTTAGATACAGATATACATAAAGAAAATTGCTTATGGCTGTGCATGAGTTTTTGGAATAAAAATAGTCTGCAATCTGCTGAGAACAAAAAAGATGAAGCCCAAATGAATTTTTCCATTTTAACTAGCTTAAAATCACTTGGTTCTTTTTTCCAAGTCTCCTCTTGAACTTACCTTCGTAAATAGTTAGGAAGGAGTCCTGGTCCTATGCAAGAGGAATGTTTAAAAAAAGCACACGTATATGCCCTATCTCTGCATTTTTCATAGATAAGAGAAACTTCCTCGCTCATCCCTTCAATAGAGCAGCTAGATGATCCTATTAATATGAGGCAGAAGACCAAGTTACTCCTTAGCTCAAAACCCTCCAATGGTTCTCTTCTCACTTAGAATAAAAGCCAGTCTTTACAATGATCTATAAAGCCCTATGTTATTTGGCTTATATATCTGATTTCATCTCATATGGTACTCCCATTATTTGTTCTGCTATAGTGACACTGCTTTCTGATGTTCTTTGAACATCTCAGGCATCCATTTGACTCAGCTACCAAAAAATGCTCGTCTAACAGAAAGACAGATGACTTGTTTTCTTCGTTTTCTCACACCTCTACTAAAATGCCATTTTCTTTATAAGGCCTTGCTGAACTACTTAATATAAAATGACATCATCATCATCATAGCCTCAATATTTCCTAGTTTCTTCCCTACTTTATTTTTTTCTTACTATTTATCACTATTAACATGTTATGATTTTCTGACTCCCCCATAGAAATGTGAGATTCACAAAGGCAGGACTTAAAAAAAAAAAACTTATCGCCCGAATTCAACTGTTATACCCCTTGTTCAGAATAGTTCTGGTATATTGTAGGTGCTCAATAAATATTTGCATCTAGAAATATGAATAAATAAATGTAGAGATTTGTCCAAGTTCACAAAGCAATAAGTAATATAGCTGGCAATGAATAGAGAGAGGCACAACTATCTTAATGTTGAAGTCTATAGTCTTTGCAATATCTCTGAAGTATTACGGATGACAGGAAATAGGTAACTCAAATTACTATAAAAGATATCTTGAAAGAACAAATTAAAACTATTACTGTCTTTAATTTATTCCACTGTTATTGGGAATATATATATATATATGTTTTTCCATACATATACATACGCCGTAACATATATGCGTATAAAAAATACTTTCTTAGCCCTGGCTGGTGTGGATCAGTAGCTTGAGTGCTGGTCGGCAAACCAAAAGGTCGCCGGTTCGATTCCCAGTCAGGGCACATGCCTGGGTCGTAGGCCAGGTCCCCAGTTGGGGTTGTGAGAGGCAAGCAATTGATGTATCTCTCTTATATCGATGTTTCTTTCCGGCTCTTTCTCCCTCCCTTACCTTCTCTCTAAAAATAAATAAACAAAATCTTTAAAAAAATTATATTTTATATTTTTAAATACCTAAGCAACACAAAAATAAAAAGACATCTAATTTTTAACAACTAGTGGGACATCATTAAAATCTGCAGTTTAATTTCCATGATTCTCTCTCCTCTTTTTTCATAGAGAAGTATGAAGACATTTTAGTTACAAACACATAAAACTTGTTCTCTTACTTTCAGGCTGGTGTTTTCTGGGTTTATATTATCAGTGATTTTTTAAAAATAAAGGAATAATAAAATCCCATGAGAAATGATTATATAAAATACCAAACTAAAAACATTTTTTAACTGAAAAAAAAAAAAAAATACATCTTCTTTCTATCCTCATGAATCCAATCCTAATGTACAGATCTTTTGCAAGGTTTTAGTCATTTTATATACTTTTTTTGGTAGAATTACCACATTCAAACTAATCAATCAAACTAATCAATAGTGGCTCATGTTGTTTAGTCATCTAATATAAAATTATATGACAAAGCATCAAAGAAAGAGGAAATGAAAGTGTCATGTGTATGCAGAAGTAATTTCATTTGTACAAATTACCTGATCAAGAGGGACATGATTCACCAGGCCACTGACAACGGTTCTTGGGACTGCTTCTCCAACATCTACTTCTTCTACATACAGAGAATCTGCATCAGGATGTTTTTTCGCAGTGACAATACAACCAATTCGAAGATCCAGACGGGAAACATCTATTGGCTTAGAATCAGCACTTCCTGCTATAGATTGTTGTTTTTTCTCCTTTTTCTCTCCTTTAAAAACAAAAAATTCTAGATGGGTAAACATCAGAAGCAAACCGAAAATAAAATAGGAAAACTTCCACAGCACTGATACTGATGAGATTAAAGGGAAAAAATCTTATCTCCTACCTTCACTTAAATAACAAAGGAAAGAACTATTTACCAAAGTCAGTATCTTAAACCCTGTTTCAGCTATTTCTCTGTTGAGTAATGGCCTTTATCTCTAGCTAAAGACATAGACAAGAGGTTGTGAACTATATAGCTCATTGGCCAAATCCAGCACAAGGACTGTTTCTGTCAAAGTTTTATTAGAACACAATAGATAGTTCACTTACATATTGTCTATGGCTGTTTTTACACTAAGGTAGAGCTGAAAAGTTGTCACAGAGCCTTATGGCCTATAAAGCCTACATACCTACCAAATGACCCTTACTGAAAAAGTTTACATTTCCCTGAAAGAGAGCTGCAGAAAATCCTTTACAATTTTTACTGTGACTTTTTACAAAGTGAAAAATCCTACATTTAGAAAGAATGCCACACTTTGTAGCCAGGTAATGGAATAAACTACAATCGAATATAATTTCACTGCTAAAATGTTTCTCTCATCAGTTAAACACACTGATAAGCACTGATAAGTATACAATGAATTTCTTCACTTCTTATAGTTCTCTGAAGACTTCTCAGGGCTTTAGGCTTATCCACAGCAACTATTTGAGCAAAAAATATAATTTTGATTATATTTTTAAATCCTACTTTTATTTATATGCTGGTAATCTAATTCTTATTGGCATATTACTTGAGCTAATGAGTGAAAATGCAACCTGTGAAGTGTTCATGTTCTTTAAGTTTACATTTAATTTCTCTGGCAGGAAAAAAAAGAAAAACAAAACAAAAACTTATTTATCTCTGAATCACACTATTATGGCTTGAAGCATTTCCATTTAACTGTACCTCTGATTAATCTTTGAACAAATATTTACTGAGATCTAAGGCACTAGAAATAACTATTAGGATGAGTAGACCATGCTGACAAGGCACTGAAAATTTCTTTTAAGGAAGACAGATGTATTGATGATATATGATAAATATTACATATACAAGGAAATACAGAAGCAGAGAAGAACAATTTTGTCTGGAGTAGGAAATGAAGATTTTGTTTAAATGGCATTCACAGTTTATACAAAAAGTTTATAAAAGAGGAGAGAGAGCTAGTTCAAAATAAATAACAGTTTTTAATCTTATTAGCAAATTATTAAAAGTACCATTTTCCATGTAGCAGATTCACAGATTTTTTTTTAATGGTTAAAAACCCAAATGCTATAGATATATATTACTAGAAGAAAATATACCAAAAACCTAAATAGTAGTTATCTTTGAGTGATAAACTAAGTACTGTGTAATACTGCAGTATAACAGTATACTTATATCCACATGTATTTTTTTAACTTCATATCCCAGAATTTGAAATACTACCTTTATCAGGATTCCGCATTCCAGAGGTGATTACAAATATTAAAATCTATACCAAGAACTTTGTTAGTCATAAGGGATTTTAGAAATATCCATCAACATGAGTGACACTTATATGCAGCAGTCTAGAAAGATTGTGTGGGCACCAGAGATCTTGCCTGTGCAGAAGTTTGAAATCTGGCAATCATAGCAGCCAAAC
Organism: Anoura caudifer; assembly: GCA_004027475.1. NCBI lineage: Eukaryota > Metazoa > Chordata > Mammalia > Chiroptera > Phyllostomidae > Anoura > Anoura caudifer. Next base: position 162,739 of record PVKU01000868.1, read on the forward strand.
AACCTTTTATTCCATCACTGTTCAATACCATATACATAGCTATTTATATTTAAATTTACAGTAATTGAAAATTCAGCCATTTAGTCACAGTGGATACATTTCAAATGTTCAATAGCCACACGTGGCTATTGTGTTGGGCAATATACTGTATAGCATTTCCAGCACCAAATAAAATTCCACTGGACAGAGGTCTTCTAGACCTAGAGCTCCCTTTGGTTTTACATGCTGCCTCCTCCCACAAAGGAGGACTCTGTTGTCTCACTGGACTAGAAGACTGATGGATCCTGCAGTCAAGAATAACCATACATCTTTGAGTATGGATATCACCAAACTTAGAACAAGCTGTATAATTGTTTTATGCCTACTCCATAAATTTTACAGTGGAAGAATTAGTCTGACTTGCTCAGTCTGCTTTGCTCTCACTGTAACCACACCACCTAGTGATGAAGTTATATAGAGGAGGATGTACAGCCCCTATCTACTTTTAACTAATAGAGACTACTTATGTTTACTACAAGGAATTAACAAGTATTAGATGCTAAATTAGCTTAGGTGAGGTCACAAATCTCTCAACCATTTTATATTTTTGAAAGATTTTTAAATGAATCTAAGTAAGAGCGGTAAGTATAAAAATTACAAAAGTACTTTTTAAGAAAATTTGGGAAAATGAAATCTAGAAAGAAGTAAAGCAGACAGGTAAAAAAAAGTCATATTTATAATTAGAAAAACAGCTTTGGCAACAAAGTGAAATAAACTAGGAAAGTTTATTTTAAATTGAAAATAAACTAGAAAAGATGAGGCTTTAGCATTAATTCAGATGTGAGATCCTTATCATGAGAACTTAAACTAAGGTAGCACCTAACAAAGCCGAGGTACAGAGCAAGATACGTTTTGGTGGTAGGAAGTATATAGGCTTTGGTGGACAATTAGATATGAAAATTGAGGGAGTGGGACAGGTTAAGCTTGACTGTAAGATTTCTTGTCTGGTTGGCTAAGTAGATGGTGATATGCTTTCCACTTCAGTTCTTATGGGTTCCTAAAACTTTAACATCCCTAAGCCTTACTTCAGACATTCTGCTTTGACTAGAGTATCCTTTTCCTAGCTCCACAGCTGTTCCTAAGCTAACTATCTGTGACTTTTCTGGAATGATCCCCCAAATATACAATTCAGTCACACCAAACTACATCTGGGCCCCTATGCTTAAACTCTATATTCTGTGTTTTAAATTATAATGGTCCCTCTACCTCAAATGACATACTCTTACCATGTCTAACCTGGTCTACCTTCACACATCCTCTAGGGTCCAGCTTCTATGTTCTAGTATCATACTGTTCCTAATTTTATTCTAGTTCATAAAAGTTAAAACTTTCTACTTCTAACTAATGGAACTTTCTACTTCTAAGTAATCTATCAAAAATGCTGAGATCTGATGAAGCAGTTAAGAACCAAATAAGCATAAAGTAAAATACCTTTCTTTTCAAGTTTCTCTTTCACCTTCTTTTCTTCGCCTCCTTCTCCTTTTACCTGTTCTTTGGCACCAGAAGACATGGATGTGATTGGTATAGACTGTGTCACATTTCCAGGATTAGCTTGCAGTGGAGTACCAGATGGAAATGGTACTTGTTTCACTAATACAGAAAATGAAATAGGTAATGTCATTTATGTTAAACCAACAAACAAGGTGAAAACCATGAAACTGAATCACAAATCTGATTAAAAGAGAAATTCACTGTATATGATGAACAAGTCTCTACTGTCGGAGACTGTAAAAAGCCTGCTAAGAAATTAAATAAATTTTAAACATGATAAAAGAATACATGTTTCTCCTTTAATCACTGATGACTAAACTGAGAAAATTATACATAACAATAGCTGATATTTATTATGGACTTACTATGTCTCAGACACTTTTCAAAATGATTTATATGAATTAAGTCATAATTTCCATATATAAGCAAATTCTATTCATATTTCCATTAACAGATAATCATCCTGAGTCAAAGAGAAGTCAAAAATCACACACACAGTGAGTAGGAAAACAGGATTTATACTCAGGTATTCTGTCTCCAGAGACTATACTCTCATGGTTTGGAGGCAAGATAACATATTTTTCATGCAGGTTTTCCTTTATGTTGAACAATCAACCAGGAAGGTATATTAATAATAATAATCTCTATATCACAGAATTAATGGAGAGATAGCATTACTTGTTCATAATCCTATTTCAAAAAACAACTTTTTAAAGAAGCAAAGACCATTCCTTCAGCAATAGTAAAAACATTCTCATAGCCTAGTGAAAACTGAAAAATGCAATCCTTTGAGGGACTTTGACGTGACTGTTTCTGGCCAATATTCAGACAACTTTACTGAGGAATTGTTTTTTAATTTACCTGGAGGTTGTTGATTCTCTCAGTGATGTGAAGTTTCCAGCTATGCCTATTTTGTTTTAGCATTAGACAGAATTTAATACTTTAAATCAAACTGTTGATTTGTTTTAGCATATCAATAAGGTCAGAGTTGAAAAGTTTAACATTTCAGGGCAATCTTCCAAAACAGAGAGAAGTAAAAAGCAGTTTTATATTGCTAACTTTTAACTCTTTACCTGTTATTCCGAACTCCTAGTCTTGAAAAACATCAACTATTCTCAAATTTTCAATTGACAAATGATATTCTCCCTAGCTGACAGTTTTAAGCATACACTATTAATTTTTCCTTACTTTTATTTAGCTCACTAAGGGTAGAGTTCGTACTACAGTATTCGAAATAATTCACTGATGAAATAATGGTCAAAAGAAAGTATACCTGGACCTTCTTAACTCACCAAGAAAGGATTTTCTATAATACAATCAAATGGCGTTCTCTATGATACTTTGAAATTGTAATAGAACTATTGTTATTAGTGATTTATAATAATGTAAATTTATCTAGGCCCCTTTAAAAATAACTCAATAGAATTTTAATTTTATTTACAATGTAAGAGTTAAAATGATAATTATCTATAGGCTTGGAAAATTTGCAAATGTACAATTTCATACAAATTATTATTATTTTTTATTGACATTACTAAATCTTTATGATATGTTAAATGCTTACCGTTATCTTATTTTTTAAATATATTTTGATTATGCTATTACAGTTGTCCCATTTTTTCCTCATCATTCCCCTCCACCCTGCACACCACCTCCCACCCACATTCCCCCCCTTTAGTTCATGTCCATGTGTCATAAGTTCTTTATCTTATTTCCCACATTATTCTTGCCCTCCCCCTGTCTATTTTCTACCCACCATCTATGCTACTTATTCTCTAACCCTTTCTCCCCTCTCTCCTCCTCCCACTCCCCTGTTGCTAACCCTCCATGTGATCTCCATTTCTGTGTTCTTGCTCCTGGTCTAGTTGTTTGCTTAGTTTGCTTTTGTTTTAGGTGTGGTTGTTAATATTTATGAGTTTGCTGTCTTTTTACTGCCCTATTTTTTACCTTCTTTTTCTTAGATAAGTCCCTTTAACATTTCATATAATAAGGGCTTGGTGATGATGAACTCCTTTAACTTGACCTTATTTGAGAAGCACTTTATCTGCCCTTCCATTCTAATGACAGCTTTGCTGGACAAAGCAATCTTGGGTGTAGGTCCTTGACTTTCATGACTTGGAATACTTCTTCCAGCTCCTTCTTGCCTGTAAGGTCTCTTTTGAGAAATCAGCTGATAACCTGATGGGAACTCCTTTGTAGGTGACTGTACCCTTATCCCTTGCTGCTTCTAGAATTCTCTCCTTCATTTTAATCTTGGCTAATGTAATTATGATGTGCCTTGGTGTGTTCCTCCTCGGGTCCAACTTCTTTGGGATGACTCTCTGAGCTTCCTGGACTTCCTGGAAGTCTATTTCCTTTGCCAGATTGGGGAAGTTCTCCTTTATTATTTGTTCAAATAAGTTTTCCACTTGTTGCTCTTCCTCTTCCCCTCCTGGTACCCCTATAATTCAGATGTTGGAATGTTTAAAGATGTCCTGGAGGTTCCTAAGCCTCTCCTCATTTTTTTGAATTCTTGTTTCTTCCTCATTTTCCGTTTGGTTGTTTCTTTCTTCCTTCTGGTCCACTCCATTGATCTGAGTCCCAGTTTTCCTCCCATCTCTATTGGTTCCCTGTGCGTTTTTCTTCATTTCACTTATTGTAGCCTCCACTTTTTCATCTAATTTGTGAGCAAAATCAACCAATTCTGTGAGTATCTTGATCACCAGGGCTTTGAACTGTGCATCTGATAGGCTGGCTATCTCTTGGTCACTTAGATGAATTGGCTCTGGGGCTTTGATTTGTTCTCCAGTTTGAGCCATTTTTGTTTCTGTTTTTTTTTTTCTTTTGGTCTAGTTGTGGCTGTTACGTAGTGAGGGGTAGAGCCTTAGGTATTTCCCAGGGCGGGGCAGCCCAGTTGCTGGGTAGTGATAGCTGTATGTGGGGGCGGGGTCTGAGAGGGAACAATGGCACTTGCTCTGCTCTCTTGGATTCCAGTCCTTTCTGTGGCTTCCCCTTTGTCTGGATTATCTGCACGCGAATGTGGCACCACCTGGTCAGCCAGCCACCTTGCGTGGTCTCACTGGGTCTGCACAGTTGCCACCCTGTGCCCCGGGGTCTGCCAGCCGCTGCTGCCTGTGAGCCTGGTCTGCACCTCAGCTTTTTCCTGCTGCGATTCCACCCCTCTTACCGGTCTGGATGAATGGTTGTTGGACTTCCATACAGTTCAATTTTCTATCAGTTCTGGTTGTTTTCTTGTTTCTAAATCTTTGTTGTCCTTAATTTTGGTTGTGAGAGGAGGCACAGTGTGTCCATCTATGCCCCCATCTTGGCCAGAAGTCGTACAAATTATTTTTAAGCTTCCATTTCCTCATGTACAAAACAAGGGTATCTATGTACACATAATTTTATAATTTATGTGAAACACTTGTGCTCATAATATAGTAAAACTTAAAAAATGCTAACTAAATGTTATTATGGCTTATTTTCAAAAACTATTCAATAGGGAACAGTGATGATCAAGTTGAAGAACAGTACAAGGATTAAAAACACAGGTTTTGAAACCTAGCTTTGCTACTTTTTGATATTTTTGCATAATCTTATGCAAGATCATGTGCCTTTTCTGTATTTCCATTTTCCTTACACAAGAAAGGATGCTATGAGAGTAAAATGAAAAACCAAGGACATTACCTAAATTAATAACTAATAAAAGAAATAGTAACTATTACAAATAAAAATGTACCATTTCTATATTTAATTACCTCCATTTTTAATTTCTGCCTGAATTAGCTCTTGCTTCAATTCTTCAATTTCTTTCTTCAATTTAGCATTTTCAACTCGAAGTTTCTTCTCTTCTCTCAAAGTTGCCTGCAAAACTAAGATGAAGAAAATCAAGTACAGCTGTGTTTTCTAAAAGGTTTCTTATGAACACTACTTGAAAAGAGACAATAGCCAGGACAAACATAGCTAGGATAATACTAATAACCAAGTGTTTGGCCAGTTCCTTTACATCAGAGTTTAGAATTATTAAAACACTATGATATTTAAAAGACAGCAAAGGGAGAAAATCTGAATAATATAAGGCTTTGTTTACGAATCATTTTAGCTTCTGTAAAGATGCTTATGCCAACTTAAGAATCTGGTTTAAAGTATCAATAACGGATAAAACTGTAAGAAAGAGAGATAGGTATTAGATGTATTAAATTATTTAGTTTTTAAAAGTCTGAGATCTAATAATGATACCAAACAATAAAAAATCTATTCTCATTTTTAAGTCATAACCTGTAAAAGTAGAACAATTTTTTATTCCTACTATCTCAGAAGTTGAGCTGAGCAAACATTGAATGAATGAAATAAATTCAAAGATTTACTCATAATAATATGTGTGCAAAAGGTGAGCAATAGAATATACAAAAACATAAAAGAAAAACAATGATTCTCACTGGGGTTGATAGTGCTCCCTAAGTGGGATTTTGAAAACCTGAGGGAGTATTTTTTGCCTGTAACATACAATGGGAATCATTACTAGCATTCACTGGGCAGGGGCCATGAATGCCAGATGTCTGGACATATACTAGATAAAGATTTTGGAGTTTTCATTACAACATGAATATTGGTCATTGAAAAATAAAATATACTTAAACAAACAAAACAAAAATCAACCTAAGTCCTAAAAGCAGAAATTCAGATTTGATATTCGTATATACACCATAGCAATTTCTAAGTAAAACTTAAAGTATTGGAAAAAAAATTAAAAATCATTTCTGAAAATACCTTACTAGGGAGAAATATAAAAGTATACATTTTTCTTCTACACAAGGTTAGAGAAGATATTTCAGTTCATATTTGATTTTACCCAATTTTCTTCATTTTTAATCTCTAATATGCCATATTATTTTAAATGCTATTTTCCCCTTAGCAGTCTGGAAATAATACATCATTTTTTTCAACATAACATACATTCACTATATAGCAATTCTAATTCATCTTAACCCTATACTAATATTTTACTCAAAATTAAAATATTAAAGGAATCTAAAAGTTATCATGAATTTAAAGTAATTATGTAGTAAACACTTTTTTTGGCAATATATGAATTCATTTTAAGTATCTCCTTCAAAAATTTAAATTTTTCTTACTTGCTTTTTCCTTAAGAAGAGCAACTTGCTGCTTAAGAAACTCAATAATTTGATCTGCCTCTGCACCTTTCTGTTCCAGTCTCTTCAGAACAGCATCATTGGTTGCCATTTTTGCCAAGAAACGGCAGAAAATCCTAAGTGAAAAAATAAAAGTGATAAATTATGCTATAGAAGGAATAAATTTATTTTAGAGGACACTGAACAAGCAGTCCAGAAAAATATTTTCTATGTACCAGATCAATATGCTAAAAAAATTTCCGATAAACCAAACCAAAGGCATAATTATTAAATAAACCAATTTCTAAATCTGTACGAAAGAGATTAATTTTCTTCCTAAATGCAGAAAGCATGCTATTTAAACACATTTAAAAATAATACTCACTCAAGGATAATTTTTTCCGTTGCTTTGAGAGGGAGAGAGATCAATTTGTTGACCACTTATATTTATGCAGTTATTGATTCCTTCTTGTATGTGCCCTTACCAGGGATTGAACCTGCAGCTTTGGCATATTGGGTCATTGTCCTAACCAAATGAGTCACCAGCCAGAGCTTCCCCCCGCCCCCGGATGCTTTTAGAGAGACAGGAAGGGGGAGAAGAGGGGAGAGAGAAACATTGATGCAGGAGAGAAGCATTAATGGGTACCTCCCATTAGTGCTGGACAGGGGAGGAACTTGCAACCTAGGCATGTACCCTGACCGGGAATCAAACCTGCAACATTTTGGTTCAGGGAGGACGCTCCCACCAACTAAGCCACGCTGGCCAGAGCTAGTAACATTTGAGGTTGTAAAGTATCAAAGAAAGCTTAAAATATCACAGAATATTATGACAAAACAGAAACACTAAGGGAAAAGAATAGCCATAACCTTAACCAAGCTAAAACTGAGTACCACACCAGTGTTCCAAAGTACTAAATGCCTTCTAATGTTTCTTTTGCATCTTGTACATTTCTACTGTTTGCTTAATTATGTATAATTTAAGAAGGAACATGTGATTAAGAAAGACAAATATTAAACAAATCAGTATTTAGGAAAACATCAATATTAACTATATGCCTACTCAAAAGTAATACATACATTTGTAAAAGAAATGAGAATTTTAATTTTATAATTCACAGAAATTAGAAAACATCCTGTCATGTACATAAAAATGCATAAGCAAAAAATTCCAAGATTAATTCATCATGCTAGCTTTAACTGCTGAATATATCACATTAAAAACAGAGTTAATCATGAAAAATACTACAAATTATTTTACCTGATTATACAGTTCAAAGCATAACATTTATAATTTATAATATGAAGTATAACAATTACAAAATATTCCTGAAATAATTCTGATTTTAAATAAATGATGCATATTTAATACATAGTAAATTGTTATTTAAAAAACTACTAATAATGAACAAATGATATACAATTATTTTAAAATTTCAAAGTATACAATATTAATATTGATTCTATATTAAAAACATCCTAAAATGTTTACCCTGTTTTATAAAAGGAAAACTAATCCTCAAAAACCTTTAGTTGACAATTAATGATATATAAGCAATAAAAAAGCCTATAAAAATAAAGTTCTAGTAAAAGAATAAAATATAAATGAGGATTAATATGGAAAAGACATAGTAAACTGCTCACTTTCTACATGAACTATTACTTAACAGTTTCAAAAAATATAGAGTAAAACAGGTACAAAAATTGAAAATATAGATATCTTTAAATTCTGCTAATAATTAACAAATGAACACAGAATACCCTGTTGTTCCTCAAATGTTTGAGAAGTTAGAATTCTAGAGAAAAATAGTAATGTGTACAGAAAGATAGTTAAAATAGAAAAGCTAGGTTTTTGTGAACTTTTAGTCCCCAAGTTATAGCACTCTTTTAAAGTCTTTGTATTTGAGTCTAAGATAAGTAATAATCAAATATATTCAATAGGTGAAATATAGCTACCACAGAAAGTAAACTAATGACTATTTGATTTGGGATAATTTATAACATTTACTTCCCTGGCAAAAAAAAATCTGATGAATAATACTAACATGAATGTGAAATTAATGATACACCTTAGAAAAAAACCCTAGTAAACCAGTATCTTAACTGAAAATAAACAAATAGATTTAAATGTAAAACAGTTTTCATGAATTCACCAACAGTTCCAGAAAGTCATCTCACAAACACTAGCCAAACTGCTGAGAAAGCAAAACATGAAACTCATGCCCTGACTCACACAAAGTTTCAAAATTAAGACTAACAATAATTTGCAAAACAGAGATCCTAAATCCTAGACTACAAGAAAAAATGATACATAATTTTATTGAGTTGATAAAACTATTAAATATGTGCAAAACAGTTATAAAAGTTAGTTAATATTTTAATACAGCTTTTATAATACATATGGAAGCACTGGCATAGCTTAGAAAGGAAGAATGCTATGTTTGAAACAAAGAAACACAAACAAGTTGAATATATTAAACAACATACACACCCACTAAGAAAAAAAAATGTAATAAAGGAAAATGGTAAAACTTTGGTGATACTGATAAAAAGTGAGATAAATTCTGAAAAATACAGAAAATCACAGTTCTCTAAGATGTTAACAGATTAGGAGTTATACAATGAAAAGACTTGCCACCCAGTTTTTGTAAAACCAAAATGTCATCATTAACTAAAAACACAAAAAGGATTACAGCAGGTTAAGACGAGGCAATCCAGTTTGGGAGGATATGGTCTAACAAACAATTAGCTAATTAATTTAGTTTGAACATCTTTGTAAGTACACTTTGTGAGTTTTTCAAGAATATGTTGAATATGAAACATATCTCACCCACATATAAAAGAAAATAGGTTATTGAAGAGTAAGTCAAATGTATTTATATACCTCTGTCACACAAACAGAAAAGGCATGTAAAACACTCAACTTTTACATAATTCTTATGCTTTAACTTTAAATACTGCAGGACACTAATATGTTATATATGTATGTATAGTTTATACATTTACTTAATTAAAATATATGTAAATATACTATAAAATATGTATCTTTACATATTTCACTAAGCATTTACAAATACTTGCTTAGATTAGCTAATTTAAATCGCAAATTGGTGAATAAAACCAGGACTCAGAAATGTACACCACCTGAAATATTCAGTAAAAACAAATTTATTCCCAACCATATAATTCGATAAAATATGAGCAATAAAAAAAGGTAATACATTAGTAACAGAGAAATATTAGTGGAAAACACGTATCTAGGCCATGAAATTTTAAGATATTGAGAACAGAAAGGAATGAGTGATCCTACTCAACTAGTCTATATATAATAATTATGGATAGTATTAGAAGCATTTCAAATTTCCTGATAGGTATTTTTAGGTAACAATAACAGCTAGTGTTTACTTTGTCTTTAGTGTCTGCCAGCCTCTTTTCTAAGTACTTTATAATATTAACTTATTTAATCATCACAACACCATGGGATATATATTATCACTCCTCTTTATATATGAAGAACTTATTATAAGAGTAATAAAATTTAAAGAAAAGAACATGGACTTGGAAATCACATAAATCTTGGTTCAAATCTTTTGCCCCTCTGTGACTTAATAGCTGTGTAAACTTCAACTTCCTTAACCTTAGTCTGTTTTCTCATTAGTAAATGGAGATGATTTTATACAGGGTCCAGCACAAGTAATGCCCCTGCACACCTTGACACTTTAGGTGAAATGTTCAAATTGCTGTCTATTTTGTGTGGAACATTCACGTACCCTACCAACCAGACTCAAGCAGGAGTTACTTTTGCTGGATCCCATATATCTCAGAACAGGGCAAAATGAGATGCCACTGAAAAGTGGTGTAGACTGAGGGGTCCCCAAAGCCCCCATAGCCCTTGGTTGGGGAATGGGGGGAGCCATGACAGACTTAAGATACTTTTCATAACAAAGACAAGATGACAGCTGTGTACAGCCTCTGGGCAAGGTGGATGTGACTTTTAAGATATATCCTGACAAAATTTAGAATTAATGTAAATTAATTCCATTTTGTGTTTCTAACAGTGTGTAAAATATATCTCAGGATTTCTGTCCAGGGGACTATAGTAAGACAACAGTCAATTGAAAATCTTTACATACTTTTGTCTACAAATAAATACTGTCCCTAAACTGTGAAAACTCTTAAAGATAACAGACTTGAGATTATTTAAATAAATGGTATACAAAGAAAGAACACTTGAAGGCATACAGCAGATTCCAGTTTGAATGACTTATGAACGTCTTCTAAAAACTGGTATGTAAAAGCCCGAGCCCAGAAAGCAGAGCAGTCCAGTATAAACCATACCCACCAATTTGCCAAAGGCACACAACTGGCCAAGAATACCCAGATAAGGATTGTTTTATGGGAAAGATGTATATTGTTCTGGTTTAAGGGAAGGAAAAAAAAGAAAATTCACTGAATGCTTTCTGTTCATTTTGCTACAAACCTAAAACTCCTCTAAAAAATAAACTCTATTTAAAAAAAAGGCACCAAACCATAAACTTAAGACCATGTGAAAATGAATTTTGAGAATGCTCTGAATTCTTATTACTAGTGAATAAAGTCCTCAGTTGGTTATGCAATAATTAATAATTTTCCAAGTTTCCATAAGTCACTATGCTACATATCATATAGTAACATATTAAACTACTTTTAACTGCTTTACTGTCACAATATCAATAATACTATTACAAAAGAAGTCTCAATAGAAGAGCAAGTATCTTAGAACAGTTATTTCTCTGGCATTAAACGAATTTTTGTGGCAAAATAAAACTTATGAATGACTATAAAACACACTAGCTGCTAACTACTATCTACTTTTTTTCTATTCCTAGATAACTAGTTATCTTGGCAATATTATTTATGATCCTAATATTAAAATAATTTGTGTGATATATTTTGGATTAGTTTCTAGGCAGGTCTATGTGTTGACAAAACTTTTGTCAAATGCTGCGATCTATTATTGTTTTTAGAATTAGAAGCTCTGGAAACATTTTTCTAGTACTTATTGATTGCCTTTTTAGATTTTTCAAAAATATAAGTAGGATGCATAAGATTTTGCCAATGTTTTTTAGTAATATGCAGTTAATGATCACTAGCCCTAGCAGAAGAGTATAGTTTTTGCTTTTTCTTAAGTGTCTACAGACAACAAATCTTGGTTGAACCACATACTTTACAGGATGTATGACCTTGGTAAAGTTACTTAATTTCTCTATGCTTCATTTTCTTAATTCATAAAATGAGGATACTTATCAACTGATTTCACCTTCAAAATCCTTGGCATCATCTTTTAGGGCTCCTTTTCCTGACATGTACTTTATGTTGATGTTCTTCAGGGGATCTCTAGCTTGCTGGGATTACAACTGTCACTACACAGACCAGGAATGACTATGTTCCAGGGTTGAAAGTATTTTATAACTGAATGCAAATGCCTTTAAGCAAAGCTACACAGACTTCACCACTCCTTGATGTCTTCCATTTCTGTTACCTGCCAGGTCCCTATAAATAAAGTTCATGACCTCAATGTTTCTTTTAGTCTCTGATTTTGAGCCATGTGCTGAGTTTATAGAAGACAGAAAATTTAAACATGTTCTTTGTACTAAGTTTTCAGACACATGGGGGAAACACAGTAAATTGGAGAACTTTTTTTAATGAAGTTATGTTTAGGACAATCTTGCTAGTTTAAAAACAACATTGATTAAGCTCACACAAATCTTTTACCTTCAATCCAGTGCTTACTCCACTATTTTGTGTCAAGTGCTTCATGGAAATTTTCAATTTTATATCGGGTACTCAATGAATTTCAAAACTTTAAGTTTCTTTAGTCTCCTCACCAGTTTTTCTTTTCTTTTTTTAAAAGATTTTATTTGTTTGTTTGTTTGTTTTTTTAGAGAGAAGGGAAAGGAGGGGCAGAGGGAGAGAAACATCACTGTGTGAGAGAAACATCTTCAGTTGCTTCGCATGCACAGCCCAACAGCGGACTGGCTGCAACCCAGGTTTATGCCCTGACTGGAAATCCTGGAATCAAACCAGTGACCTTTAGCTGACCTTTCACTTTACTGGAAGATGCTCAAACAACTGAGCCAAGACAGTCAGGGCTCCTCACTGCTTTTAATATGCTAATATGTATAGGGTTTCTCACAGGTAACATTTGTAGACTATTTATCATAACCTGGATAAATGCTTTACATATATCACTTATAAATTACACAGAGAAGAAACGCTGAATTAAAATTAATTTGCCCCAGGTCATGTTAGTAAATGAGAATTGAAACTTAGGTCTGCCTGACTCTGGAGTTATCTCTTTTAATGTCCAAGCTATAATTTCTCTAAAGGATATAATTATGAAGCATTTTCTCAATGTATTTAACCACGGAATCCTAACCAAAGAACACCTAATAATATTTACTGGAACTAGTATTCACTAAATCTGTTTGGGAATGCTGGCTTAGTCTGTGCTAAAAAAAAAAAAAAAAAAAAAAAAAGATAATGAGATTAAAGTAGATATACTTAATTACATGCATAATAATTATAACTATAAAACATTCAGAGAGAAAAAGTAACACGAGTATGTTAACTCGTGAGAGGATAATGAGAACTTCCTTTTCCCTTTATTAAATTAAAAGAGTAAAATGAACATATTTTTATGACAAAAAGCTTTTGAAGAGTATTATCTAAATTATTCTGCCCCTTCACATTTTGTCTTTCTAATGTTCATTATATTTCATTAAATCTAAAAAGCCATTGTTAGATGTCTCCAATCATAAAAACTTCCTAAGAGTTGAAGCTGATTTTACCAACTATGTGAATCTTGACTACATCTTAAATCATCAAAACACATATACAAAAGATTATTTCTGAAATTCTTATCATTTCTAAATGGCTTCTCTCACCTCAGCAATCTCCTCAATGATCTTCCCCACTCTGATTCTAAATTGCCAGTAATTTCTTTTAAATAACAAATCCCTTGCTCCAGGCTCTCAATGTTAGGAACTAAATATAAACAAATAATCCACTGTTTTGAAATGGAAGTTTTAAGTGCAGATTTAAAATTTTACTTCATAGTATAGGAACTCTACAAAAATTTGAAACTGTCTTTCTGCTTCCCAACACACCTAATTTCACTGTTTCAGAATTGCAATTAGGTAAAAATTATATTCTTCTAAGACACTCAAAGTGCCGTTATTTCATCAAATCTAAGATGCTGTTATTTTATGTACTACTTATACAAAGAAAACACTGCTGATTAAATCAGTGTTTTCTTAGCACTTGATACTTATCCTGTATCATTTATTGAACAACCTTTTAAATTTAGCTCTATTTTTATCTTATATCACTCTTGTTTCCCTGTATTTCTGAATACACAAGAACTTTTCATTTTAATGATAAATCATCTTTTAAATGATAATTAAAATGGAGATTAAATTCCATAGGTATGTATCAACAGTATACTTAAGTCAACTGAACTGAAGACAATTATTAACAGTTATGACCAAGTTTATGTAAATGTGGGCATTGACAACTAAGTCACAACTGCTACTTAGGCTACAGTGATTTGAAGACATCAATAATTACAAAATATACCACTATTTCTAAATGTAAATATGAAAAAGATGTGCATATTAGAATTGATAAAGACAGTAATTTGAATCACTTTTTTCTCTCTTCTTTTATCATCATCCATATTCTTACATTTCAAATTTCTTTCCTCCATTTGCTTTTCAATCTAACTGGCAAGTTACCCAACTCTGAGAATATCTTTATTATAATGCTACAAAATATGGTATTTTTAGAACTAGGTTAAAATTCCTGTTAAGATTTATGAGTCAAAAGTCAGAATTTTAAAAGGTAAATAATAAAATTAATTATTGTAAAAACGGTGCAAACCAGAGACACTCAAAATATATAGCAGCAGCCACCACCTGTAATCCAGGGAACTTTTAGCAACCTTTGCCAAAATATAGAAAGATAAAAACTGTTTTTCTTGTGAAAGTTCATATTTATTTATTTATTTAGCTTGTAGTCAGGGAATGAGTTGAAATTCTGGCTCTGCCACCAATCAGCTGTGTGACTTTAAAACTTTCCAAATTTTTTTATTAAGGTGTAATTGACATGTAATACTATAGTAGTTTCAGACACATGACATGATCTGATATTCATACGCAGTGTATTGCAAAATGATCACAACAGTCCAGTTAACACCCTCCAACAAACATAGTTGCAAATTTTTTTTTCTTTTGACGAGAACCTTCAAACTCCACTCTCCTACCTATTTTCAAATATGTAATACAGAATTAACTATAGTCACCATCACATGACAATCTTTGTAACTGGAAATGTGTATTTATTCTTGATTGTTTTCTTTTATTAGCAGAGAGCTTTCATCCCATTTATAATGAGGACACTTGGGGTTCTAAAGGATTTAAAGGACAGCTAGGGGAGGACAGGTATGAAGGACAGCTATGAGAGGGCAATCCATGTATTTCGAAAACTAGCTATTAACATAGAAAACCTTTCTGTTCAGTGAAATTGGCGTATTTTAAAAGGGGTATGTCTAGAGGGGGTTCGTTCCCCATGGACCACACAACAGGGTCATCTTTCATCTGGTTCAGATTTTCTTCAAAAGGATTTAACCATCCCTTCCCCCCCACAGACGCACTCACCACTCTCTTCCTCCCATTTCTTATGTTGACATAAATGTCCAAACCGGAAAGAATTTCTATGAGTTTATTTGCGCTAAACTGACAATACTGCCAGGAAGCAATATCTCAACAGACTGAAAAAAATGCTCTGGAGAATGGCAGTTTTATAGCATATTTTATACATTAGAATCAAAGTAAGATGCCTAAGGGGGTGGTGTACATAAAATCCATTAGTGGTAGATTAAGGGGGTAGGAGAAAGCAAAGTAGGGAAGTCTCTGGGATTGGATAAAAAAATTAAAAAGTTTCTGTGGTATCATACTCCACTGGAGGTTGGACTCTGAGGGGGTCTGGGAAAAAAGATTTCTTTGACTGACAAAGGTGTTATCTTAGATGCAAAAAGACAATAGACAGGCTCACTTAAGGTAAAAATTGATCTTTGTCAAGAAAGCTACAGACCTAGGATGTGACTACCTGCCATGCTTGCAATTTAGTTAGGGCTTTTTATGTTCAGACCATCCCAGTGGTTACTTCTGGTCTGAGTTTGTGGGGCCTGCCATGCAGCCTTTCCCGAGGTTGTTAGGGTTAGCATATAGCTGCCTTTTTGCCTACACTTACATAAGAACATAACTAACAATAGCCACTACTTTAATGAGCCAGGTACAGTACATAGTCATTTAACCTCTATGATGCGATATTTCCATTTTACAGATAAACTCAGAGAAACTACATGATTTGTCTAAACCCATTCAAATAATGAATGGCAAAGCCATGATTTTAACTTGTATTTGTCACTCCAAAACTTACACTACAATTCATTTTTAAAGTCTTTCCAAAACCTAATTAAAGTAAGTCACCATTCATTAATACTCTTACATACCAAATTAAAAACACTAAGAATATGATCAGCCATTTCTTAGCAGCCCTCGTCAAGCCACCATCATCTCTCCTGTGGGTTACTGTAGAAGCTTCCTACCGATCTTTCCTCCACCCTGTCCCCTTCAGTCTTTCCTCCACCCTGTCCCCTTCAGTTTATCATGATTGCAGCCAGGCAGATCCTTTCTTTCCTTTTAAAAATTTTTTGTTTATGGTATTTCAGTTGTCCCAAATTTTCCCCCTTTGCTCCCCTCCCTTAGCCCACTCCCTGCTCCCAGTCAATCCACACACCGTTGTTCACATCCATGAATCATGCATATGTGGTCTAATCCCTTCACCTTCTTTCAACCAGTCCCCATCTCTTCCCTCCCCTCTTACAGCTATTAGTCTGTTCCATGTTTCTGTGCCTCTATTCTATTTTGCTAACTAGTTTATTTTGTTCATTAGATTCCACTTATAAATGAAATCATATGGTATTTGTCTTTAATTGCCTGGCTTATTTCACTTAGCAGTTCCATCCATGCTGTCACAAAAAGTAACAATTCCTTTATTTTACTGCTGCATACTATTCCATTTGTGTAAATGTACCATTCATATTTGATGTGAGTTCTTTACCCACTCACAAATACTGATGAACACTTACGCTGTTTCCAACTCTTGGCTATTGTAAATAATGCTGCTATGAACACAGAGGTGAATATATTCTTTTGAATTGATGTTTTAGAATTCTTTGGATATATTCACAGAAGGTAAAGCACTGAGTCAAAAAGCAGTTCCATTTTTAATTTTATGAGAAAATTGCATACTGTTTTCCACAGTGGCTGCACCAGTCAGCATTCCCACCAACAGTGCACTAGGGTTCCCTTTTCTTGACATCCTTGTCAGCACTTGTTTGTTGATTTATTAATGATAGCCATTTGGCAGGTGTAAGGTGGTACCTCATTGTGGTTTTGATTTACATCTCTCTGATGATTCATGATGTGGAGCATCTTTTCATATGTGTATGGGCCACCTGTATGTCCTCCTCAGAGAAGTGTCTATTCAGGTCTTTTGCCCATTTTTAATTGGATAAGATAAGGAAGTCAGATTCTAGCACTCCACTGCTGCAAATTCTCCAGTGGCTTAGATGCCCTTGGGATCCTTCATGACCTGCTCCTGGTTTCTGATTTTTGTCTCGAGTTTAACCATTTCACACAACTCTGACCCACAAGATTCTTACTGTTTGGGGAGTTTCTGCTTCACAGCTCTGGCGTGGCGGGTTGCTCTGCTGGACTGCACTTCACTAAGATTTCTGTATGGTTAATTCTCCCACTTCTGTCAGCTCTCTATTGGAAAATCATCTTTTCAGTGAGACCTTCCCTGGTCACACTAAAATTTCAATTTATCTCTTCCATCGCTGCTTTATTTTGCTCTTTAGCATTCATTATAATCTAAAATACAGTGCTTTTCTTAACTTTGTTTAGTATACGTTCGCCTCAATAAAATGTTAACTACCGAGAGGCAGGGATTTTAGTCTGGTTTGTTCACTGCTCTTTACCCAGTGCCTGAAACAGTGCGGGGAACGCTGCGGGTGCTTAATAAACGAATGGATTGCTGTCTGCCCCCACCCTAACACCCTGCCCGCTGCCAGTCTTTTGACAAACTAAAGTAAACACGTTTGTGAATATATAGTAGCATCGTTTTCCTCTGTCCCGCATCCCATTTCTCAAGCCTGGCCCTTCGAAAGGTCCAAGCTCTTCCCTACTTCCTCATGCTCAGATCGGTGCTTGTGTGAGCCGACTTCCCATTAGTACCTACAGGCCAGATCTCATCGCCTGAGGGGAAGTAAGCGGAGGGGACTCCTACAATCACAACCCGCCTTCTGTAGGACCCTCCACAAGCATCACTCACATGAAATCAGCGTCCCTGGACACCACCAGGACAGCTTCAGCCGGGAGCAGGTAGGTACAGTGAGCCGCACACCACGGCAGTGAGAAAGGACCCAAGGAGGTGTCCCAACTAAACGCCTGAACGTTTCACAGACTCTGTGCTGTCCCCTTCCTGTGGGCAGCCACACCACGCTTCCGGTATTTCATCGCTGTCACGACAACCCCCTGTTCTTCTTTGGTCGCGACATTTTATGGCCAGGTTGAGCAAGGGGCAAGACGCCGGACGTCGGGGTCCTTCATCAATGTTGTGGCGAGAAGGCTGTGAGGTCAGGAAACGACCCGGAGGAGTGGAGGGTGGGGCGAGAGCTGGAAGCTGTTTGTGTGGAGGGACTGGCTCGCGCGCCTCGCCGGGTTCTGAACTGCGGGCCTCCGTTGATGTTGCTGGCGGGCAAAGGGCGCTCTGAGCTCCGGGCGCACCAGGAGCGGCCTCTTTTGTAGCAGCCCCTGAAATGCAGGGCCTGGTGCACTAAGCAGTAGCGGCGACACCAGCCACAGCGACAGCCCTGGGGCCCTGTGTAGAAGCTCCAGCCCCTTGTCTTTTTGTCCACCCGCGTCCCTAGATTCAGAGGCAGGTATTTGGGGTTCCCACTCGTATCTGTCGTAGTGGGTGGGGCTGGTGGGAAGTAGAGGAAAGGCAGATGCAGCAAGGCGCCTCCCTATCCTCAGTGGGTGGTCGAGCCGACCTGTGGAGCTGCTTGCTGCTCCGCGCTGTTCCCATCCCTAGCTGCAGCTCGCCTTCCTGAGTCCTCTGGAAGTAACCCTTACGTCCCTTCTTCAAAGCAAGGTTTAAAGAGGTTAGAGAATGTAGAAATGGCTGTCCCTTACTCATCGCCGATGTGAACACTTGCTTTGGTTTGTTTCTGGTATGCAAATAGTCAAATATTGAGATGTACTTTCCTTGTGGAATGGAAAAAAGTGAACAAGTGGGAATTTCTTTACAATTGTCACTGGTCGCTTTTTCAAGGCCTCAATGTCCCTGTTTTTGTTTGGGACAGAAAGACAATTAATTGCGGGGAAGTATATAAAATAAATGAATTAGTTTTGTAAACTGTTTTATTCATGATAAAGTCATCTTTTTGCCCATTGTTGGCCTTTATGTCCCAGTTTGTCATTTCAACTCCCAAGTTCTTTGAGGACGCAGATTATGTCTTTTTCGCTATAATTAGCCTAGCAACTGGAAAATCACCTGGCTTAAAATAGAATATCCAAGATATTTGTTGAATGAAATTTCAAACCTAATTCTTTATATCGTTGTTACTCTTCAACTAATCTTTCATCCCAGCTGTTTTTATTCACCACCTTTCTTCCACTTACCAAGCGAGAAAATCCGTGTGTATATTTTATGGTGGGCCTTTTTGTGCACCCATCTAAGAGGTAGTTAAAGAAGAACAAGGATGAAATGTTTTATGCTAATTAGTGTACCTTTCTGAATCATGTACGTTTTTTATTTGGTTACTTAATTTTTAGGTGTCTAAGTTACAGAATCATCTAATTTTAATCAACTATTGTAGAAGGATTGTGTAATAAAATGCAACTGTTTAGTGCTTTCTTTCCCTCTTTCAGTTCTGATTTTCAGAAATAACCACTTTTAACCTTACTTAATTTTAGGTCTGTATATTGAATAATTATTTAAACTATAATTCTTTTTAAAATAGCCTTAATATAGTCCACATCATCCCCAACCTCTTTTCCAATTTTTTGAGTAGTTATCAATTTTTAGTTTTCATATGGGTTAGTTTGTAATTCTAAATAAATGTAAACTCAATTTTTTTCATAACAATTTTCAAAAATATTTTGGCTCCTGGGTTAACTATTATTCCACAAGAGTAACCCTTTGAAAAAAAATAAAGAACCTCTTTGTTGGTCGCTAAAATATATATGTATATACATGTGTATGTGTGTGTGTGTGTGTGTGTGTGTGTGTATAGGCTCCTTATTTGGTAAAATGAGGAAAGCAGTGACTCTTACCTTTTCTTTACCACTTTAGAAAACAAATCCACTCCCTTAGCTGGACTTTTCCTTATAGTTTCTCCAGTTTAATGATATTTATATTATGTTTCTTAACTACATGTTTTTGTTTCATTTACACGCTATAAACTCTCATCACTTTCACAAAGGACTTTATGATTTTTTTTGCAGGAAGAGATACATATACTTTCTTCAGCAAGTCCTCCCATTTTGTGCTTTCTTCACCACATCTCATTCTTTGTATGAGAGGGCTCCATTTCCTTTGCTAGATTTCCCCTTGCATCCCAATCACTTTCTGTTTAATTTTAATAGATTGCATTCTAGTGCTTTAGTACAGCTTCTGTCCTGGATTACATTTGTTGAACTGTTGGGTAAATTGCAGTGTCTCCTAACCGAACATCTATTATTTCATTTTCCCCTCTGTTTTGGTATAATTCATCCTAAAGGAACTTATTTATAAAAGGTATGTGGATGGTAATTTTATTTGTTAATTTTTGCATAGCTGTAAATTATGTTGTTATGGTTGATAGTTTTGCTGGGTATAGACACTAAATCTTCCCTGATTTCACCATCTTCTAACTTTCATTGTTCCTTCTGAGAAGATGAGAATGCCAGTCTGATCTTAATTTCTTGATGCCAGGATTATTTGTTGCTCTCAGAAATGATTAAAGATATTTTTAGTTATGCTTGATGCTTTGAAAATTTATCAAGCCTTGATGTAAGTTTATTCTCCTTGAAATAAGCTCATTCAAAAGGGCTAGAATAAATGTCTCAATGTGAGTCTTTTTTCATTTATCCTCCTTGAAATTATAAAACTTTTTAATTTGTAGGTATGTTTCCCTTCATCTGTGGGGAATTTTTACCTGCTCTGCTTTTTTATAATTTATTCTCCTTCCTTTTTCTCTTTCTTCGAAACTTATTAAGGTTGATTGTTGGCTTGATTCTCTTTGTATATTGTCTTATGTTTTTATCTAGTTTCCTTTTTGCCCCAGGTTCTAAGCAATCATCTCAAATTTATTTTCCAACATTTCTATCTAATTTGGTCATCACATCAAGCACTCATTTTTAATTATTCCTTTCTCATATTCTCTTAATAGCCTTTGTTTTATTTTTCATTTTTATTTTGATTTAATGTATATTAAAATGTACTGATTTAATTAACTTATTTGATGCATTTTATACATATAAATATCCATGTGACAAGCACCATCCCAATCAAAATGTAGAGTATTTGCTCTACTTCAAAAAGTTCCTATGTTTCCCTGTCCATTTGCATCCTCCTGGCTCAAGGCACTGTGTTTTCATATTTATCACTGCAGTTTAGAACTGAAGTTTTGGAACTACATTTAAATGGAGCCATTGGATATGAACTCCTCTGTGTCTACTTCTTTCATTAACATAATGTTTTTGAGATACATCCACATTTTGGCATGTTTGTTCCTTTTTTATTGTTGAATAGAATTCCACTAGATGAATAGGGCATGATTTGTTTACCCACTCTATTGTGTGACACGTGCATTGCTTCCAGCTTTCGGCTGTTAGGAGTAAAACCACAATGAACATTTTCATACAAGTATTTTTATGGGCAAAATTTTCATTTTTCTTTTTAGTAGGAGTAGAGAGTCATAAGCTTAGTAGGAGATTTCTGAGTCATAAACTTGGGGTATTTTTAACTTTAGAAAGTTTTCCAAACAGTTTTCCAAAGTTACTGTGTCATTTTACACCCTCATTAGCAGGAGTATATAAGTTTCAGTTCCATGTTTTCCTTGAGTTGTATTTCCAGTCACTTAAAATTTAGCTTTCTGGAAGGTGCACAATAGTATGCTGTGGTTTTAATTTGCATTTCCCTGATTAATGCTGTTGAGAACGTTTTCCTATGCTTATTGACTGAGTGTATGCTCTCCTTTGTGGAAGTATGTGTTTCAGACTTTTACCTATTATTGACTTGTTTTCATTATTCAGTTGTATGTATTATTTATATATTTTTGATACAAGTTTATCATACATATGTAGATATATATGAATATATTTGATAAAAATGTCATAATATTTTCCTTATATTTGGGTTTGATTTTCATTTTATCAAGAGTGACTTTTGATGTGTAGATGTTTTTAATTTTGATGAAGTCCATTTTATCAAGTTCATCTTTTATGATTAGTGCTTTTTTAACGTGTCTAAGAATTCTTTGTGTAGTCTAAGGTTGCAAAGATATTCTGTTATGTTTTCTTGTAGAAGACATTTAGTTTTAACATTTACATTTAGGTCTGTAATCCATCTCATGTAGGAGTTGAGGTTGATTTTTTTCCATATATATATCTGGAACAACAAGATATATATTATCGATAGATATATATCTTTTTTCCAGATATATATATCTTGTTGTTCCAGCACTATTTCTTAAAAAGATTGTCCTCTCCCTATTGAATGTTTGGCCTTTGTTAAACAGCAATTTGCTGTATTTATTTTTTTTCATTTTAAAACAAACATAATTTTTAAAAATGTATAAATATGTGGTATACAGCTCACATACAGCTATAGGTGGACGTATATAATATAGAAACTGTGGAGCATAATAACAATATGAATGTCCACTAACCCATTGATTAAAAACTAGCATATTGCTCCAGAGTTTTAGAGCTTTTTATGAGTCCTTTCCTAGTTTCACTCCTGCTTTTTATGCAGTGGTACTTCCATCTGCAAGTGTGCTTTTAAAAATTCCTTTACTTTTTAAATATATCCTTACCTTATGGGTAGGTGTTCCTGAGTTATTTATTATATAGATTTTCCTGTTTTGAATTTTACGATTATATTGCCATAAGTTTTGTGTGACCTTTTTTCCCCTACTCTACATTATATTTATAAGATTCATCTATGCCATTCAAAACTATTTCTACAGTTTGCCTGTTTTCCCTCCTGTATTCTTTTCCATCATATGAATGTACCACAATTTATTTAATCATTCCCCTATCTTTGGGTATTTAAGTTGTTTCCACATTGGGGATAATACAGACAATACTATCCTGATCTTTCTTGTACGTGTCCACTTGTGTATGTGTGTAGAAGTTTCTGGAGGAATGGAATAGGAAACTAGTGTCAAACAGTTGTAGTGATTGTACCAATTTACATTCTGTTTTTCCCTATCCTCCTAATATTATGTATTTTCAGGTTTTTTAATGGTTACTATCTGGTGGATATAAATGCTCATGTGGTTTTAATGAGCATTCTTTAAATATTAATGAGGTTATTTATCTTCTTGTATATATTGGCAATTCCTTTTTACTTTTTTGTGAAATATGTTTTTCCATATCTCCTGTTTTATATAATGGATATAGTTCTTCTCAAATCTTACTAAATATATTAGAGTTGGTTTCGGATTTTTCTCATAAGTTATTTTGGTTGCCTCCAGGGAAGTTTTCTTTTCTTGGTTTATTTTATTCTTTGCCTTAACTCTG
This sequence comes from Anoura caudifer, assembly GCA_004027475.1. Classification (NCBI taxonomy): domain Eukaryota; kingdom Metazoa; phylum Chordata; class Mammalia; order Chiroptera; family Phyllostomidae; genus Anoura; species Anoura caudifer. The sequence goes on from PVKU01000868.1 coordinate 186,275, forward strand.
ATGATTCCTGAACAGCTTGTTATTCAACAGTGAAGGAAGGCCGTCTAGGAGCTTTGCACTTATGGACAGACTTGTTGACTGGCATATTCTGTTTTAGTAAGTCTGAGTAGACAGCCAGATCTTAACTGAGATCCTAGATTCCAGAAATGAGAGGAGTTTGCTTTTGTCACTAAGACCCATAGCAACTATTTATGGTGATTTTCACACAGCTGTTTATTGTAATTTTCCCATCACATTTGTTTAATTTCTTTAAGGAAGAACTTCACCTTTTTTTTTTTTTTTTTTGCTTGGGGGATAAATAACTGTCTCATTGGGGGATGGTGACAGAGTCAACTCTCCTATTCTTCAGCCATTCAAATCATCTTTCTCATTTCAAACCCTCTTCTGACTGTTGTTCACCATTGTTTCTGCATTCTTGAATCTGAAACCTCTGACTCTCAAGAGGCTGCACAAACTTCTTGCATATACTATAGGTTGCAGCTTTCATCTTTCTGTTACTTGTGACAGTACTCTCCCAAATGCAAAATGCTTTACAATGGTTTATTGAAATCTTTCATGAGTTCATGGCCCTTTTCTGTTCTCTTTCTTTTTACGAGTTTATACATTTTAAAACATTTTAATTCTTTGGATGAGGTTTCTGGACAGACATGAAAAGTGGCATTACTTTAATTTAGAATTCTAGATTATACCCTGGCTGGTGTAGCTCAGTGGATTGAGTGCGTGGTCCTCAAACCAAAGCGTTGCTGGTTTGATTCCCAGTCAGGATACATGCCTGGATTGCGGGCCAGGTCCCCTTTGTGGGGGCATGCGAGAGGCAGCCATACATTAATGTTTCTCTCCCTCTCTTTCTCTCTCCCTTACCCTCTCTCAATAAATAAATAAATTAATTAAAAAAAGAATTCTAGGTTATTATTGTGAATGCTGAGAAGGGAAGATTGCAGGGTTTGGCCAGTGGAATGTCTTTTTAGTGATACACTTGGGCAAGAGAGGTTTTTTTGTTCAGGACCTTTTTTATTGTGGTTGTCTTAATGTGAGTCAGACTGATTTTGGAGCAAGTTTCTTAATCTCTAGGCTGCTCTATTACACAATTTAGGGACACCATTTGCTTTGGAATCCACGATAAGAGGACCCCCCCCCCACGTCCCCACCCCCTGCCAGGATCTACATATGTAATATCTATCTCTAACTATGAGACAAAAATACTTGTCAAGGTTCTTGAGGTGATTAAAACAAATCATATATAAATCACCTAGCACAAAAACAAAAGTTGACTACTCATTTAAATAACATTATAGTGCCTCTGTTGTCTAGTTGAATTTTTACTACTATTAATAGAGTCCTTGGTTATTTAAAGTATCTGGTTGGTATCTCTGTTTCCTCTATTTCCCTCATCTGTAAAAAAGGAAAACTTTTTTTTTTTTAAGATTTTATTTATTTTATCCTTAGAGGTAAGGGAAGGAGAGGGAGAGAAATATCAATGTGTGGTTGCCTCTCACGTGTCCCCCGCAGGGAACTGGCCTGCAACCCAGGCATGTGCCCTGACTGGGAATCGAACCGCGATTCCTTGGTTCGCAGGCCCGCACCCAATCCACTGAGCCACACCAGCCAAGGCAAAAAGGAAAACTTTTTAATAATCTGGTTTATTCAAGCTTTCGGTAAAGAGAAAAGCCTTATTGAAATGAATATGCAATAATGCACTTCCTCCAAACTCTTAAAACTGTCAAGTATCATTAAAGAGGAAATGTCTTATCTTTTCCATTATATGCCATTGAAATTCTTTGATTTTGATTTAGAGCTGCAATATAAATTTATGATTGGGTAGTTTTTTCCTTTCTGATATTATCTTAGAATTTTTAAACTTTATATATTTTGCTTTGAAGCATTCAGACTGGCATTTCTTTATATATTTGTATAACCAAGTTATATACTGGCATTTCCTCCAAGTTATATATTTACTGTAAATCATGTTTAAGGTGCAACAAAGACTGGCTTAATGTTTGGTTGATCTGTCAAAGAAATTCTGTCCTTTTTCAGATTATCTTGGAAGACCTAAGACTGAGATGTTTCCCTTGACGGATGCCGAAATGGGTGCCTTTACTTTCTTCGCCTCTGCTCTACCACATGATGTTTGTGGAAGCAACGGGCTTCCTCTCACACCAAATTCCATCAAAATTTTAGGGCGCTTTCAAATCCTTAAGACCATCACCCATCCCAGACTATGCCAGTATGTGGATATTTCTAGAGGAAAGCATGGTGAGTTGTTACTGTTTGCTCCGTTTTGTGTTTCTGCTGTTACCTTGGTTACATTGTAAATATTCAGTGAACATGTGAAGAAATCAGTGTGTGTGTCCATGTGTGCCCTTACCCTTCCACAACTCTAGTCAAAACTCCAGTCATTTGAGTTTTTCTGACTACATTTGAGTGATTCTGTTTCTCAGATCTAAGAATAAGGATTTTTAATTTTTTCTTTCAAGGAAACCACCTATCCTTAAGCATATTTCTTTACCTCTATGAGAAAGAAATGAAAGTTATAATGTTAGAAACTTTAGAGTTGTCTATTGGACTGTATTTTATTATTGAAAGTAGTAATTTGGACTAAGACTCTTCAAATGAAAAAGGAGTCACTAGTTTTTTTTTTTTTTTGGAGCTGCAGTAGTCTTTTCATATAGGATTCCAGTTAGAGAATTGAAGTAGAAAAGTTCAACTCTATTGGTTAAAAAATTAATGTTTTACCAAGAAGATGTTTACTGCCATTTTAGTAGTATACTCGTAATCACGTTCTTCCATATCCCATATCGTAGTCCATTCAGACTACTGTAACAAAACACCATAAACTGAGTAGCTTATTAACAACAAACATCTATTACTCACAGTTTTGGAGGCTGGGAAGTCCGAGATCAAGGAACCAGCAGATCCCATGTCTAGTGAGGCCCACTTCCTCATTAAGAGCCATCCTCTCACTATAACCTAATGTGGTGGGAGGAGCAAAAACTCTCTCAGACATCTTTAATAAAAGCACTAATCCAATTCATAAAGGCTCTGCACTCAAGGCCTAACCTCCTCCCAAATGCTCCATTCTCAGACACCATCAGTGGCTTTGGTGGGGAGCACAAATGTTCAGTCTATAAGCACTTAAAGATGCTTATGGTGGCAATATTTTAATTGTTTTAAAATTAGTTTTGGAAGCTTAATTGCGTGCTGTGGTGCCATTTTTAAAAATTATTTTAAATGCATCGCAGTCAAATGTATTTAATTTTTCCAACATAAAATAACTTGTGAAGTTAATCTTGTATACTTTTTAATATTGAATTTTTTCCCTATAAAATGGCATTTTCATGTGTTTCAACCTAATATCAAAGGCAAACTACATTTTCTTTATTGTTTTGCTGAAAATTAAGTTAAATGAGAATTTCAAGTAGTCTGGGCTGTGTCTTAAAAGTATTTGTTCTGAAAGTTGTGGGGGGGGCTCCACATGCAGGCCCCCCCTGGCCACCACGGATGAAAATAAGTCTGCCAAGACATGATCTGCTTGGGTAGGAAAGGTGGCCGATCTCTCAAAGGAGAGGGGCCAAGAGCCTTTTCGTCAATGGGCTTTTATTAGGTTTAATTTACACAGGAATACAGGTAAAGCTCATTAATCATTGTCAGGCAGTAAGGATCAAACAATAGATAATATACAAAGAACTACTAGGGCTTATTCTGAGTCAGGGTCTGTTAGCTAAAAGGGCTACAAAACTTTGGGAAACAAGCTCATTTCCTTCTCAGACCCTTATCATTTAATTGAGAGCATTCTTAGCAAAGCAGGTTTCATAGGATTTTATATATTCTTTCTTAGGCCTGATCACCCAGGGAGTCTGCCCTTTCCAGCACAGAGCTGCACTGCCCACTGTCATTATTTCAGGCTTAAGTCAGGCAGGGGGAGTAAGGCAGCCAAGAGATTAGGAGACTTCTTGCAGACAGAATGAGGACTCAGGCTGTGTCAAAGCTGAGGGTCCATCACCTCCTTTTGCTATAGCCCCCCAAGTCCTTCCCAGGGGCCTCCCCGTGATCATGCCTGTCTTAGGTCATTCCCCCTTGGGGAATCTTACCCCATCATTGGCTAACCGATCAAGCATTGGGGGCCAGTTATGGATGAAGCAAAAGGAGCAGAAGTGGCATGCCTGCCAGGGAGATAAGCTTTGTCTCCTTAGTGGCTTATGGTCTGAAGGTCGCTCACTCAGCCTTAGCCATGGGGGGTGGTTACAGCTCCTGAAACCAGGCAGGGCGGTTCCCAAAAGAAAGTTTTATAGACTTTGAGTAGAAAATGTTTTTTGTAATAAATATTACTAGTGGCTATTATTTATTGAGTGCTTATTATGTATTAGGCAGTATTCTAAGTGCATTATTTTAATTTAATACTCATAACATAACCATGATATAGTAACTATTATTATTCTCATTTTACATATTAGAAAATTGAGGCATTGAACAGTTAAGTGACTAATTTAGGAACTTTGGCAAATTTGTTATTTAAAAAAAGATAAAATTTTTGCTAAAGTTTTTATTTAGTACATGACTTTGATGACATTAATTAAATGTTTAAAAATGAGAGAAATCACTTGGGGTTTTTTACATCATTGAACCCTGAAACACCAATCCAAAAGAACCTATGCACCCCAGTGTTCATAGCAGCGCAATTTACAATAGCCAAGTGTTGGAAGCAACCTAGGTGTCCATCAGTAAATGAATGGATCAAAAAACTATGGTACATTTACACAATGGAATTCTATGCAGCAGAAAGAAAGAAGGAGCTCCTACCCTTCGTGACAGCATGGATGGAACTGGAGAGCATTATGCTAAGTGAAATAAGCCAGGCAATGAAAGACAAATACCATATGATCTCACCTTTAACAGGAACCTAATCAAAAAAACAAACAAACAAGCATAATATAACCAAAGACACTGAAATTGAGAACAAGAGAGGAGAGGGGTAGGAATTTCAAGGGAAAAGGGAAAGGGTTTAGAGCAACAAGTATAAAAGACACATGGACAAGAGCTAAGGGGGGTAGAAATGGGAGGGAGCTGGGGAGGGCTGGGGCAGTAGGCTGGGATGGGAGTAGAAGACAGAAAACTGTACAAGAACTGCAATTAAAATAAAATTAAAAAAGAAAAGAAAATTGATACTGTTAATCCCTGAATGCCTCTAACACCTCTCCTCGCCTCATACAATTACACATTCTAAAGAATTTTCAACTGTCAGGTTGGCCCAATTTCAGAACCACTCTAGACAAAGGTTGGCAATATAGGGTATACTCATTATCATCTGTTTCTGGTGACCATAATTAATCTTCCTTACTATATTACATCTGCAAATTGGAAGTGTGCCTGCCTTCACTCGTCTTCCCAAACTCTTGCCACTTTGCTCAGTTCTTAGGACTTCTTCATTTTAATCTCCTCAAGTGCCCTTTATTTCTTTCCACTGTGTCTGGAAGTCTCTTCAGATCTTTGCTTAATGTAACTGGGGTCTTAACCCTCTGTCCGGTTCCTTTAAGCTTCCTTTACTTGGGTTGACTCAAGAGTTCTAAATATTTCTTGACCTCCTTTTTCTCCCTGTACCTAAATGAGCTCCTGTAAATATTGAACCAGGAAAATTCTTATGGCATAATCCCTCTGGGGAACACTTCTTTTTAGTTAGTTATCAGTGTCAGGTAGAAAATGATTCCCTAGACAGTTTTAGACTCTGTTAGTGCCGGAGCCAGCTCAATAGTCTGGGTAGGCCCTTCAAGGTGTGTGTGCGCCATATTGCTAGTTACTCTGCTTCCACTGCTCACTCTGCTGTTAGAACTCAGCAGCCCTCTCTTCTAGGGTAACATAAATCGTGGATATGTATAAGATTTATACAGTTTAAGTTTCACTGGCTGGAATGAAAATATCAGTGATGTCAAAGATCTGGGAATTTGATTATCTTGTTTATATTGGCAGTGCTCATTGTCTTGAAAAGTTGTGTGCATAAGGAGTAAACAGCCGAATTAGGATGTGTTTATGTAAGGGTCTGTTTGTTCTAAAGCATCCCAGTCATTTTAGGTGCATTTAATTTGAAAAATTTGAAAAGTTTCTAGTCAACAGTCTTCTCACCACATTTTTCAATGATTTAACAACACATGATTTGGGTTTAAATTCCACTCAGTTGTCTTCTCAAACAATTCTGATTTTGGTTTCTTTTCTCTGTTTATTCTGTTCTTGCTATGCAGATATCTTACATCTTGTCACTCTTATTCCCCTTCCCCCACCTTCTCCTTTGTGTTTGGAGTTACATGTGACACATGGGTCGTTTTAGTAACATTATGTTTTCACATGCTGGGTTAGCTCAGAGATCAGCCTTTCACTGTTTTCTACAGATCGTTCAAAACTGATTCAAGGTGTTGTAAGTTTCCTGCTAACTCAATGGGATAAAGTATTTAATCTCAAGAATATGGACATTTTATTAGAATTCTAGATCTTAGTTTATGAAAGTAAAGTTGAGGAAAATAACTTTAAAAAAGGCAAATATAGCATGAAAATACTTAAGTTAAAAAATTAATTTTTTTTCTGTTGAGGTTGAAATCTCAGCTGTGTTTAGAAGTGGAGTGAAGGTTGTAAACTGTAATCCATCCCATTTTATTTGGTATTCATTACCCAGAAATTTTTCAGTCATTGCTAGTGAAATCAAGAGCAAAATTACTTTAACTAGTAGATTTGAAATTCAGGTAGAGAATAACAGAATTGTTAAGGACCTCTAAGATAATTTATTCTGTATCTCTAATTGCATATAATTTCAACCTAAGTGTCTCTATCAGTTCAGAGTTCCTTCAGAGAAACAGAACCAGTAGGATATATGTATGAAGAAATTAATTGCTAGGAATTGGCTTGTGTGATTCCAGAGGCTGGTTAGGCGAGTCTGAAATCCCTAGATGTGGCATCCAGAAGACAGTGAACATTTGGGCAAGAGCTGAGCTGCAGTCCATGGGTAAACTCTTCTTCAGTGAAGCTTGTATTCCTCTCTTAATGCCCTTGCAGATGGTTGAATCAGGATCACCCAGATTATCCTGGATACTCTTCCTTAGTTAAAGTAAAATTCTTACAGATTTTAATCACTTCTAAAACACCTTCACAGTAACACCTGTATTTGAATAACTGGAGGCTATGGCTTAGCCATTTTGACTTACAAAACTGATCATCATATTGACCTAGTAACAATACTGTTTCTTAAGTACAGAATATTTGGTCAGTTTTACTGTATAACTATTTATTTAAATATTATATTTAAAAGGTGATGAGCTAGCTTCAGTTTTTACTGTGAATAACAAAAGAATGATGCAGTAACTGTATTCTAGTAACCTTTCAGATTACCTTAACACATTCACAAATTACCTGTCCTTTTATTTAAAAAACAATTTAATCTTTTTTTAGTCCTTTCCTTATCCAATGCCTTTATTATCTTTCTTCTTAATGTTGTACTCTCTTCAATTTCTTATCATTGATTTAAAACATAAAATTCAGGTTGTACGTACAATATAGTGATTCTTGGAGTTCATCAGGTATTTGTTAGAAGAAAGATTATTTCACAGTTCTTATATGTTCTAGTCTTTAAAGTTTATCTTAGTGTCACATTTGTTTTTTATAAATAAAGCCACTACATTGCTGACTTATATTTGGCATGTTATAATTCCTAAATATTTTTGCCATATTTTATTCTGTGAAACTGTATTGTTTTTATAACAAACAGAAGTTATTTTCAAACAGTGATCCAGAGTTTCAGGATGAAAAGTCTCTAATGATTTATTTTAAAAAAATTGATTTGTATTGAAAACATTGTTTTGGTATACACTTCATTACCTCTGGGAGAAACTTTGATATTCTATGAAGCATCATGGCTCGCTGAATAAAATAATGATTCAAAATTCCTTAGGATCATAAAACTTTGGCATGCTCTGATTTATGATATTTTGAAGAAGTTTCCAGAAGAAGCCTACCAAATTATAGGCTAATGCCAAACACTTTGGAAACCTCTCATAGTTATGAAGACTTATAAGTATAAAATGATTAATGGAGTATGCACATTTTAATAAATTCTAATGTTTTATATTAAAGTCAGTGCTATTGAAGTATTATTATGCCTAGTTTACAACATAAGCATATACCTTTTCTACACAGGATAGATTTCAGTTTAGGTAATGGCTGTCATCATATGAGAGTTTTACTCATTTCTAATGGCCTTGTCATGCCTTTGCTCAAATTAATTCATTTAACAAGGATTTTTATATTAGATGCTTATATTTTCGATGTGTCATTCTAGACACTGGTGATGCATTTTGAACAAAACCAACATTGTTCCTGGAATCATTATCTAGTGGAGAACAAAGACATTTAATAAAAATAAATACAGATCTATTGAGTTGAAATAGTGCTACAAAAGAAAATGCACTGTAGAGTAGATTACCTTATAGGAGGAGCAAATTGATTTGGGGGATCAGAAAAGTGTTCCTTTAAGAAGTCACGTTTAACTGGGTAATGAATTATAATAATAGCTAACACTTAGATTGTTATTGCTATGTGCCAGGCACTATTCTAGGATCTTATTATAAATTAACTCATTTTAGCCTCAGAATAACTCTGTGAGGTTGGTGCTATTGGTCTCCTCATTTACAGAGGAGGAAACTGCAGCATAGAGAGGTTAGCAAACTTCCCCAAGGTCACAAAGCTAATGAGTATTAAAACTAAGATTTGCACCCAGACAGAATAGTCTGCGCTTCTAACCAGTATGTTTCTCAATAGGAGTTAACTGGGAGAAGGGAATGGGGAAGATCATTTTAAGCAGTGGGAATCCATGCCTGAGTACCTTAAGGCAGGAAGCAGGGGAAGAAGGCCAGCGTGCATGGAAGTTGGTGAGCAAGGGATAAAATAACAAAAAGGAAATTAGAGAGGAAGTTACATATTCAGATTTATTTTATCACTTGGACTTTAATATTAAAATATTAGAAGGCAATAAGGATTAAGGTGAGAAAATCAGTTACGAAACTGTTGTAGTAAGCTAACAAGAGATGATGTTGGCTTGGACCCAGATTGTGGTAGGTAGAGCAAACTGTACAGATTCTGGAAACAGTTGGAGAATAGAAATACCAGAACATTTTTGTATGGATTTGAGAACGGGAGATTTCTCCTACATTTCTAGCTGGAGCAGCTGCCAAAGTAATGGTACCATTTGCTAAAATAGTACTAAAGGGAACTGGCTTAAAGAGCAAACTGTACGTTGATTTTGGGTTCTAGAGAGTTTGAGGTACTTTTATATTAAAGTGTGAAATTGTCTATACAAGTCTGGAGTTCAAAAGAGGGAATTCTGGGTTTGAGATAAAATTCGAGAGTTTTTTTCAGCCTTTGTAATAAATGAGGAGAAAACACAATGTGAAGAACCAGAATCTAAGATGGGGGACCTAGAAACATTTCAATTTGGGTAGAAGAGATGCCAGTCTACAGAGTAGACTCTGGAGAGAGAGCCAGATAGCTGGACAGAAAACATGCAAAATGGGGCTAGATGAAAGCGAAGGATTGCAGCTTCCCACTTTGGTTTTCTGAAGTATTATTTTCTTTTTCCTTCTAGAGCTTCACAGCTGTACTAAATTGCTTGGAGTTCAACTTTCTGTGCTCTTTCTTTTTATATTGAATTGAAGAATTAGACCTTATTTCATTATTTTCTTTACCATTCTTTTTTTCCTCATTTAGTGTTCTTTCAAATTTAATTCCTTTTAAGTTAAATTAAAAGGAATTTAGATCACTTGGAGTCTTTCTTCTGAAAGTGATAGCTTTTATTTAGATCATTTTTAATTTTAGTGTTTCAGATCATTCTGTATAATGCCACTGCTCCGACAGCTTCAGGTTCCGAAATGTGACCCATACAACACCCCGTCCTCACACCTCACAGGACTGCCTGCATGTGTACTATTGTCCTTCATCTCTCCTCCTCTGTGTAAGACCATACCTTGACTTAGTCATTACTGAGTTATACCTTTTCCTGGAGATCCCACCTTGAAATTCTCCTTTCCCATCTTCTGCTATCTCATTTGTCTACCTTTGATAGTCTTTATTCACCACACCTCTATGCAATTTTCACTATTCCCAATCTCATTGCACCTTCACTTCTTTATCTTGACTGCTATCTATATTTTGCATTTACTTTCTTATCTAACCTAGAACCCACTTTGCATGGATATTCACAGTAACCCAGTTTCTTTTAAACCCTTGGTCTCTTCTAGAATAAGCTTACCAAATCCCCAACCAGTTGGAAACCCAGTTTTACTTTTCTCTTTTCCTCTCACATATTTGATACTGTGTCAGACAATGTGTTAGTCACTAGGGTTACTAATGAAGGAAAAAAATATGCACCAGACCTCAGAACTGTGTTATTGCTAGTTCTGTTGGAAAAATAAAAATTATATCATAATATTGATTGTACGCACCACCATTTTTATTATGACTTAGTCTTAGAAGGCCCCATGGTATTACAAACAATCCCAAGTCAATTTTCTGTTCTTTCTCCATAGTCATGATTCAGAACTTTATATTTTTCTTGAGTTTCTGAACTCAGTTTCACAGCTTTTGTGTTGGACCCAGGCTGTGATCTGTCCCTAGCTCCCAATTTTCCCTTTCCTTCAAAATTTCTTTATATCTTCAGCCAAGCTTTTCCTTCTCTTAGCCCATGTCAGAGGAAGGATCACCTTTTTCCAAAGGTGAGCCTTTCTACCTATTTTTTTTATGGGAGAAACTCTAGAGAAAAACACAAGATGAAAAGAAATTATTATTTAATGTTTTGTTTTATTGAATATTTATTATACATTTCTATATATTTGGTAATTATGTAGTTAATATAGAGTTTGAAAATCTCTTTTACAATAGCATTTGTACTATACGTTAATATCTTTAGTAGTAAAAATAATATAATTTTTTATTAAGACATTGTATTAATAAGATATAAAATGGATTGTTTTGTTTTATTCAGAGAGACTGGTGGTGGTGGCCGAACACTGTGAACGGAGTCTAGAAGACTTACTTCGGGAAAGGAAACCTGTGAGGTACTGTATAATGTCAGGAAATTTAAGTGAAACACAGAAGTTGGCAAATAAAAAGGCATTTTACTTAGAAATACAGGATTTTGGCTTCTTCTGTTACTTGTTTAATGATAAAATCCAGGTACAGATTTTCATTTTGGATAATTTAATTTACAGACCTCATAGAAATTTATTGTTGACATTATCCAACATTCAGCTTTTGTGAGGTAGGCATTCTCTAAAGTACTTGACAAAAAAATTCCTATGGAGTATATATGTGACAATTTGAAATATTTTTATCACTAAGCAGTTCTGTAGCTGAGATTAAGAGATTAGATAAGGCTTTCAGGAACATCTATAAAGAACACATGGACAAAACCAAAAGGGAGTAGTATCGAGGGTGGGAGGTTGGAAATGAAACAACTATACTTGAACAACAATAAAAAATAATAATAAGGGGCCCCCACCAAAAAATAGAAAAGACTAACAACAAAAAAAAAGAAAAGAAGTCTATTTCTGTAAATTATGTAGTTGATATTATATCAGTTTATCATTATAAAATGTTTATGAATGTTACAGAATTATAAGCATTTATATTTTTTACCTAATTATTGTGACTCTTGTAAAGATAGATGAAATATCATATATTGTTTTAAAAAACATACAGTATGATCAAAGAAAGGAACTTGTTCAAGATTCTTTTATAATAATTATACTACATACATCTTAGTAATAAACATGTTATATAAATTTAAAAATATCTTTAAGAACAATAAAAAATTATTTAAAAATAAAAAAGAAATACCTTAAGCTTACTTAGTAAATATGTTTTTATATTTATAATTTCTGCATGTCCCAGATCTTAGATTTTATTTTTTAAGAACATAATATTCTTTGCTCACCAGTTTAAGTTTACACTTGTATAAGTCACTGATGTTATGAAAGCTGTTTGACATGGAAATCGAAAACTAATTGTAGCCACATCTTTATGAAAAAAACCACTTTAAATTCAGCCTGGGTTATATTCAAATAAAGATTTATAGTTCCGTATATATGATGAAGAAGCTTCTAACTACCTGGGCAGCCTTGGACAATTCTCTTAATTATTTTTCTTCTGTAAAACAAGGAGTTTTACTCGATATAGGGATAATTCTAAAGGACGTTATTCTCAACTTTATATTTTACTTAATATATATTATATTTGATAATATTGACAAAATGCCTTTACGAGTATATATATTATGTTTTCACTCACTAAATGGTAGATTTTCTGAGAGAAATATCTGAGACAAATCTGAGGCTAAAATTACACTGCTATAATTTAAAAGGCTAAATTGTTATAGAAACATCTATTTTGTTATCCAGCAATCCTATTCCTCATTAGAGGACCTGCTCAAATTTTGTGCCCTAGGTATCTCATTTGCCTCACTCTTGTCCCTGCCCTGCCATGGTATTTAACCAAGAGAAAGGAAAAATACATGTTCACCAAAATACTTGCACGAGAATAGTCCCAGAAACATTATTCATAGTGGCCCCAAACTGGGAAGAACTGACATGTCCATCAGTGGGAGAATGAGTAAACAAATCAGGATATGTGCGTGACCAACACTGATGCATGCAAAACGTGATGAACCTTAAAGCTGCTATGCTGAGCAAAGGACCCAGACACAGGAGATTATTTTCTTCTATTTATGTGACATTGTAGAAAGATTAAAACTCATCCAAGGTGGTGGGTATAAAGTAGTGCTTGACTGGCTGTGGGAAGGAGTAATAGAAGAACTGATTCAAAATAACCTTACGAAATAACCCAGGTGGTGACAGACAAATACCATATGATCTCGCCTTTAGTAGGAACCTAAACAACAAAACAAACAAGCAAAATATAACCAAAGACACTGAAATAGAGAGCAGGCTGACAGTGACCAGAGGGGAGAGGGGAGGGAATTTCAGGGGGAAAGGGGAAGGGTTTACAGGAACAAATATAAAGGACACATGGACAAAAACTAGGGGGGTTGGAAATGGGAGGGAGGTGGGGAGGGTTGGGGCGGTGGGCTGGGATGGGAGTAAAAGAAAGAAAACTGTACTTGAACAACAATTAAAATTAAAAAAAAAATAGAAAAACAAACAAAAAAATAACCTTGAGGGATCTGTACATGGTAATGGAAATTTTTTGCTTTCTGATCAAGGCATTATATGGTACATGTTCTTTCCAAACTTGTCAAACTCACTGAAATTTTCACTTAAGGTATGTGCTTTTCAACTGTGTAAATTATACTTTCTTTTTTTAAAAAAAGCTGGTTGAGTTATTTTTTGACTTGAGTTGTGAATCCTTCATATGACAACAATATTATGTTCTTAATGAAGATGCATGATCCTGTGGCATACTTCTTTATATTTCTTTGTTTAGAAGAAATAGTATGAATTAGTTATTGCTTCTTAACAAATTACTACAACACTTAGTGGCTTACAACAACAATAAACATTTGTCATTTCATATAATTTTTCTGGGTCAGGAATTCAGAAATGGCTTAACAGAGTTATTCTAGCTTAGGACTTCATGAAGCTGCAGTCAGTATACCAGCCAGAACTGTAGCCATAAAGCTTCACTGGAGCAGACGATCTGTTTCTTTTTTTTTTTAAATATATTTTATTCATTACGCTTTTACAGTTGTCCCATTTCTCCCCCTTTTCCTCTCCACCCTGCACACCTCCCCCCTGCATTCCCTCCCTTTAGTTCATGTCCATTGGTCATACATATAAGTTCTTTGGCTTCTACATTTCCTATACTATTCTTTGCCCTCCCCATGTCTATTTTCTACCTGCCATTTATGCTACTTATTCTCTGTACCTTTTCCCCCTCTCTCCCCCTCTCACTCCCCCACTGATAACCCTCCATGTGATTTCCATTTCTGTGATTCTGTTCCTGTTCTATTGTTTGCTTAGTTTGCTTTTGTTTTGTTTTAGGTTCAGTTAATAGCTGTGAGTTTGTTGTCATTTTAGTGTTCATATTTTTATCTTCTTTTTTTTAGATAAGTCCCTTTAACATTTCATATAATAAGGACTCTGTGATGATGAACTCCTTTAACTTGATCTTATCTGGAAAGCACTTTATTCTGCCCTTCCATTCTGAATGAAAGCTTTGCTGGATAGAGCAATCTCAGATGTAGTTCCTTGCCTTTAATGACTTCGAATACTTCTTTCCAGCCCCTTCTTGCCTGCAAGGTTTGTTTGTTTGTTTGTTTGTTTTGTTTTGTTTTGTTTTGTTTTGAGAAATCAGCTGATAATCTAATGGGAAGTCCCTTGTAGGTAACTGTCTCCTTTTCTCTTGCTGCTTTTGAGATTCTCTGCTTATCTTTAATCTTGGCTAATGTAATTATGATGTGCCTTGGTGTGCTCCTCCTTGGGATGGTATGTTTCTAACATAGCTCACTCATTGGATGCTAGCCGCTTACAGGAGACTTTAGTTCCTCCCTGCCTTCATGGCCTTTCCAAAGTCTCTTGGCTAGCCTCAGAGCAAGGTAGAGCTCTGAGGCTAGCCAAGAGCTCTTTCTTTCTTAAAATTATTCTCTATTCATTTAGGGTATTTGGAGCAGAAGATAGGAAGTAGTTTAGTCTATGAAGAGAGAGAGGATAGAGTATTAAGGGAATATCCAGAAGTACTAGAGGTGGAGTGGGGTCTTCACACACGTAGCTATGCTCCTATCAAAATTGTTCTGTATTGGAATTGATGTTACCCATTGTCTTGCTTTCTGACCCATTCTAAAGGACTCTGGGAGCCACAACTAGAGTAGTTTTCTGCTCATCAGGATGGTAAACTGTAGAATGCTCCTTCTGATCCACATTTTCTTCTTTGTTCATATATGTTCTTCCTTTATTTACTAAAGAACTGAGGCAGAAAAGAGAAGCTGGTTACTCAGAAGACAAATTTCCATATTCATCATTTTACCTCAACTCTATCATTTTATTTTGTATTTTTACTTTCAGTTGTACTGTATAAAGATACAGTCGATATTGCTTTGCCAATATGAGTAAATCCATTTGTTTGTGAAATGTTTTGTTTTCCTGTGCTCATCATCCTTCATCCTTGTTTTAGAGATGATAAATCTCATAGCAGTGAACACTAATAGTTACAGTAACATAAACGTATAAAGAAGCAACCTGTCTTCAGTGTGTTTGTATATGTCTTCATGAGGATAAAATGTTACAGGTGGAAACATACTCTTTAAGCAAGTAGATGCACATGAACAGGATTAAATGTGAATTTCATATTGTCTTTTATGCCATTTATATTTTTAAATGGTTTTTAAAAAATAGAACATGCAGCAACTTTTATGAGTATTTTATGAGTGTAATATCTTCAAGTAATACATATATATAAATTTCCATAAATAAAATACTGTTTTGTCATCATTCTGCTCATAGACTAAAATTCAATATTTTTCTTGTTCATTTTGGAATGCAACATTCAGCACTTACTGTCTTTGAGTAGAAATGTATCTGTTGCTGTCAGTTCCAAGTTGTTACCTGATCCATCCAAATTAGCTTTGTGGAAAACTGTTTGACTTCCCACATATATGGAGTACATTAGTCTCCGTTGGTAGAGTAGGTTTCATGTGCACAGTTGATGTGCTGTAATTTTAATTAATTCTATAACCTGTTTTTAGAAAGTGAAAAGATGTTCTTATGGCTTATAACTCAGTTCTTTCCCCTATTGCCAAAGTAAGCACCTTGGACCTATTTAAAAAAAAAGCAAAGCCTGGTGTAAAGTAAACAGGAAGTACATTTAGATGGGATTGCTATTTGAGACCCCTGATTTTTACCTGTCCATCTGTCTCTAACTTTTGCAAAACTGTAAGCTGCTAGTTGTCTGGTAGTTATTTATAATTGTTTGTCTAAACTTAAACATCATTCAAGGTACAAACCTTACTGGATTTATATTTTGAAGACGATTTTAAATCTTTTGTAAAGTTGGTTGGGTGGGGAGAAGAGTAACCAAAGTTCTCTAGAAACTTAGAGAAAAGGCTGTTTTTCTCAATTTACTCACTAACTTTTTTCATAACAAATTTAATACTACTGAACTGAGCAATAATGTTCTAAAACATTATAGTAGTAATTTGTATTACAAATATATTATAACTTAAGACTATTTTGGGGTTTCAGATCCTACTAGAAAATTAAGCATTCTTTTGATTTATAATTTTAATGGCTGTAAAACCCTTTTGAGAATTCATGTTATCCAAACAAGATAATTATTTTGTATGACCTGGAGGTATTATTGAGTCAGTCTTTTATAAAGCCAATATTATTTATGTAGATAGTTTGATAACCTGGTGTGAAAGAGAAAACTCCTCACCATTTTTTGAAAAGAGTTTATTCAAGCTTGAATATGAAGAATTAATTTTGAGAGAATGTTCTCCTTTTAATGTTTTTTTAAAATGTTACTTGTGCTAGAGTTCAATTTTGCCAATATTTCTCTCCAGTTTTAGTTACATAATCAAAATTAATTGTTGGAAACATAGGAGCACAGAGTTAAATTAAACTCCTACGACCAGTAGGTTTCAAGAAAGAAAGTAAAGTGTTTAGAAGATTTGTTTGAAGTCATCCCATATTTGATGTCTGTGAATCTGTTTAATTGCTACCCTAAAGCCAGATTTAAGATACCGAAAAGTGGAGAAATTAAATTTTAACTCCTTTCTAAATGATTTTCCAGAGAATATTAAAAAAAGAGATGTATCTTAATCACTCCTGTTAAAGCAAGCATGAGGAAATGGTTTGCCTTTTAAGTCTAGATGCTATTTGTAAAGTATTTGCCTTTTGTGTTAGTGTTATTCAGAGCCTGTACTTTTGCTTAATCGATAAAAGTGCCAACAAGTGTAATTCACAGACAGATATTCAGCAGACCTTGGCACATACAGGAAAGTCTCTGCATTGTCCTTAAATTTTCAAGTGAAGACGGGGTGAGTAGTGAAGGTATGTTTCTTTAATAAAATATAGTTTGTCATATGTTTTTAGGGTTATGGCTTTGAAAATTTGCCAGAGGAAGCTCAGCATTGCGGGGGTTATGTATGGAGAATTTGATGGGAAGCAGGCTATGTCTGCAGCTGTTCACTGAGTTGATGGAAAACATGATCTGATTTAACTCGGATGAGTAAGTTGTAAATGCCCCTATTAAAAGATTGCCTACTCACTGAATTAGATATTCAAAGGTATTTTGGACACATTGTACAATGCATCCAGAGTTGGATAAGCCACATGTCATAGTCATCATAAATATTTAGATAGTAATTCTTATTTTAGGATATAACCTGATGGTGGAAGTTGAGATGCTTATTAATTTTCTCCCTTCAAGGGCCCTAGTTTCAGAGTGCTTTTGAAATTAGTGCATTGTAGTCAAGTAACTTAGCAGTTTATATAACTGATGCATATTTTTTCTTCCTATTTTACTTGTTTTGTTTAAAGACAGAAAATAATACCAAAAGATGTTTTTCACTCAAGCTTGGAATTTTGCAGTTATCTTTTTTATTTTTTTAAGATTTTATTTGCCTTTAGAGGGAGGGGATGGGAGGGAGAAAGAGAGGATGAGAAACATCAATGTGAGAGAGAAACACTTAGCAGTTGCCTCCCATATGCACCTGGACTGGGGACCAAACCCACAAACCAGGCACATACCCTGACTGGGAATTGAAGTGGCAGTCTTTCTCTTTGCCCAGCCAACTGAGTCGCACTGGTCAGGGCTTGCAGTTGTCTTTTGTTTTCTCCTTCTCCCATACTCTATATCCTGTTCATCATCAAGTGTCTTTAATTCAGCCCTGGTGATATTTCTTGCATCTCTGCTGTCCTCTACAATCTTTAGTTCAGGCCTTTGTTAACAAACAGCCTGATTATTACATGGCAACTTTCTCCTAACTGGGTCTTCCTGCCTTAATCTTCCTGTATTCCTGCCACTCCTACTTTCTGTTAGTATATTAATATTTTCAAAGTCAGTCCATTCCCTGCTTAAAAGCAGTTGGTTGCTTTTGTTGCATGAGTGTGTGTGTGAGTGAGTGAAGAAAAGTCATTATATAGTCCTATGACTTCATTCTAACTCTATTTCCAAATAGTGTCTAAATTGCACAAGTAGTTTTATTGTTACCCATATACAGTTGAGAAGACGGAGTGCCAGAGAATTGAAGTACACCATAAAGACTGCACTTTTTTCCCAGCAGTGTATTTTCATTACTTCGCACAATGTATAGCCCTTCTTCAAGTAATTCGCTTAGCTCTCTCTGTATCCCCCTATTGTACTATACCACTGAACCAAAGCAAAAATTACATTTTCCTTCTTCATATTCCCTTATTATATTGTATCTCTTTAGTTGTACATTAACTTTCCCTTGTAGCCTATAATTATTTGCCTGCGATTTTAGAATTAAGGGAGAATTTCAGGGAATTTACCTTCCCTAATTTACTGTACTTTGTTAACATTTATACAATAGTTTTTTATTGTTCTTTATACTGAAGAAGTAAGTGTAAGAGTTTGTGAGTATAGTTAATGTGTTATAAATTATTGACTGAACTAAATATGTCTTTAGTTTAGTCATGCAATTTGAATTGTTTCCTTGTTATCTTCCTTTTAAATCATGTGCCATAATTTTATTTCCCAGACAAATGAATTTTCCTGAAAGTATAATGTAAATGTCATTTTCTTAATTTGTTAGTTTGTTTTCTTGGAATTTTTTTAATAGCATGATTAGAGGAAACAAATTGTTGATTTCCATTCTCATGGCACTGAAGAAGAATGCACTTCTAAGCTCCTTCAGGTTATTGGCAGAATTTAGCTCTTTGCAATTAAGACTGGGGTCCCTATTTCCTTGATTACTGTCAATCAGGGGCTGCTCTCAGCTCCCAGAGGCCATCTGCATTCTCTTATCTCCTCTACCTCTAACCTCTAGATCTAGATTTCAAGGACTCAGTTGATAAGTTCAGGCTTATCTGGACAAACCCCCTTTCATCTTCTTCTTCTTTTTATTTGTGTATTTATTTTTAGTAAGGGGAAGAAAGGGAGAAAGAGAGGGAGAGAAACATCATTGTGTGGTTGCCTCTTGCACACCTCCAACCTGGGACCTGGCTCACAACCCAGGCATGTGCCCTGACCTGGGATTGAATTGGGGACATTATAGTTTGCTGGATGTTACCCAACCCACTGAACCACACCAGTCAGGGCAGCCCCCTTTTCCTAAAGTCAATTGTGCCAGATAATATAATGTGATGGTGGGAATAAAATTCATCATATTTATAATCTTGTGGATTATAAAGTGCACATTAGGGAGCAAATATCTTGGGAGCCATCTAAGAATTCTGCCTACCACAGTTTGGTTAGTAAAAATTTGGCAACACTTTGAATTTTATTCTGTGGTGCTGTTTATACTTATAAAGACAAAAGAGGGATGAAATAATAATGAAATTAAGCAGTACAATTTCCTGTCAAGAAATGTTTGAAAAGCAGAAACTACTGAGTTGATAAATCATAGTGTCAACATGTAAAAGAACTACAATTAAGGAAGCACTTGGAGTCAGACAAGAGACTCTTTTTTTTTTTAATTTTATATTTGTCTTCATTTTTAGCTATATATTTTTTGTTCTTTGTTTTAGTGATTATAGTAGGGATTACAGTATAGATCTTTAATTTACCACAGTATTTTTATGAATTGATATTATGCCAATTAACATATAATATAGAAATCTTATAAATCTTCAAGTAGTTCTATTTTCCCTTTCACAGCTTTTGAGTATTGTTTATATGTCCTAAAATTTGTATTTACTAAAAAATAAACTTTTACATATATTATAAAACTGATCATATATTGTTATTGTTTTTGCTTTAACCAATTTCTTTCACTATCTTGAGAAATGAGGGGAAAAATTTTTAGGTTTAACCATGTATTTACTGTTTCCTGAATTCTTTATTACTTTGTTTTGATCCAGAGTTCCATCTGGTATCATTTTTCTTCAGCCTGAAAACTTCCTTTAAAATTTATTTTAGTTCAGATCTGATGCTGACAAATTCTCACAGATTTTGGCCATCTGAAAATGTCTTTATGTCATCTTAACTTAATTTTTTTCTTGGTTAGTATTTTATTACAAAAATTTGTCAAATGAAGCAAAGTTGAAAGAATTGTACAATATACCAATATTTTACAATTAACATTTTGCCAACTTTAGCTTTATCACATGATCTATCGTCTTACTATTTGGTTATTAACTCATACTATTATTTTGATGCATTTCAAATTAAGTCGCAGATATATCATCCCTAAATCTTCCAATCTACATATCATTAACTAGAATTAGCATATGTTTACATATTCTTTTTAGGTAAAATTTACATTCAGTGAAGTACAACAGTTTATCAATTGATGAATTTTGACAGATGCATACACCCATATAACTCAAGTACAAATCAAAATGAGATCACTGTCATCATTCTGGAAATTTCCCTCATGCTCCCTCTCAGTAAATCTTTGCCCTTCATTCTATTTCTGTCTCCCAGAAGTAACCATTTTTCTTAGTTTTTCACCTTAGGTTTGTTTGTTTATTCTAGTAATATATAGAATCAGAATTATATGGTATATATTCTTTTGTGGAGGTCATCTATGCAGTTTCATTTATTATATATAGCTCATTCATTTTTATTGCTGAAGTGTATTCCACTTTATGCATGTGCCAGTTTGTTTAGCAATTTTCTGTTTATGAACTCCTGGGGCATTTCCAGGTTTTGACTATTAAAATTTGGGGGAATGTTTTTGTTAAGTCCTTTTTGTGAATAAATATTTTCATATTCCTGGGTAAATATGTAACAGTTGAATTGATAACTTTTAGGGTAAGTACATAATTAATATTAGAAACTACCAGACCTTTTTCCAAAGTATTGTACCTTTCATATTACTACTAACAGTGTGTGAGAGTTCTGGTTCCTCCATATTCTCTCCAGCAGTTGGCCTTTTCATTCCTTTCCTTTTAGCCACTATATAGTGATACCTCATTATAGATTTTAGTTTCATTTCCATGATGACTGAAGATGTTAAGTTGTTTTCATGTAGTTATTGGGCATTCACATATTGGCATACATCTCTGTTCAATTTTTGTTCCTATTTTTAAGTGGGTTATTGTCTTTTTATTACTGATTTATAGGCACTTTTTATATTTTTTATAGTCTCCATACATATATTTTGCTTGATATATTTTGTGAATACTTTCTGCCAGTCTGACTTGTCTATTCATTTTTAAGGTTTATCTTCATGAGAAAAAAATTATTTATGATGAATTTTAATGTACCAATGTTTTTCTTCTATGATTATTGCTTTTTGTATCTTTTCTGAGAACCTTTGCCTCCTCCAAGTCATGAAGATATTCTCATGTTTTCTTCTAGAAGCATGATAGTTTTATATTTAATATTGGTTCTTTGTTCTTCCTCAATTTAATATTTGCATATTGTCCTCATGTTTAATTTTTGCCATATAGATATTCAGTTATTCTAGCTTTATTTGTTTGAAGGATTTTCCTTTTCCCATTCAATTGCTTTAGTGCTTTTATTGAAAATGAAATGACCATTTGTATGGTCTGTTTCTGGCCTCCTATCTTGTTTTATTTATTTATTTTCCTATCCTTATGCCAGTGCCATACTGTCCTAATTACTCTAGCTTTATAGTAAATCTTAAAGTCAGGAAATATAAATTTTCCAGCATTGTTCTTTTGTTTCAAGATTGCTTCAGCTATTCTTGGTTGTTAGCATCTACGTATAAATTTTATAATAAATTTCTCAGTTTCTAAAAATGTCTGTGGATGTCCTGATTGGGATTGCATTGAACTAATTTGGGACAACTGACATCTTAACAATATTGAGTCATTCAAGAATGACTGTGTTGTTCCTCTTCATATTTTTAAGTCTTCTTTAATTTCTCTCAGCAATAGTTTACAATGTAGAGTTATTCTGCTAAGTTTGTGCCTAAGTATCTTATGTTTTGATACAATTATAAATAAAATTGTGTTCTATTTTGAATTGTATGCTGCTAGAATGTGAAAGTACAAGC
Source organism: Anoura caudifer (assembly GCA_004027475.1). Taxonomy (NCBI): domain Eukaryota; kingdom Metazoa; phylum Chordata; class Mammalia; order Chiroptera; family Phyllostomidae; genus Anoura; species Anoura caudifer. Next base: position 208,404 of record PVKU01000868.1, read on the forward strand.
AGCACAGGCATATAGTATGTAATGCAGGCATGAAGTAGATGGAGAAAAGAGTATAAAGCATAAAGATTGTAAGATAGGAATGAAGGAAAGGAGGGAGGAGAGGAATAATAACAGGAGCAGGAAGTTGTATACCTGTTTCTAGTCAATGATAATCTATAAAAGAACTCCTTGAATTGAAAAAATGAGTTAGCAAAGTCACAGGAAATAAGGGCAATATAAAAATATCAGCAATAAAATAATAAAATATGTTGCTTATTTAGCAGGAAATCACCCAAACTGCTTAGCATTTTCTTTCTTAAGTGTATTAGATTAAATCTCCCTCTTGGAAGATTGGGGGGTTCAATGAGATAGAAAATGGTCATATAATATAGTCTTTGAATAATACTGAGATCTAGAGTGGATTTACCAGCTTGTTGTCCCCAAGACTTAGATGTTAAATTGTTTAGGTAGACAAGGTGACAGAAATCACCAATCTGGGGTCCTGAGCCTCAGAAAAGGTGACTTGACAGTTTCCGTCCAGTGCTCATTTGAGGCAAGATAGTTGGAAAACCAATATAGCCAATTGCTATCAAAGATGATGAATACTTCTTTAGTGTTTTAATCAAAGACAGATATTTTTGACTGAACAGAGGGTGATGCTGTCTCTGCATGGATGTAGGCTGCGTCATAATTGCTTGCAAGGTCAGAACTTTTCAAGCAAGATTGTATCTGATTAATTGTTTGAACAAGTACTTGATTAGAGTCCCCGTAGACACCAAAATAAAACATGGGAGAAATTACCTTAGAAAACAGAATTAAGAGTGGAAATTATCAAATGTTCTTCTCTGACGTAGAATAGGCCAAATGTGTCCCCCATAAAATTTTAAAATTTGAGCACATCCACTCAGTGAACTTACCAAAGTAGCAAGACTATCCCCAGATATCTAAATGAGTTAACTTCCCAAAAGGTCTTTTTACAGTTATTCGCCTGGATGTCACTGTGCTGTCCAAAATGATTTTAGCTTCGGCATAACTAGAGGCTAGATGTTCTCTCAAATTATAAGTGGCTAATATTTCTTAAAGTTGTTTCTGGATGGAGGTCATGTCATCTCTGCAGTGTTGGGAGGGATGTATCTAGTTTACCTGGAAGCATTCAAGCTAAGAAAGGAGGGCTATCTCTGGGTTCTTGTCTCTTCCTCTCAAATAATTGTTTGCCCTTACATAGAGGACCACTTTTGGTTATTCTTAATTGTATGATAATATTTCATTAAAGGCTTATTGAAGAATATTAAAAAACCTTGAGATAATATTTACATTGTATGGTTTAGCACATCAGTGATTATGGTCTGTGGTGTCATAAGTAGACAAAAATTCTTTCAAAAGATTTATTAACAGAAACCGACCAAATTTAACAGAAACTAATCAAGACCATGGTCATAGGTATGGTAGTTTTACCATAAAAACTTCCTTTTCTCTTGTTAAATGTTAGCCTTGAAAATCTATGTCTATAATTAATTGGCAAATTTTAGGAGCTCCAGGGGCATCCAGCCTTTTGGCATCTCTGTGCTACACTGGAAGAAGAAGAGTTGTGCTGGGCCACACATTAAATGCATTGTGACACACAATCACAAAAAAAAAATTTCACAATATTTTACATAAGGTTACTATTTTGTGTTGGGCTGCATTCATAGCCATCCTGGGCTGCATGCAACTCACAGGCCACAGGTTGGACGCCTCTAATTCTAAATGAGCTCGCTCTACATTTTTAAAAAATTAAATTTATTGTGATGGCATTGGTTAATAAAAGTATATAGGTTCCAAGTGTATATTTCTATAATACATCATCTGTGTATTGCATTGTGTGCCCACCACCCAAAGTCAAATCATTGACCACCCTTTCCCTTTGTTACCCCTGCATCTCCTTCCCTCTGGTAACCGCCTTACTGTTGCCTCTGCCTCTGAGGTTTTGTCTATTTGTTGTTGTTTGTTGGCACTTACTGAGGGAATGGTATGTAAGGAGTTAAACTAAAGAAATTGGAACAATTTTAAGAACAATTTTGGGATATACTTTAAGTGGGGTACTTTGAAATTTAAAACATTTAAGCATATAATTCATAAACAGAAGGGATAGAAAAAAGGAAGGGGCACAATATTTATTTATTTTTTATTTTAATTGTTATTCAAGTACAGTTTTCTGCCTTTTCCCCCATCCCAGCCCACCCCCTATTTATTAAACATATACTGTGTTCTAGTTGCTTTGCTACATGCTTTGCATAAGTAACTTTAAGATCGTTGATCCTAGTCAGTGAGTGATCTAAGGTTTACAGAATATTGGGTGTCTTCTAATGTCAGGAGCCATGAGCACAGGGCAGCATAAACAGTAAACGGTGCCTTTAATAGGCCTCTTCTTACAGTGGCCTGCCTTTGAGCAATAATACTCCAGAACCTGCTTTTGGGATAGGTTCAAAAACCACAAAGTTTTTTGAAAGAATGAGCTGCTTTCAATTTCCAAGTAAAATGAGTCCTGTCATTAATTATCAGACTATCTTGCTGCCTTTGTGAGCATTTCTTTGTTCCCTGTTATCTTGATCAAACTAGAAACCAGAGAACCCAGCCCTTTTAATTCAGCAGACAAGGGAACAAGCACAACTGGTTTCATTTTGACCAAAATCTGTTGGTATCCTTATGGCAGAATGGGTTCTCTTATACAATAGTTGGATTGGGAAAAGAAAACTGCATGTAGTACAAAGAAATAACATGGGGTGTATGAGTTATTATTCCATCTTGGCCTTCTTAGCCACCTATTATATATGTAAATGCAAAATTTAAATTAGAAATGATTTCTTTATTCAAAACTATATGGGAACTCAAATGGGAAGGACTGAACAAAAATGATGATGCTAAGAACATAATTGTCAAAATTTTGTGTAATAACTTTGTGCTAGACATTTTCCTAAGTACTCTATAATCATTATCTTACTTCTTATAAGACCTTTGTGATATAGTTTACTACTATTACTTCCATTTGATGTGTGAAGAAACTTAGGCTCCTATGAGGAATTTAACTCTAACTCCGTTATCTTCTCAGTTTTCCGGAAAGGAGCAAGCCATTTTTATTGATTGCTCTGCAAGTCCTGAGATTTTCAGTTACACCAGTTTAAGAACAATTACTGTGACCAGAGAAAGTGGGTGACAAGCCTAAGTCCCATTTCCACTCCTAAAGGCAGAGTATATGTAGTAGATATACATGAGAGAGATGGAATCTGAAATGAGTATTAAGTAATCATTGGGAGAAGGGGGCATGGATGTCAGGAAGGGAAACAGTAGGTATCTACTGCATTTTGAAGATGTGGTAACTGAGGCCCAGAGCAGTTACTTTGTCACTACCTGCTGCAGTGCTGTAGCTAGAGCTCAAATTCTCATTTGATTTCACCGTCCATTCTGTTAGTAGGCACTAAGAGGTAGTATACTATAGCAATTAAGGATGTGGTCTCTTAGACCAAGCTGCTAGGTTTGAATCTCAACTTCACTATTTACTCACTTGAGTAAATTACTTTACCCCCCTGTGCTTCAATTTCTTACCTTCTGAGATAGTGGGAAGAATATTAATTACTAAAAGATGTGAATTATTTATAATAGCACTTGATATAGTACAAATGTTTTCGATTAGTAGCAGTAGTGGTGATAGTGCTGTTATTATAACTATTATAAAGTACTAAATGATTATTTTACATTGTCAATAGCAATGTCTGTGGAATACTACAGCCTTTCTATAATGAGAAATTATGACTTAATTTATTTTATACTTATTTTTTTTGTATTTTTTTAATTTAAATTGTTGTTCTTGTACAGTTATCTGTCTTTTACTCCAATCCCAGCCCACCGCCTCAACTTCCCCACCTCCCTTCCAGTTTTTGTCCATGTGTCTTTCATACTTGATGCTCCAAACCCTTCCCCTTTTCCCCTGAAATTCCCTCCTCTCTCCCCTCTGGTGACTGTCACCCTGTTCTCAATTTCAGTGTCTTTGGTTATATTATGCTTTTTTGTTTCTTTTGTTGATTACGTTCCTGTTAAAGATGAGATCATATGGTATTTGTCTTTCACCACCTGGCTTATTTCGCTTAGCATACTGCTCTCCAGTTCCATCCATGCTGTCGTGAAGGGTAGGAGCTCCTTCTTTCTTTCAGCTGCATAGAATTCCATTATGTAAATGTAGCATAGTTTTTTGATCCATTCATTTACTGATGGGCACCTAGGTTGCTTCCAACACTTGGCTATTGTAAATTGTGCTGCTATGAACATTGGGGTGCATAGGTTCTTTTGGATTGGTGTTTCAGGGTTCTTAGGATATAATCCTAGCAGTGGGAATGCTGGGTCAAAAGGTAGATCCATTTTTAGTTTTCTTAGAAAATTCCATACTGCTTTCCATAGTGGTTGTACCAGTCTGCAATCCCAGCAACAGTGCACTAGGGTCCCCTTTTCTCCACACTCTCTTCAACACTTGTTGTTTGTTGTTTTGCTTATGATGGCCATTCTGACAGGTGTGAAGTGGTATCTCATTGTGGTTTTAATTTGCATCTGTCTGATAGCTAGCAATATTGAGCATCTTTTCATGTGTCTGTGGATCCTCTGTATGTCCTCCTTGGAGAAGTGTCTGTGCAAGTCCTTTGCCCATCTTTTAATTGGGTTGCTTGTCGTCTTAGAGTAGAGTCGTATAAGTTCTTTATATATATTGGAGATTAAACCCTTGTCTGAGGTAACATTGGCAAATATGTTTTCCCATACAGTTGGTTCTCTTTTTATTTTAATACTGTTTTCTTTAGCCATGCAGAAGCTTTTTATTTTGATGAGATCCCATTTGTTTATTCTTTCCTTTATGTCCCCTGCTTTAGGGGACATATCAGTAAAAATGTTGCTGTGTGAAATATCTGAGATTTTCCTGCCTATGTTCTCCTCTAGGACTTTAATGGTGTCACGGCTTATATTTAAATCTTGTATCCACCTTGAATTTATTTTTGTGTATGGTGTAAGTTGGTGCTCGAATTTCATTTTTTTTGCATGTAGCTGTCTAGTTCTCACAAGACCATTTGTTGCAGAGGCTATTTTTACTCCATTTTATGTTGCTGCCCACTTTGTTGAATATTGATTGACCATAGACTTGGGTTTATTTCTGGGCTCCCTGTTCTATTCCATTGGTCCATGTGCCTGTTTTTATGCCAGTACCAGGCTGTTTTGATTACAGTGGCCTTGTAATACAGTTTGGTATCAGGTAATGTGATCCTTCCTACTTTGCTCTTCTTTCTCAAAATTGCTGCAGCTATTCGAGGTCGTTCATGGTTCCATATAAATTTTTGAAGTGTTTGTTCTATTTCTGTGAAATATGCCATTGGTACTTTAATAGGTATTGAATTGGTTCTGTAAATTGCTTTGTGTAGTATGGACATTTTGATGATGTTAATTCTTCCAATCCACAAACACGGTATATGTTTCCATTTGTTTGTATCTTCCTGGATTTCTTTCTTCAGTGTTGTGTAGTTTTCTGCATACAGGTCTTTTACCTCCTTGGCTAGGTTTATTCCTAAGTATTTTATTTTTATTTTTGCTATATCAAATGGGATTTTTTTTTCTTGATTTCTGCTTCTGCTGTTTCATTTTTGGTATACAAAAATGCCTTTGATTTCTGGATATTGACTTTGTATCTGGCTGTTTGTGGCCAAATTCAATTATTAGCTTTAGCAGCTTTTTGGCCGAGTCTATAGGATTTTCTATGTACATTATCATGTCATCTGCAAACAATGATAGTTTTGTTTCCTCCTTTCCAATTTGGATGCCTTTTATTTCCTTTTCTTGTCTAATCGCTGTGGTTAAGACTTCCAATACTATATTGAATAGAAGTGGTGAGAGTGGACAACCTTGTCTTGTTCCTGATCTTAGTGGAAAAGATTTTAGTTTTTGCCCATTGAGTATGATGTTAGCTGTAGGTCTCTCATATATGGTCTTTATTATGTTGAGGAATGCTCCCTCAATTCCCACTTTGCTGAGTGTTTTTATCATAAATGGGTGTTGTACCTTATCAAATGGTTTTTCTGCATCTTTTGATATGATCATGTGATTTTTGTCTTTGCTTTTATGTGATGTATTATATTTACTGATTTGCAAATGTTTATTTTATACTTCTATATTAAGTACACATATGTTTCAGATACTGGACTAGGTATTCATTGTTCAGGTGTTCATTGCACAGAGAATGTCACACCACTTTTGGGACTTGGCAAATAAAGCTTGCACTGAGTTATGGAGTGTTTGGCAATATTATTGTACCAAAAATCACAAAATTTTTCTGGATATGTCAAACTACTCTTATTCTAAGCTGAAATTTAAGGTAATTGTGTTTATGCTTTTGTGTGTAACTGTTTGCCTTTCTAAACTGCTTTTCTTGTTATCGAAAACTACAATTCTATTAGTTGTATCATGTTAAGTGAAGAGATTCTCCATGCACAAAATGCATCTATGTAGCAGTGGAGTAACAGCATTTGTATGTTTTCTGTCTATCTCTTGATGGCAGTGGTGCCTTTGTCACTTTTGAGGGGGCTAGCATTTTGTTTTCCTTTTGAGGTGCAAGTAAAATCTCCCCAGATGTAAAAGACAATATGGAGTGTTGTCATCCAGGCTCAGGTGGAACATTTGCTTCTTGGGAAAAGAAAACACCAATCCGGCAGAAATACCCCACCTCAGAATCCTCCAGTCCTGCTTATGAAATCATGATTTTATTCTTACAGAGAAATTAGAAAATGGAAGTGATGGAAGGGCGTCCCATCTAGGATTGGTTTCTGTTTTTGCGTCCTGAATTGCTGGGGTAGGCTTCAGCCACCTGTGACCCTTAGCTGGAATAAACAGATTGGAAAATAATTAGTTTACCTGTTTTAATTAATCTTTCTTAAATAGATTCATAGCTCACATTTATTTAAATGTTTAATATTAGAAGTGTTTTGGGTGTTTATTTAGAAGTTTGGTAATGTTTTTGTGGCCAGATATATGCTGTAGGAACTTTACTTGTTTATACAAATTAGTTTGTAGGAATAGTTTGTTTGGTTATATTGTTTTGCTTAAAGTCACAGTTTCAAAGAACATGTTGATGATGTTTAGTGAGGTCTTACTGCATTATATAGTCTATTAAAATACCTTGGGTTTTGTTGTTTTTGTTCTTTTATTTGAGAGTGACTTAGACTTCTTTTTTTTTATTGTTTTGTTTTGCTTTTAAGATGATCAGGACTCTGTACACAGCCCTTTGCTCATTGATCTCTCTTTAACCCTGTTTCCTGTTGTAGTTCCCACTTTATAGATTTACAAACATGAGGCAGGATGAATTTGGAACATTCTTCAAGTACTTCATGCATGTAGATCAGTGACAGTCTCCTGGCCTTATGTCTGAACTTCAACCACTAGATGGTGCTTTCAATGTGTTTTGATCATATCAAATTAACTTTCTGCTAAGAAAGGAAAATTACCTAGTATTCAAGATGGAATTACCCAATTTATTGTATCCTACTGAAAATGTTTTAAATATAATCTTTATTATGTTTTTTGTTACCATTTAGTCTCCTTTTACCCCCTTCCTCCAGCAGTCACCACACTGTCATCCATGTTGATGAGACCTTTTTCCTTTTTGCTCAATCCCTCCACCCCTAATTGCCCGCCCCCCATGCTAGCTGTCATCTGTTCTCCATCTCTGAGTCTGTCTCTGTTTTGCTTGTTAGTTCAGTTTGTTCATTAGATTTCACATATGAGTGAAATCACATGGTATTTGTCTTTCTTTGATAGGCTTATTTCACTTAGCATAATGTTCTACAGGTCCATCTATGCTGTCACAAAGGGTAACATTTTCCTCTTTTTTACAACTGAGTAGAATTCCATTATTCCATTGTGTAATATCCCATAATTTTATCCACTCATCTACTGATGGACACTTGGGCTGCTTCCATATCTTGGCTATTGTAAATAAAGCTGCAATAAACATAGGGATGCTTATGTTCTTTCAGCTTAGTGTTCAAGGTTCCTTCAGATATATTCCCAGAAGTGGGATCACTGGGTCAAAAGGCAGTTCCATTTTTAATTTTCTGAGGCATGTCCATACTGCTTTCCACAGTGGCTGCACCAGTCTGCATTTCCACCAACAGTGCAAAAGGGATCCCCTTTCTACATATCCTCACCAGCACTTGTTGTTTGTTGATTTATTGATGGTAGCCATTCTGACAGGTGTGAGATGATATCTCATTTTGGTTCTAATTTGCATTTCTCTGATGATTAGTGATGTTGAACATCTTTTCATATATCTCTAGTCCATCTGTATGTCCTTTTTGGAGAAGTGTCTATTCAGGTCCTTTGCTCACTTTTTAATTGGGTTGTTCGGGGTTTTTTTGTTGTTGTTGTTGTTGTTGTTGTTGTTGTTTTGGTGTTGGGTTTTGTAAGTTTTGTTTAATTTTTTGTAAGTTTTGGTGTTGCCTTTAATAATTTTAGATATTAACCCCTTATCAGATGTATCAGTGAATATCTTCTCCCATTCTGTGGGTTGTCTTTTTATTTTGTTGACAGTTTCCTTTGCTGTGCAAAAACTTTTTAGTTCGATCAAGTCCCCATTTGTTTAATTTTTTCTTTTGTTTCTCTTGCCAGAAGATATATCCAATAAAAAATTTCTATGAGCAATGTCTGAGATTTTGCTGCCTCTGTTTTCTTCTAGGATTTTTATGGTTCCAGGTCTTACATTTGAATCCAAGTCTTTGATCCATTTTGAATTTATTCTTGTGTGTGGTATGAGAAGGTGGCCCTGTTTCATTTTTCTGCATGTATCTGAGTCATATTCCAGACTTACAGCTTTCAACTTTAGTTATTTCTAGAGTTAGAATTAAATTGTAAAATATGCCTACTTTCACAATTTAAGGACAGTAGACTTTAAAAAAATGATTACAAAATAATCTTTTGGTAAGCAGTTAATTACTGCATCTTCCATTTTAAAACATCTGACTTTGAGGCAAATGGATCCTTAAATTTAGCATGGATGGATGTCCTTTATGGCTAAAACATGTGTGCCACTAATGAGATGAATTATTTCCTTTTTTCAATTACAAAGACTTTCTTGTTTCTGTTTTTCTTTAGGGAAAAAATCATTTTTTAAATATTATAATATTTTAAACAATACTTAGTAGGTGACATGTGGCAAATTAAGAGCCTCAAAGATATTAGTGCCTCACTGAAAATATCCCCTCTCCAAATTTTGTGATTATAAACTAGTGAATCATTAAAAGTTATATACTAGTTGAGCTCTTTTGTCTTGAAGTGATGGGAGAAAGTTTAGATTAAAGGTAACATAGTTATATTATTGTATTATTATTTGAACATTAGTCATGAATATTTATGTTCTCTCTCCATTCCTTAAATCTCATAGTAGCTAACTATATTTTGTCTATGTTTCTTCTGCCTTACCGTTTTGTCTTGTACTGATACCAAGTAAGGAAAGTTTTAGACCAAAATGAAACTTTCTGTGGGAGGTTTTATAAGGTAAAAGAACATCTTGAACTTATAGAATCCAGAAGTGTTTCTCCTTCCTTGGTTTGCTGACAGTATGGGTATTTTGGCTTGTGGAGTGGCCCTCAGAAATATCATGGATTATACATGTGAGGAAATTGCATGTGTGGTTTTAGTTACCACCTGTACAGGAGTTTCTTCCAAATTTATTTCACAACCCTGACCCCTCATTTTCTCTTTGCCTCTATTTCTTTCGATCTGAATAATATCTCTTCTTGAAAATGTAAATACTGAAAAACAAAGCACTGATGGTTTGAGATTTATAGGAATTTCTTGTTTTTTTTTTAACATCTTTATTGAAGTATAATTGATATAAAAGAAAATGCAGATATTTGATGTATACATTTGTTGAGTTTGGACATATGCATACACCTATGAAACCCTCACCACAGTTAAGATAATAGACATATCTATCACTTCCCAAAGTTTCCTTGTGTTCCTTTTTTTATTTTTGCACATGATAAGAACAGTTAATATGAAACCTACCCTCTTAACAAATTTTTTAAGATTTTTTATTCTATTACAGTTGTCCCAGTTTTTCCCCTTTTGCCCCCTCTGCCCATCCCACTCCCCACTCCCACATTTTTAAGTGCACAGTGCACTGTGGTTAACTATATGCACTGTGCTGTACCACAGATCTCTAGAACCTATTCATCTTACATAACTGAAACTTTATGCCAATTGAACAACTCACATTTTCTTCTCTCCCCAGCCCCTGGTAATCACCGTTCTGTTCTCTGCTTCTATAAGGTTGACTATTTGAGATACCTCATATAAGTGGAATCATGCAGTATTTATCCATATGTGACTGGCTTATTTCACTTAGCATAGTGTCCTCCAGGTCCATCCATGTCATCTAAAATGGCAGGATTTTCTTTTTTTTTTAAGGCCAAATAATATTAAATTGTGTGTATATATCACATTTTCTTTTTCCATTTGTCAATGGACATTTGGGTTATAAAAGAGAATCTATGTGGCATGTTTTCAGTCTGACAAAATTAGTTATCCTCACTGATTTTAACCTAGTGTTTTCTTATGTATATTTACCGTATTCACTGTTCTTGACCTTGTACACACCCACACACAAGGGACACAAGGAAACTGTTGGAGGTGATGAATATGCCTATTACCTTGATTGTGGGGATAGTTTCATGAGTGTATGCATATGTCTAAACTTATCAAATTGTATGTATTGTGTATAATTTTTAACAATTATGTCTCAGTAAAACTACTTAAAATAATAAAAACTCCTGAAAGACACTGAAGTAGGATTGAACAAATGGAAATACATTTATTTTTCTGGGACAGAATAATTCAAATTCATAAAGATGTTGTCTTAGATAATATACAGATTTAATGTGAGCCCAATTCAGATAACAAGTACTAACAACTATTGGTATCTTTGAGCTAAAAAAAATGCAAGAATCTGTATGAACAACTTAGTGTAATTCACAGTTTTAGCCAGATATCAATGAGATTATATTTTTACCTATTATACAGTGGTTCATTCTTTGCTCAAGATGAACAAGAGACTAGAAGGAGGGAGATGTTTTCAGCAAATGAGTAATTTTAATTGTATAAATCACATACTTTTAACTTAACTTTTCTACAGTCCATTTTGAGTTAAACTGTAACATACAATTACTGGGCATATAATTTTTTTTAACCTTGCTGTTCCTCTATAATTGTATTAGCTACTTCAAAATAATATTTAAGTGATTTTATTCTACAAGTTTTTTGCATTATTAAAGAGTAAAGCTTTAAAAACAAGTAAATATGCAATATTTCAGAAATACTGATTTCTTCTAATTATATAAAATATTTTTTCATCCTTATACCTATCTTATATTTTTAAATAAAATTAAGTATTAAAAGTACAAAAAGTTAGAAAGCAAATCTGATGTGCTGTCTGATTTGAACTGAAGAGTTCTGAGTCCATTAACTATAATGTATATTTCATCTGAAGTAATAGCTGAGAAAAGCTGTGCTGTGAGCTTCAGCTTTTTATGAGTTTTTAAAAGCTATTTCAATGTATATGCTCATCAGCTTGAAAATAGCATGAATATGCTTTTTCAACTGGAAATATTTTCTAATTATATCTTATAATCAATTAGCAAAAGCAATTAGAGAAAATAGAACATGGTCTTCTGGGTCCCGCTGCTTTAGAACTCTTTTAATGGGAAAAAAAATCACTTTAAAGGTTTGGTTTTAATTTTCATGAGAAAGATGTCTGTTTTGAAGTAATGTGCAACTGAGGTCCTCTAGTGTCACAGCTAAATACAACACCAGCTTTTAAGATTTTATGAAGTTTGGATTCCCTAAATTCTATGCATGATGTCCAGGTTAAAAAACACCTTGTGTTAAGGGAATCTAACAATTTGATTTTTAATAATTATATGTGAAAGTATCTTTCTTGATTCACCAAACTTCTACCAGATTTAATGTTTTCAAAAAGAGGAAAAGTGATAGTGGTGTCAAAAATTATAAATTGCTTGTAGAGCAAAGCCCTGGGTAGATCAACCATGTTCAAACCCTGTCTTCACTATTTATTGGGTTAACTCGGACAAATTATTTAATTTCTCTAAACCTCAATTTCCCAATCTGTTAACTGGGAACAGTAACAATGTCTGCTTCTGTCAGTTTTTGTGGGGATGAAAAGATACACTGTGAAAAATCTCAGCCAAGTGCTTAGCAGGATAATGGTTCATTAAATATGAATAAGAATTCACTTTTCAACAACACAACTGTATTAAAGGGAAGATGATAGTCCTTGCAAAGTTATTCATAACTAGCCAAAAGGGGAAGGGGGTGTCATCTGTTTTAAAGTGTATATTTGCCTCTACTTTAGAATTATGAATCTCTGGATAGTCTTTTAGGTTCTAGGCACATTCATAATTAGAGTAATTATACCTAGGCAGAATTCAGATCATTAAGTGAACAAATCTAGACAGTACGATGTTGACAAGATGACCTGAATTTGAGACTAAATTATTTCATATGTTCCCAGGACTAGACAATGAACCATAGCAAAATGACTAGGTTAAGTTATAGCCAAATGACTTAATGGCACAGCAAATAAAATATTAACCCAAACAAACAAACAAACCAAAAAAAAAAAAAAAGATTTTATGAAGTTTGTCTCTGAGAGAGAGAAGAAGTGAGAGAGGGGCAGAAAAGAACAAGGTGAAGAAGGATTACTACTTTAGATTTGACTCAGCACAGAACCAAATGAGCTAAAAAAACTAGGTAGTTATGTTTTATTTGTTAATCAATCTTAAGGAAAGTTTTTGTTTTGTTTTTAGGAGGGGGAGGGATCAATGTACTTATAGTTGTTTTAAGTTTCAAATCTTTTCCTTTACACTGTTGATTTATTTTTTGAGGACTTTAATGAAAAATCTGTTAAAATTCCAAATTGTTTTTGTTTCGCACATTCTCTGTTTGCTTAGGGCTGGCTGTGTGGCACTTTAATATGTAACATACTATGATAAAGAATAGTTTACAGGTCGATTCTAATAAGCATTCTTCATGAATAGTAACTTTTTTGTTTTTTTACAAACTTTATGAAGAATATCAGTTTATTGCTTTATTTTAAAATATAGTTGATAATCAGAAATTACCAATTGAGGAAAATCAGTTTGAGAAAGAGAGCCAAAGAAGAAAAAAAAATTAACCAGAGGAAATGAAGATGACACACTGTTTTGCTTCCTGAATAAAAGAATTCTAATAACTGTCCTTAGAGAGACTCAGAAGAAGAACATATTTTTAAGCAAAGGACATGATCCAATGAAAAGGAAAAACTAGAGGAATTAAATAGTAGAGTACATTGGGCTGAAGGCCATGCTCATGGGAAATGAAACAGAAAGAAAACAGATCCAATCTTCATATGCACACCATAGTTTCAACAAGATACAGTGGAATGGGAAAATAATGAAAGACATAACATCACCTTTTCTTTATTAATGTTTCTGTGTTAATGGAACATGAGTCTTAAAAGGGCACACCTAATGCTTACTAGCACAAATGCACAAATATCCATACTATAGGCATACTGCGCTAAATTTTATCTATGGATAAAGTGAAAACTATCCCAAAAGCCTCCAGGCAGGAATAACATGGTATCTACAACAAAATTAGAATCAATCTGACTTTAGACTTCTCACCATTAACAAAGAATACTCAAAGACAGTGGAGAAACTCCAAGTTTAAGGGCAAGAATAAGACATTTGAAGACATGCCATCTTTTAAAGTGTCCTAGTCATTTTCCCCTATGATGTACAGTGGCCTCTGCCTTTTGAATTGCTGTGCACTCTCCCCCCTTGAGGATTTGCTTACTGTGCCCTCTGCCTGATGCACAGATTTCCAAGAGAGCTGCATGTCTTTTTGACTTCTCTTAGATGTCTGCATAAATATTACCTTTGTAATGAGGCCTCTCTTCTCTTCCCTACTTTTTTGTCCTTAGCACTTAGTCATGATATGTGATATTGTGTATTTACTTGTTTATTTGTTTAGCCTTCAAGAAAGAAGGGCAGGGTTTTAAAAAATATTATTTACCAAATATGATAAGATAAAAATAATATAAGTAGCTATTTATATTATTAAAAAATAGAAGTATATTAATCTTATCATTGTGCACAATTAACAAAGTTAATTATATTAAATAAAAGTCTAACCACCAGGAAAATTGAAACAAACTTCTAAGGGTGGTTACCTTTGGAGAGTTAGAGTAGGATGAGAGGGGAGAGGGATTTTGGTCCTTTATGTCTGTTTTTTTTTTTTTATGTTTGTTTTAGAATAGGGAGTCATATTGCAACTTTTTAAAAAGTATATTATTCACCCTGCTTTTTAAAAACATCAGTTTATTGGAGTGTGATTTACATACCTTAAAATTTACCCTTTTAATATACAATTCAATCCTGCAGAAGGTTAGATGCACAAACACAGTCATGAACCCATCATCAAAATTAAGAATAGAACACTCCATCAGTGCACAATTTCCTTCTGTTCCTTTGTAGTCAACCGGTCCCCTGCCCTAAGCCCATGACAGTTAGTGATCTGTTATTTCATCTTTGTGCTTCTAATTTGTCCTTTATTTAGTGTGGGTTTCTTGTAGCCGGAATATAAATGTTTTAATTCTTATCTATTCTGATAATCCTTTTACAATTGGTGAGTTTACATAATTTATATTTAATGTAATGATTGATACATCTGAATTAAAACCTATTAGTTGTTTTCCAGTTGTTCCTTTTGTTTTTGTCCTTTTTTCCTTTAGTTGTGCCCGCTTTTCAATTGACTATTTTTTAGTAATTCCATTATGTCTCTTGTTACTTGACTTGTTATTTATACTTCTTTTAAAAATTATTTGTAATGGTTACCTGCAAATATTAATCAATTTTTTAAAGTCAATTCAAAATGTAAAAACATGGGTAGAAAGGAAGCCTATACCAAAATGTTAATATTGTTGGGAGGGGCACTGGGTTTCAATGAGTCTACCCTACTTTTCTGTATATCATTTCTAACCCCCTACATGAATGATGTTTGATTTTAAAAAAAGTTGAGAGGGAGAGAGAAAAAGAAACTGGGCATCCCTGTGGAAGATGGCTTAGAGGAAATAGGATAACAGGTAAAGAAAAATGTTTACTAAATCATAAAGTACCATAGGTTGCTTCATGGATCAATATTGAAAATAAGATCATGTCTATCTACCATGAAATATACTGTAGCTATTTTTCAAATACTTGACTATTTTTATCTTGAGCAAGATAGATGTTTTTCATTGATTTAGTTCTGCCATATTTCCTGATAATTTGGAAAAGCCAAAATTCTCATCCTGAAAAGAACAAATGTGCTTTTAGAGTACCCTTTAGGAAACTGGAGGATCGTTGTCAGATGAATACTGTTGGAGTCATAAAGTTCAACGTATGTACAAATGAAAATTTAGAAAATGTATGGACTTTATTTTCTCTGAATAGAGGAGGAACAATAAAAATATAACTTTAAATTTTGTCACAGAACCTGATTTCATTCATCAAAATAGGTTCTGTATCTGCTTTTTAATTGATCTGTGATTTTTTTTGTTTCCTTTGTAGCTGTTCAAAGGTTTTGTGCATAGCATTTGAGGTACTCCAGGGCTTGCAGTACATGAACAAACATGGCATAGTGCATCGGGCACTGTCCCCTCATAACATACTTTTGGACAGAAAGGTAATTGCCAAAAAATATGTTAAATATTTGCTTGATATTTGAAATTGAAAACTACTGAAATCAGACCCACTCAGGTAGTCAGAGGGTAGGATAAGAATATATTTTCAGAATATTCATAATGAAAAGATGTGCTCGTAATGTTATAAAAAAAGTATAAGTTATATAAATCCCTGTGTTTCCACATGCATTGCTCTCTTTTTCCTAAGGGTCAGTTCCTAACATCATGTCTGTTTTTCTTTCATTTGTTTTCCAAAAAAGTATGTATTATAGCTTCTTAATCCACCCCTCCTCTGAATTTGCTTTTATCTAAAGAAATCCTCTCAATTCACATAGAATATCTTTTCTCATAGCACAACCGCATTGCATTTTCTCCTCTTTATTCTTTGTCCCTATTTTCTCTTTTTTATGTTAGTCCCCATTCTCCAGTTGTTCATATGTAGCTCCTTTGGTTTTTTTTTGTTGTTTTTTTTTTTTGGAGTGCTGTTTCTACACTTGAAAATTTTGTGAGTGAGTCATGAGAAGCTAGTCAACCCTTCTAAAAGAATTATAGTTTGCAATGTGGTATATTTCAGGAATAATCATAATTTCACTAGATATCATGTGAAAATAGGATTACTCTTTTCCTCTGATTCTTTTCCAGACTTTCAGTACAGTTACCCTATGACATTAAAAATCACAAAAGAGAAAATGGTGCTTATTAATTTCATATTTATAACAGTAGAGTACCTAACCAATGTGGATTGCTTTAAAATATAAATGTTTTGTAATTCTGGGGAATAAAGTTCTGAGGAAAAACAACAAACTAATTTTGAAATCAACTTAATTTTTTAATCTTAAATATCTAGAAAAGGGAAAATTTAAGAGATTTATAAAAGATATTTGCCTTTTATAGAACTTCAGTTTTGTGATAATTATGATTATTCTCAAACAATATAAAAAATTGTTGGAAGTCTAGCAGACTCACTAACATGTTGATGATTTGGGGCCTGACCTTTTCAGTGAAGAACTCCCATGGCAGGGCTAAATTATAATGTTGTGAATGGAATTGCAACTCACTGAAATAAAATATTGTGTGAAAGTTACCACAAAATATTCTAAGCAAGGATTCAAGGCAAATGAGAAGACTTTTGCTTCTTTCACTTTGTCAAAAAGGTTGGAAAATATAAACAGCAAAAATTTTTATGTTTCTGTATACATACGTGTATACATACATGTATATGCATACTTAGACATATAAGTATATATGAAATATATCGATTGCATTTTTAAGAAATATAAAGCAGACTTCAACTATTAGGAAATAGTTTTTGATAAAATTATGATAACTATATTTGAATGTGTCTGACTATATGATGGATTCTTTACTTATAAAATATGTAATGATGATTTTCCCTACCAGTAATCTTAACATCCTTCAGAGTGATTTTTTTCCTTTATTTTTGTAGGGACATGTTAAATTGTCTAAATTTGGACTTTATCACATGACAGCTCATGGTGATGATGTTGATTTTCCAATTGGGTAAGAATGTTTTCTTTGAGCTCTGTCCTAAACTTTGTAATCTTTGATAAAGTGTGTGTTTTGTTAATTATTTTTGACATTACTTTTTCACGTACAACTAGCTTTTATTAACATAACTTACTTTTTCAAATACTTTAAAAAGAGTAGACAATGAATTTTCCCAGCACCCAAAAGTTCCCTGATGTTGCTCTTTCATTGAATTGGCAGACAGGCTGACACATTATTGATCTTGTTTACTTTATATTGTTCACTAATTAATTTTATTTAATTCAGAATTAGATAAATGTGAAGCAGGAATCCTGACAAGATTCTTACGTATGTCCTCAAAAGATGGAGAAAAATTGCTCTCATATTATTTTTCTTTGTTTCTGAATTTAATTCCCTACTTTTTAAAGGTATAATTGTATCTTAAGACTCAAATCATTGTAAATTTCAGAGGTGATGGGATAGATTCTATGCCTGTAAGTCTGTGTTTAAGTTTGAGGTCCTTATTTGATCATTTCTGATATAGAGATATAGGTTTATGTTGTCCTCCAAGAAAAGAATGAACATTTTCTTTCATCCTGTTCTCAAATGTATGCTTTTGACATAGATCTTTGTGTTATTTTTATTGTGTGGTTGCTTTTTAAACATTTAAATAAGATAATTCTTTTATTATTTGAGTGTTTAATTTTGACATTATTTTAGGTATATAGAAGTTATAAACTAGTCCAAAAAAATGCTATATACCCTTTACTCAGATTCCCCAAATATTAACATTTGACTACATTTGCTTCACCTCTTTCTTTCCTCTTCTTCCTACATATGTATGTGTGTATAGATATATTTTTAATCATTTAAGAGTAATTAGCACCTATAAGTGACCCTTACCCCTAAATATTTTAGCTTATATTTGCTAAAGTAAGGAATTTTTTTACATAAACACAAATAAATTATCAAAACCAAGAAATTAATATTGATATAAATATATAAGCTACGAACCTTCATCACACTTTTTAGTTATTGTGTGATTGTTTTTAATAGTATCCATTTGTGTTTTGCTGTTTCAAACTCTCTAAAGTCAGTTTTATCATCCCATTACTGAGAATTGTGGGTCAGAGTCATGGAATATTTTTCTGCTTAAAAAGTTAATTATATGTTTTGAAAAAGATGTATTGTAAATTACGCTTTTATTTTTAAAAGTTAAATTATAGGTTTCTTACCAAAACTAGGTTATGTTAGGACATTGAGCAAAAAAAGGGAAAAGACTCATGGACATGGACAACAACGTGGTTATTGCAGGGAGGGGCGGGGGGTATAAGAGGACTAAATGGTAACTGAAAAAAAATAAATAAACTGTTTAATCATTCTTTCCTTTATTTATTAAGAACGTATTTATTGAGCACCTTCTCTTCTGCTTGCTGAATATACAAAATCAATAAAGTATGTTCCTGTCTTCAAGAGGCTCAAGGTTTATTGGTTTTTTTTGTTTGTTTTGATAGCCTACTTATGAAGTACATAAATTCATAATTTTAAAGTTCTGCATTTCAAAACTTGTGGATATAGGCAACAAATAATTGTTGTTACAAGCACTAAAACAGTATTTTGTAAAAGTCTTTACTATTTGTTTAAAAACAAGTTTTGAATGTAATAGAAATATGTTCACATTAAAGCTCTAGTATCTTCATCGTATGTGATAATTACCTTTTGAAGTAGCTCTGAGGAGCTATAGTAAACATGATTCCTGCTGCTCCTTTATTTTGTTTAAATTAATTTGTGTGAGAGAGAACTCCAAAAACATAACATAAACAAGAATTACCTTAATTTTTTGCCTTTTACTTAAAGGTGCTTTAGGGTATGATGATAAACAGAAAAAAGGAAGTGATTTTTCTTAAAACATATCAAGCATTTTTGAACTACATTTGAATTGAAAATGCTTGGGTGGAACTGGTCTTATGTTGCTATTTGGTCTGGCTTACTTTGAAGTCTTCGACCCAAAGGGTCCCAACTGAAAGTATCAAAGAGCAAAATGTGAAACATTAGCCAGGAAAAATAAAGTGATCAAAAAGCAAAGGCATGAAAGAAAATATTTATACCAGAAGAAGCTTTCAGTTGATTCAAAAGACAAATATTGAGTAATAACAAAGTAAAATGTTAACATCTGTTTCAAAATATTATAAAGAGTTAGAATTGGACATTCATTTTAGCATGCCAGTAGCTTAATATGTTGTTAAAACTTCAAACAGGTGATGAAAGCCGCTATTTACCTCACCAGTCATACAACAAGGTTCTGGTAATTTTCTTTCAGTGTTAAAATACTATGTTAAAGAAAAGATACTTGTTACAAAGAGATATTCTACATTAAGAAACAATCTTAGGGCTCATTGTTTTTATTAATTTAATCAGCCCTTGATTTAAGCAAGGGCCACCTCTATGCTTCTAGAACTCACTAGTCAGGGTTTTAGATATGATAATTTACTTACAGTGTTCCTTGACTTTTAACTACTCATACTATTATTTGGGGGGTTACATGTGCTGGAAATCAGGATTAAAAATGGCCACTTTTTCTGGACATGTTATGAAGATGATGATAAATGTGCAACATTGCCTTTGTGACATATTTTCTAGTTTTATTAATGTATTTACATACCTATATTCACAAATATTTATAACAGTTTAATTAGGTAGGCATTATTATTTCTATTTTACAGATGAAGAAACCCATATCATACTTAGAATATGTGCTAGGACTGGAATGTACACCACAGGCATTACTATATCAAGTCTAGTACTATTTCTACTAGACTTCAGCTGTTTCCAGAGACACCCCATACTCTTTTGGAAGAGCAATATAATATCTTAGGGTAAAATGACCTAGTACAAATTTGTGTCTGAGAGAAATACATGGAGAAATTAAAAGGAAATGTTAATATCACTCTTATGATACTAAAATGAAAGAAAAAAATTAATTTGTCCATTTAAATTTAAGTTATGCTCCCTGACTTAATTGGGTTGTATTTTACAAGTAAATAAGAAGTATTTGACAATCATACTGTAAGAAGGTATCTATAGAAACACACAAGAAGAAAAATGGAAGTAATAAGTGAGTGCTTACATGGTATTTATTACATAGATGTTACATATACCTAAATATATTTTGATTAACATCATTATTGCAGTGTGATGTAATAATCTAATATCATTGAATCAGAAAATCTAGATAGAAAAAATATCTAGATGGTTGTGCTCATGACTGAACTTGACAATTAATGAAGGAAAGGGTAGGTACACATGCAACAGAGCAGAAGTTCACTCATTTTCCATTTATATTCTGAAGCTTTTGTGTACAGTCAGCAAGATTCAAACTTAACAATTGCTAGTAGGCCTGCCTCTTATGTATGATCTGCTTTTTAAATTGTTGTCTCTAGGACAGTCCTAACTGGCATTTTGATAAGGGGTTAGGCAAAAAATACACATGTATATACAACATATAAACCCAGACAACAGTGTGGTGACAGCAAGAGGAAAAAGGGGGTGGGTGTACGTGGAGGTGGGCAAAGGGGACACAAATGGGGACGGAAAGAGACTTCGCTTTGGGCAGAAGGCACCAGATGCACCGTGCAGATGATGTTTTGTTGAGTTGTACACTTGAAAGCTATATCATTTTGTGAAGCAGTGTTACCCCTATAAATTCAACAAAAAAATAAAATATTCTTTTTATCAACAAAAATATACTGAGTATATCTTTAAGTTTCATTGACAGTGGCTGAGGATTTATAAAAATGAATGATACACCAGTGCCCTCTAGGAGTTTATTTATATGAGAGGTAAACTTTTGTATATTAAAAAATATAAACATAAAAACCTCAAAATGTGTAATATTACATGTTATGTATAGCCTGTTACATAAAATACAGAACAGGTAAAATGAGCAGCTGATAGTCACTAGAGAACCAAAAGAAAGATACTAACAAATACTATAGGGATCACTAAGGAGAAATAATTTCCACCTTAACAGATCAACTTCAGGTTCATGGTATTATTCATGAAATGAATTTATCAGAAAAAAAGAGTTTTAGTCGTATAGGAAGATTTTCTTAATGTAATATGATTTTCTTACCAATTTCTTTATATTTTACCATTGAATTTCTCTCCTAAGCATTTCCCTGGTCCTGATGTATAGTAATATTTATCTTCAGTGAAATATACTTAAATTAAACGATATCAAAATCTCATGAATAGTAACTAGGATGAAATGGTTGATTGGAGAGAAAATACAAAATCCCCAAATTCCTAAAGAGTATTTTAAAATTTGAAAACACCAATTACAGAAGTGTAGAAAAAGTTGCCTTTCCCAAAAAGATACTGAGACCAGACTCAGACAAATTCTACCAAGTCTGTAATGAATGGTTAAACTCATTGCTGTTTAAGTTATAATACTGTACATTTCAGGATTTTTTAGGGACCTTTCATTTTTAAATTTTGGGAATATATTTTATTTAATTCACATATCCCAAAAGTATATTTTTAATAAGTAATCAATATAAAAATTATTGAGATCTTTTACATTTTTTCTTTTTTACAGGTCTTCCAAATCTAGTGTGTACTTTCATACTTACAGTACATTTCAAATCATTCTAGCCTTATATCAAATGCTCAATAGCCACATGTGGCTAGTGGTTACCATGTTGGAAGTGTAGCGCTAAAGAATAAACATCCAAATTTCTTGTCACAATTTACAAAGTCCCACATTTCTTCTAGCCTGATCTTCTGCCTCTCTCCCACATACGCACCCCACTCTTTGTTCTCACCTTATTGTGCTGCATGTACGCTCCTTCACACGTCCATGATTGCTGCTCTTTCTTCAGTGCTGCCCCCTCTCCTGTGAGCCCTCCTTGCCCCCCAAGTCTGCTCCCTCAGCACTGCCGCTTTTGTTGAGTGGTAAGCTACTCTGACACTTACCCTAAGACTTCTCAAAGATACCACATAAAATGTTTAAGTACAAATTTTACTTACCGTACTATAATTTTAAATTTATTATTATAACACTATTAAATGTGGCATCCTGTTATTTTGTCATTATTAACAGATGACTTGATTATCTATAAAAACTACTCAAGAGTCCTCAAAAAATTATTATAATAAAGGTGTTACAAGGATACTAGACACAATATTAAACAAAAATTATTTATAAATCAGCAGAAAATGTGAAATGCCTAACAAGAATCTAATGAAGTATAATCAATAATTTTGTGAAAAAAATGCATTTTTTTGAATACCTAAATAAATATGGATCTATGATGTTCATAGATTGTTAGGGTCAGTGTTGGAAATAGGCCAGGTCTCCCTAACGTGTCTCAACATTTGATCTAATTTCAGTAGAAATTCCAACTCTGTGTGTGAGTGTCTGTGAGAGAGAGAGGGAGATATTACAGGATAATTCTAATATGTGTATATATATAGAACAAACATCTGAAAAGGACCTAGACACTCCTAAAGATAAATTAAAGAGTATGTGTGTGTTGGGAGGGCTTGTAACATTTATCAGTAATTATTGCATAATGTTATTAAAATAGATTAAAAATAGTATAATAATGCTCAATATTTGAAACAGGGCTCAATATTTGAAACAGGGCTCAATTGCCCTGTTTCAGGAATAGAGATATGTAGGAATAAAGACAAAATTGTACCTTTCATCATATGCAAAAATTATTCCAGTTAGACCAAGAAACTTAAATATGCAAGGTAAACTATCAAACTTTTAGAAAATAACACAGATCATTTTGACAAGATAAAAAAATCACTTAAGTATGGGAGAAAAGATTAATTAATTTGAAAGATTGAGGACTTATCATTCATAAACAAATACCAAAAAGAGAATGAAAAGACAAGCCAGAATATGGCAGAAATTATTTTAAGTCATAATTAATAAAAATGAAATTAATATCCAGAATTATAAAGAACTCTCTCAAAACAGTAATAGAAATACAAACAACTATGGAGTAAGGGTTAACATAGCAAGCATGTCACAGGTATCCTTAGAAACTAAGTCCTCCTTACATAGTTGGTCCTTGACTAGCACGTGGGAACTTCAATTTCAAAAGCATTTGATCCCATGGTTTCCGAACTAATAAGGCTGGTTTCCTGTGCTTGTTTGTGTAAAAAATGTGGTTTATGCAGAACAATGACTTTCCTTCTGGGGGTCTTGAATCTTGATGTGTTCTAAGCTGAAGATGCTTATATGACCAGTTAATAAAAACCTTGGGCACTGAGCTTTTAATGAGCTTTCCTGGCCAGAGCATTGCATGCGTGTTTGCACATTTTTCTTGCTGGGGAAAAGTGTGTTCATGACTTCTGATAGGAGGGAGAGAGCTGAAGGAAACTTACATATACAGATTCCTCCAGATTCCCTGTATGTCTTTTTTCCCTGTGATTCAGCTATCTATATATTCTCATTCTGTCACTGTAATAAATCCTGCCCATCAGGCGGTGAGGGACAGATACCATATGATCTCACTTTTAACTGGAACATAATCAACAAAAGAAAAAAGCAAGCAAAATATAACCAGAGGCATTGAAATTAAGAACAATCTAACAATAGCCAGAGGGGAGGGGAGAAGGGTTTGCAGGGACTACTGTAAAGGACACATGGACAAAACCAAGGGGGAGGGTGGAAGCAAGGGAGGGAGGTGGGTTTGGATGGGGTGAGGGGGAGTGAGTGGTGGGGGAAGATGCAGACAACTGTAATTGAACAACAATAAAATAATTTTAAAAAATGCAGGGAAGAAATCCTGACTGTGAGTACATCTGTATGATGAGTTTTATTTGTCCTGATAAATCTCTAAATATGAGGGTGGTGTTGGGGGTCACAACACAACAACTTAACAGAGAAATGGATAAAGACCTAGAGGGTATTTTGCTAAGTGAAGTAAGTCAAAGACAGACAAAATCATGATTTCACTCATATGTGGAATCTGAATAACAAAATAATTGAACAAACAAAATTGAAACAGACTAATAGAGACACAGAACAGACTGGCTACCAGAGTAGTGGGGGCTTGGGGAACTTGGTGAAAGGGGTAAAGGGATTAACAAGTAAACATTGATAGTTAAAAAATAGTCACTGGGGATATGAAATACAGCATATGAATATAGTCAATAATATTGTAATAACTATGCTTGAGGTCTGTCCAGAAACAGCCCAGCCATTGTTAATATAAAGAGAATGGTTTGCATGATATCCATGTAACCTGGCAGCCATGAAGAGTGGACTGGAACGTGCATGTATGAACAAGGACGACTTCACTGCTTTGGTCAGTGGGGGTGGTAGATGCTGTTGAGTGAGCATGTGTGCTGTGTGGCCATCGCATTCAGAATGACTGAGTGAGTAGAGCAAAGAATCTGCATCAAATTTTGCATTAAGCTTGAACATTCCACCACAGAAACTATTCAGATGATTCAGGAGGCTTTTAGGGGTGATGAAATGAGTACAGCACAAATAAAAGTGTGGCACAAACACTTCAAAGATGGTTGAGAATCTGTTGGAAGTGGCCCACATTCTGAAAGGCCTGCAACAAGCAGAACACCTGAGAAAGTTGAACATGTACGGGCTGCGATCAACAAAGGTCGGTGATTCACAGTGTGAGAACTAGAAGCTGATCTGGGGATTCCAAAAGCTACTGTGTCCGAGATTTTCATGCAGGATCTTGGCATGAAACATTGTGCCAAAATTCATCCTGCGGCTTCTGCCACCAGAGCAGAAGGAACATGATGCTGCCATTGGCAGAACTGTGTGAGGTCCCAAGGTGCCTACTTTGAAGGGGACTGCGGTGTTATCATCCTGTGTACAATGTTTCTTGTATCTTGTATCTTCTTCAAATAAATATCTCTAGTTTTCACATTACATGGCTGGGTACCTTCTGACAGAACTTGTATGGTGCCAGGTGTGTACTGGAAATATTGTGGGGAATACTTTGTAAAATACATGATTATCTAACCACTATGTTGTATCTCTTAAATACAAAATAATATTGAAGGTAAAAAATAAAGAAAAAATACTTGAACAGGCATGTCACAGAACAGTACACCTAAATATTTAATAAACATGAAAACATGCCTCAGTCTTATCAGGGAAATACAAATTAAAATCAATGCTATATAAGGCTTCACCTACCAAATTGTCAAATATAAAAAAGCCTGTCACTATCAAGTGTTGGAGAAGAACTAAAGAGTAGGAAATGTAATATACTGCTAGTGGAAATAACAAATTGATTCAATGCCTTTCCAAAAACCTTTGCCACAATATCATAAAAAGTTAAAAATAGCTTAGAAATTCAATTCTTGGTTTATACCCTTGGGTAAACTTTCACAGATATACATTGTACATAGTACACTGTTTATAATAATTATTTTTATTTTTTTATCCTCACCTAAGGACATTTGTTTAGTTCCTTTCAGAGAGAGATGAAGGGTGAAGGGGAGGGAGAGAGTGAGCAAAACATTTATGTGAGAGAGAAACAACAGTTTGGGGATTGAACCCGCAGCAACCTGGGCCTGTGCCCTGACTGGAAATCAAACCCGCTACCTTTGGGTCTTCAGGACATCACTCCAAGCATCTGAACCACACTGGCCAGGGTGGAGTAACACTTTATAATATTTTAAAAACAGCAAACAAGTTAAATAACCATTATATTAGAATGGATAAGTAAGTTATGATATATTCATAAAATAGAAGTAAAAATTAATGATATAGCTATACACAACAGTATGGATGACTTTCAAATAAACAATGTGGACTAAAAAAATAAATCACAAAAGAATACTGTCTAGTAATATAAAGTTTAGAAATATGTTGGACTAAATATACTTAGGAGTACACATAAATGGTAAAACTGTAAAGAAATGTAAGAAAATTATAAACATCAAAATTCTAGCTGTTTCTTCTTTTTGAGGGGGATACCAGGGAAGCACAATTAGGGAGAAGCAGAAATAGACATTTAGTGATAATAAGATATTTTTTAAGCTGCTTGGTAAATACACAGGTATTTATCAGAGCTTTATTTTCTATACCTTATTCATAGTTAAACTCTGTTTTTAGTAAATATTTATTCACTACAGTACTTACTAAAGCGGTTTTCAAGAAAATTTATGTCAGTGAAGGTAAAGGGAAATTGTCACCCTCTTGTTTTGCTTATAAGAATATAAATTGGTACAATCTGGAAGAGCAAATTGGTGATATATATCAAAATTTTAAATACATATACCTTATAACTTTGTAGTGCCATATCTAGAAATTTGTCATCTTTACATACATTATGGAAAATGAAATATTCATATTCATTTCAACATCATTTATAATAGTAAAAGAATGGAACTTCCAAAATGTTCTTCATCAGAATTTGGTGAGATAAATTAAGAACCTCAGTACAGTAAAATTATTGGCAGTTTTCAGAAAGAATGAGGCAAATCTGTACTTACTGTTGTAGAATGATCCCTATACTTTAAGTGAATAAAAAGGGTACAGAGTAGTGTGTATAGTATGCTGCCTTGTGGGACAGCGGTGATGGGTGGTCAAGTTTACATATACGTAAATATGAATGAGTGATGGGAGTACAGAGGAGAGTCTTAGTTTTTTATAGATCTTAAAAATATTTTGACTTCCTATTATTCAAAATAATAAATGCTGTTTTCAATGATAAAATGTTCTACTTTCCCCTTTTGGAGTTCATAATAATTATTAATTTTTTAATATATCATTATAGGTATCCATCATACTTAGCACCTGAAGTAATTGCACAAGGAATTTTGAAAACCACTGATCATATGCCAAATGAAAAACCATTGCCTTCTGGCCCCAAGTCAGATGTATGGTCTCTGGGAATCATTTTATTTGAACTTTGTGTGGTATGTATAAAGAACTTTAAAATAATAAAAAGAAATTGTATGTTTATTAGAAAAATTTTTGGATAGGAAAATTAGTCATAATATGTTTTTGCTTTGCAAATTGACTATTATGAAGAGAAATGGCTTAATTCTCAATTTGATTTTTAGAAAAATTCTGTTTGACAGTTATTTTGGCTATTATTTTGGTAACTCTAGAAATGTTTGCACTTTTACTAATTGTTAAAGTAAATTTTTCTAGGTATAAACACCATTTTGGTATCTCTAGAAATTTTTATACTTATGTTAAGTATAAAAAATTACACTGTACTGTCACTTTCTAAACTGTTTTCACTAAAAATGCTTACATTCTCTGATATGCTCTAGCTCTCTCCCTTCTATGGTAGTCTTTTTTTTTTATGGTAGTCTTCTTAAATATCTTCTCTTTTGTTCTCTAATGTTTCCTATAGGACTCACTTTGTTGGCTTTTTATGAGGCCTTCCCTAGAAATCCTCTGTATTGATTAGGATAAAGATTAAACTGCAGTTAAAAATACAGGAAGTAAAAATGCAGTAGCTTCAAGTACGTAGATGCTTTTTCTCCCCCATGTAAGGGTCCAGCAGGGGTGGGGTGGGCTTTATTCCACAATGTCATGCAGAAACCTGGGCTGTCAGGGATGTCTCCACCATGCTCATCATCTGGTTTCCAAAGTTCTCTCTTTATCGCCCCTGGAGTTTTTTTTTTTTTTTTTTTTGGTTGTTTTTTTTTTGTTTGTTTGTTTGTTTGTTTTTTTAGCCATAAGGAAATGAGAGGAGTGATTTCATGGTAACTGTATTTAAGGATTTGATCTAAAAGTTGCAATTATCCACTCTATTTTCACTAGTGATAATTTACTCATTATTGCCACATGTAGGTAAGAGAGACTAGGAAATGTTGTCTTCAGCTGGACACCTAAATATTGAGAAGGATGTTGAGGATGAATTTGGAGGGACAACTAACCATCTGTTAATTTTACCTTCAAGTATCTGCTTCATTAGGTTCCTATCTTTATTACTCCCCTTTCCTTTACAGCACTTGTCAAATTTGTCTACTTTACTTGGACTATGCAGTCTTTTGAGGCAGAAATTTTTATTATTTATCTATTATTTCTGTTTTCCAAGGAATTTTCAAGATATTTTAAATATATTGTCATTAATTTTTACCATATTTAAGAATTAGACATTATTTCCTCATTTTTGTATTTAGGAATTAATTCAATAGCAGAGGTAATAAAGCATTATAATTGAGGTATGTCTTATATGAGTAATTCAACGAAGGTTAATATTTACTGTATATATAGCATCATGACAAATTCAACAAGAAATAGACTGTGATTAAGACACATACCAAAGGAGCTTATAAATTCAAATCTATAAACTTTGAAGATAAACAGAGATCTGAGTGAATACCAAGAAAGGAAATATTAATTTCATCATGTGGGATTTATGACATTTTAAGTGCTATTCAAAGTATAGGCAGTCTAATTTAAGGATGGCAAACTGAAAACACAGGCTTAAATCTTCCTCAGCATCATCAAACCTTTGATTTAAAATATTAAGATATAAATTAATAGCATGCCAACAACTAACAAAGGGAACTTTTGGTACACTAAAAATTCTGAGAAAATAGGGGAGAAGCTCACTGGAAAGTTACTGCAGCCTCTCAGCCACCCAGAAGTTTTCATAGTTCAAAGGTGTATAGAATTTTGTAAACATATGCGTACTTACATAACAAATATCAGGCATCTAAAGATGACCTCTACAAATGAAAACAACAAACAGAAGAATTTACAACATTGAAAAGACTACAATATATGTGTATGTTCTTTAAGAAACAAAGGAAACAATTCCATTCATGAAACCAGTATAGAAACTATGAATCAAGAACATTTGCTGAAAAAGAAGAATCAGCTAAGACTTTAAAGAAAAAATATGTAATTTTGAAATCAAAAACATAAATAGGTGGCTCATAGGAAACTGGACAGATTGAATATAAGAAGATGAAGGTGAGTAATTCTCCCAGAATATGACACAAAGAGAGATTGAAAATATTTTAAAAATTTGAAAGAAATTTTTTAAGACAGGGAAAATAGATTCAAATGTCCTAATATCTGTCTTATAAAAACATTGGAAGTAGAAAGTCCGTGGTGTGAAAGAACCATAGTGCCTTGTAAGGGGAATGAAAATAATCAAAACATACAAACAACAACAAATACCTGGAAATCTTATGCTAAATTTTTAGGAGATAACCAATAATAAAATAATACACAATATTTATTGAGCACTTATCAAGAGCCAGATGTATTTTCTAATCTCTTTACATCTATTATCGTAATTTTCACATGAGTCTTATTATCAGGTTTTTGTTTTCTTTACAGATGAGGAAATTGAGGTACAGAAAAGTTAAGCAACCTCTTCTAGCTATATAACAGTATGTATCTGAGCAGATTTGTACCCATCAATCTGCATCCAAAAGTGGTACACTTAACCAAAACACTAAACTGTCTTTACTAAGCTCTGATGTCTTTGTCAGTGTTAATGAGTAAAGGACACATACCAAGAATGAGAATTAGATTGGCAATTAACTTCTTAGCATTGTGGAAGCAAGCAAACAGTGGGACAGTGTCATCAGTGTCCTCAGAGAAAGTAATTGAATTCTTTAATTCAAGTTCACTGCACAAAATTAACATTCAGCAGTGAAAATGAAATAATGGATATATAGAATTTTGATAGACAGGAAGAAAAATTTACTGGTAGTAAAATAGCATGAGTCAAAGCCAACAGACCTGAACACAGGCAGTGTGTCCACTGTAACCAAGTAGAGCTGCAACATGTGTGCTATGTTCATCACAAGGTAGACAAACAGCAAGCATTTAGACTGAAAGATGTATTAAAGTCACATCTAGGAGACTTTAAAGGCTAAATTGAGAAGTTTATATTTGGTTATATAAGACATGGAGGCCATTTAAAGTTTTTAAACAGATGTTGATAAAATCAAAATTTTAGACTATGATACAATTTTTAGATGGTTAATGTGGTATGTAAGAGATTGAGAAGAGAGAGGAGTGGTGACTTTTTTCAATCATCTCTCCAACCTATAGTTCTAATTTCATGAATATTTGAGAAAGATTTTTTTCTTTTTAAAAAAATTGGAGTCTTATTTTCGTTATATAAAAACCATGCTATCTCTTCTTAACTTTCATATTCTAAGTCATATAAGTTTATTTGGTTATAATAAAAGAAACAAAGTAACAGTCAACATTTGTGAAGCCTTTTCAACGTGCAAAAAATGCTAAGCATCTCTACTGAAACTACAGTAAATATTCCATCTTTATGGATGAGAAAGGTGAGGCTTAAGGTGATTAAGTTATTTACCCAAGTTTTATAAGTGGTGATAGAATGTCAAATTTGACACACAATATTTTCTCAACATGTAATCATTGATGTCAGAAGTATTTGATTCCAGACTTCATTCCAAGGAGCCCCCTGAAGCCAACTAATAAACAAAGTATAATGTATGTGTCTTAACATAAATATACCAGGTGCTCTGGGAGAACAAAGGATGACTCTAAAATTATTGTGGGAAAAGGAAGTTTCATGGAATGTTTCTTAATAGAGACAACAGACTGCCTGGATTATAATATATAAGTAAGAATTAGTTGGATAGTTGGAAGGGTAATCGGAATCTTTCCCGGGAGGAATCTTGTACTCCTATTAAAACTCCTGGTAGCCTGGAATCCACCTAGACATTCAGGTATGTGTAGGTTTCAAAAGCACTTGAAGTCAAACTAAAATTTAATGATTGTGTGTGTATGTGTATTTATATACACACACATATATAGAGACAGTGTTTAAATGTTAAATAGTATGCAACATTTTGAAGAACATGTACCCAGTAATTTTTGTTTAATTGAACTAATTTTAAAAATCTAATAAAACTTCAAAAATGAAATAGAAGTACCTAATAAAATAATTTCGGTTCTGAAGAAAAAGATCTCCCTAGAAAAAAAAGATGCAAATGTTTACGTGAATTCTTTTCCTATTTTATTTAGGGAAGAAAATTATTTCAGAGCTTGGATATTTCTGAACGACTAAAATTTGTACTTACATTGGGTAAGTGTCATACAATTTATCTTTCAAATACAAATACAATTTTTAGTGACTGTTAGTAATCATACACATCGAGGTTGTATTGGTCTAAAATAGTGACTACACTTCTAGAAGAGAACCATGGTGTTAAGTTTTCTGCTGACCTCAAAGTCTTCCAGAAAGTGCTTTAATTAATATCCACATCAACTGAATTATATGTGCTTTGTCAAAGAAGTTTGTTGCAAGAGACACAGTTGGAAGAATTGGTTTATATGAACCTTTGTGACAGAATCATGCATTCAGACATAAGTTGTTTTAGAGAGAAAAATAAGAATGGCATGTAAAAGGCTCATTGACTTACAGAATTTTAAAAAATAAACTGATTTTCCAAATTCTGAAAAAATAAAATAGTGAATACACTAAAATATCCTCACTTTCTTCAATGTTTTTATTGTTGACACTATTACAGATGTCCTCCATTTCTCCCTGCTTTACCCACCCCCTACACCCAACTCCCTCCTCTTCTTCCTCTCCCCCCACTTCACGTTGTTGTCTGTGTTCATGGGTGTGCACAGGTGCATATATGTTCTTTGGCTAATCTCTTCCAGTTCCCCCCACACCCTCCCCTCTGAAATAGCCAAGTAAACTAATGTGTGAAATCAAAATATGAGAACTTAAAATTATACTTTTCTGTATCAGTTTACTGTCATATAATATGTCAACTTTTGAGCTTTCTATATGATGACTCATGTGTATATAATGACTTAGGAAGAATGGTTATTATTTCTTATAACAAGCTCATGTATTTTACATACATATCAGATACAAATATTTGTAATTTAAATTTATAAAAATTTGCATAATTTAGAGTGGAATAAATTAAACATGTAAAAAGGGACAGAAAAACAGTAATGGAGCATTTTATGTAGAAGAGTAACAGATTGGTGTATAGGTTAATACAGTTTACAAATAATATTATGGAATATTATTAATAAACAATAATAAATTATAAATAAAATTCCATAAAATTTTATCACATTTACCACATTTAATTTCAGATATTGATAATATAGCTATTAAGGAGTCTTGGCAATTTCTAAATGTCTTCTAAACACTAAACTTATATTTTAAATTCTCAGAGAAATGTATACACTCTCCAAATTCTATATAATAAAAATAAATTCATCTTATAATCATGAAAAAATAATAAATGCCTTTTCAAATACATACATAGAAAGAGAAAGCATAGCCAAGAATTATTTATCTCCTTTAACACTGCTTTGTTTACATTTAAGCTGCTATCTTTCACTATCTGTGATTCAATTAATATTTAGTGTTTGAAGAATTTATTTTTACTGATATACATAAAAGTTTAAAAGTCACAAGCTTTTCAATATCACAATTTCCAAAACTTCATTACACAGTATTTTAAAAAATTATTAGAGTTGAGTACCCAGTACATCTGATAAATTAGAATAATAGCATTAATTCTTATAATTTTCCTGTTTTGTAGACTGCGTGGATGACACTATAATAGTTCTGGCTGAAGAGCATGGTTGTCTGGATATTATAAAGGTTTGCGATTATTCTGTTACTGAAAATTAGTTTATTTTGCATGTTTGAGATTCAATAGCAAGCTATTTAAAGCTGTTTATTTGGATTAAGTCCAACAAAGACTTTTAAAAAATCAAAACACGGTGCAATATGAAGATCATGTATCATAGAAATGTATACTTGAAACCTACATAATCTTATTAAACAGTGTTACCCTAATAAATATAATGAAAAGAGAAAACAATAAAGACAAAAAAAAAAAAAACAGAGGGTTTGTGTTTGCCAGGTAAATCTTCGGAACAAAAAGAAAATCAAAGCATCCTAGATTAGCAAACATTTGAGTCAAATATATTTTTTAAATATATCATTTTAAATATTTTTTCTCTTTATTTACCAGGAGATCCCTGAAAACATGATAGATCTTTTGAAGAAGTGTCTCACCTTCCACCCTTCCAACAGGTTGGTATTTTCAGAATTTGGAATTACACTGAGATCTTTAACATATAATAAGTACTTGTTTTTTTCTTATTAGCTATAATATCAATGGATTAAATAAATATATATATAGTAATAACTTAGTCATGGCTTTAATGTATATTCATAAAAGAAGAAAAATATTAAATCATGGACAAAAAACTGGAATATACTAAAAGAAGTTACTAGTTCATTTTCTAACCTCCAACTAAAAAGTCAGTTAAATTGTGGGATATACATATTTCTAGACTCAAATGATAGAAGAGAAATGAGAATAAAAATTTATTGGAAACTTGTATTATAGCAAAGAACTTGGTTATATGGTGAGGTAAGTTCACAACTGTTGATTATATAAAAGAATTTCTGAGAGGCTTTATTTTATATTTTCATTTGAGTATGTCACTATTAGCTGTTTAGTTGTCCCTAAACTTCTTTATATATATAATATTTGAAAATAATGTGTTCTGATTTTTGTGAAGACATGTTAGGAAGAGAGGAATGATATTAAAAGTATAGTATTAGGTAAATATGCTACATTAAACTAAGGGTAGGAAGAAAATTAAGAGGCATCATTAGTGTGGAATGGCATTAAATTGTATCATTTAATGTAAGATATTCAGTAAAACAGGTACGTGGTAGTCGAGCTAAAACTAAAACATTGAGATGCCCATATGTAATAAATTTGATAGTTCATATAGGTGCAGAAAGCACAGCAGAGGTAAAAAATTCAGCATTTACTACTTACAGTCACCTGATAGTTATATAAATGTATAATTTCAGACTTTGCCAAGCAGGGCTTTTTCTATATTCTATGCTGATGAGGTATTTAACTTTTACCTATCCCCTTGAATGTGTGCCATTATTCTGGGAAATTTCAATGACTTTGGTTCATACTCTGTATTTTAATGTGTTTCTCAAGGCCAACCCCGGATGAATTAATGCAGGACCCGGTGTTCAGTGAAGTGTCACCTCTATACACCCCATTTACAAAACCTGCTGGGTTGTTTTCATCTTCTCTAAGATGTATGGATTTAACTCTGCCTGAAGATATCAGTCAGCTGTGTAAAGGTAATGATAAGTAAACATAGGCAATGTTAGAAGCCTTGTTTTTAAAGGGAGTGTACTTATCCTAGTTCCAGTTTTGACTGCGTCAACTATGTGTAATACACTAGTGAGGCTTACGGACACTCATCTTGGAATTGAGAGGTAATTCTGGATGTGCTTAACCTACCATTTTATGTAACTAAACTTTTAATCCTTTAAATTTAAATTACTTTGGAGCATAAACTTTAAGAATCAAGGAGAAGGAGTGAAACCACAAAAATTAATATGTAAAACGAAGTCCTGCTTCATCTCAAATCTTTATGCTGAAATCAGATCTTCTAATTTTCAATGGAAATTTCACTACATCAACATTTATATATCACACAATTTATTATAAATTATCTCTTACATGGTAT
Source organism: Anoura caudifer (assembly GCA_004027475.1). Taxonomy (NCBI): domain Eukaryota; kingdom Metazoa; phylum Chordata; class Mammalia; order Chiroptera; family Phyllostomidae; genus Anoura; species Anoura caudifer. The sequence goes on from PVKU01000868.1 coordinate 243,158, forward strand.
TATTGATAGGACACTTACACTATTATATTTCACATTTTAAGGGATAACACCTTTTTCTATCACACTGAAGATTACAGCTCTCAGAATGTGTGCTTTAGTGACACCAGTGAGTTGCCTTCATGCCGAAAAGTTATTATGAAATAAGTCATGGTAGGAAATAGTTATTAAACATTCATTCAATTAAGTATTCATCGAGTCCCTGCTTTGTTCCATACACTTTACCTTCAGGTGACATTCATGCCAAATGGGGAGGCAGGAAGACATTTTGTCAGATAATCACAATTACCAGTGAAGGTCAGTGTGGATATAGCAAATCAAGAAAGACTTCTCCAAAGAGCCAGCAGTGGACTAAAGACATGAACAACAGAGCAGTTTGTGTTGGTTGCCTACTCATGTGGTTTTTGCTGACCTTATTCCTGTCCCACACAGCCCAAAATAGCTGAGATATATCCCATAAATCTGTGAGGGTAAAAATTCTACTTTTTCTCAAGAAAATGAATGTAGACTTCTGGCCAAGATGGAGGCGTAGCTGGGCACGCTGTGCCTCCTCTTACAACTGAGATTAAGGACAACAAAAATACAGAACCAAAAAAAAGAAAACCCAACCAGGACAGACAGAAAATTGAATTGTGCGGGAGTCCGACAACAACGATTCACCCAGACCAGTAAGAGGGGCGGAGTCAGCAGCCAGTGGCGGAGTCTGCGGCTGGTGGACTCAGATCACAGCAGGATAAGCTGGTGGTGATCCTGGGCTTGCAGTCACTCCAGGCACACAGGCAGTGGCGTTGCCGAACACGCAAGGTGGTGGACCTTGGACACACATTCATGCACAGATAAACCAGGTGAAATGGGCAGCAAGACGGACTGGGCAACACAGGGCCCCAGCACTGGGAAGTGAAGCCTAAAAGCACCCATTGAAAATACTTGTAGGGTCTGAAGTGCTGGGAGGGAGTCCCAGCCTCACAGGAGAGTTCATTGAGGAGACCCACAGGGTCCTGGAGTGTGTGCAGGCCCACCCACACAGAAATCAGCACCAGAAGGGACCAGTTTAATAGGGGAAAGAGGCTGAAGGGACTGGGATCCACAAAAGAGTGTGGAGCAAACACCATTGTTCCTTCTTGGACCACACCCCCACATCCAACATCACAACTCAGCAACTGGGCTGCCCTGCCCTGGTGAACACCTAAGGCTCTGCCCCTCACTACGTAACAGCCGAGACCAGACAAAAACAGAAAAACCAAAACCAAGGATGGCTCAAAAAGGAGAACAGACCAGGGCCCTGGAGATAATTCACCTGAGCAACCAGGAGGTAGTCAGCCTATCAGATGCAAAGCTCATAGCACTGGTAACCAACCTATCAGAAGCACAGTTCAAAGGTCTGGTGATTAAGAAGCTCACAGAATTGGTTGATTTTGGTCGCAAATTAGAGGAACAAATGGAGGCTACAATAAGTGAAATGAAGAAAAACGTACAGGGAACCAATAGTGATGGGAGGAAAACTGGGACTCAAATCAATGGAGTGGACCAGAAGGAAGAAAGAAACAACCAAACAGAAAAGGAAAAAAACAGAAATCAAAAAAATGAGGAGAGGCATAGGTACATCCAGGACATCTTTAAACATCCCAACATCCGAATTATAGGGGTACCAGAAGGGGAAGAGGAAGAGCAACAAGTGGAAAACTTACTTGAACAAATAATAAAGGAGAACTTCCCCAATCTGGCAAAGGAAATAGTCTTCCAGGAAGTCCAGGAAGCTCAGGGAATCCCAAAGAAGGTGGACCCAAAGGGGAACACACCAAGGCACATCATAATTACATTAGCCAAGATTAAAATGAAGGAGAGAATTCTAGAAGCAGCAAGGGATAAAGGGACAGTCAACTACAAAAGAGTTCCCATCAGACTGTCAGCTGATTTCTCAAAAGTGACCTTACAGGCAAGAAGGAGCTGGAAAGAAGTATTCCAAGTCATGAAAGTCAAGGACCTCCATCCAAGATTGCTCTATCCAGGGAAGCTGTCATTTAGAATGGAAGGGAAGATAACGTGCTTCTCAGATAAGGTCAAGTTAAAGGAGTTCATCATCACCAAGCTCTTACTATATGAAATGTTAAAGGGACTTATCTAAGAAAAAGAAGATAAAAAATATGACAGTAAAAAGATAGCAAACTCACAGTTATTAACAACCAGACCTAAAACAAAAGCAAACTAAGCAAACGACTAGACCAGGAGCAGGAACATAGAAATGGAGATCACATGGAGGGTTAACAACAGGGGAGTGGGAGGAGGAGAGATGGAGAAAAGGTACGGAGAGTAAGTAGCAATGATGGTGGGTAGAAAATAAGGGGAGGGCAAGAATAGTGTGGGAAAAGTTGAAGCTAAAGAACTTATGACACATGGACATGAACTAAAAGGGGGAATGTGGGTGGGAGGGGGTGTACAGGGTGGAGGGGAATGATGGGGGAGTAATGGGACAACTATAATAGCATAATCAATAAAACATAATAAAAAGTGAAAATGAATGTACATTTTATACTCTGTGCATTTTATAATATGAATATCCTTAAGGATATCCTACTATGTTTTTCAGTTTGTGCTTTTTTATATAATATCAGCTAATATTGTCTGTTGGCTATTAATAAAAACAAAAAGTGTAATGACTATGATTCTCTTTAATTTTCCATTAATAGATATAAACAGTGATTACCTGGCAGAAAGATCAATTGAAGAAGTATATCACCTTTGGTGTTTAGCTGGAGGTGACTTGGAGAAAGAGCTTGTCAACAAGGAAATCATTCGATCCAAACCACCTATCTGCACACTCCCCAAGTAAGAAAAGAAAAATTTTGGAAATTATAAAAACAATTCAGTAATAATACATTTTTAAAAATTTTTGGTAGACATCCCAACTAAGTGGTTATGAAAGCAATTGGAAGTTAGTACCTTATTTTTTAATGAAGTGTCTAATTGCAGAATACCCATCAATATTTTTATTATTTCTAATAAGCATTCTTTTTAAAAAATAATTTGCTTATCCTTCATTCCAAGTAGAGTTATTATTATGGAATATCTTGTAATAATTGATGTTCAATAAATGAAAAATGTACAAGTCAGAACAGTAATATTTGAGAGTTAATCAATGTATATGCCTACTATGAGAAACTATTTTGTTTCCAAATATAAATCATAAATATAAATGTATTCTATGACCTTATTACTTGTTCTAGAGATCATTAAGGTGCTAAATTATTGTTGATAAAAATCTGCAGAACTGCTTAAAACACTGGGTACCATTCTATAAGTTAGACTGGAATTTAAATAGCAGTACAACCCTACTGCCAAAATTATTGCTGTTCTCTTGCTTTTAATATTTCTTCAGAGATATAACCATGAATCTCTTAAGTTTCCACCAATTCTCTAAAATTTTAATTTTAGATTTTTGTACTAGAATCAATCATTGTAGGTAACTTTAAAAATTATCTGCTGATCAGTTTTTTCATACATGTTAAATTTTTTAGGTTAGTTATTTGAGTAGACCATTGGTTCCCTACATTTTTCCCTCCTAAACTAATTTTAAAATATTTATTTCAATTATACTGCTCAGATTGAATTAAGTAGAAAAATCAGAAAATAGAATGATAAAAACTCTAAGAATAAATGCTTTAATGGATATTTAAATTCTCAAGAGTAATTTTCTAAAATTGTAAGCAAAGTTTGTGCATTTATTATTCTATATTCTTTTACCTGAGAGGTTACCATCATTACCTATGGTTTTTCTTTGTTCCTCACTTTATCATTCTTGACTCATATAAACTTTCCCAGAATCACATTTAAATAGTATCAGAAAGTAATTTTACCATTGAGCCTACCTTAGCAAAGTATGTAAATTATACTCTTTATTCATAAAATACTTTGTATTTATACTGTATTCATACCTACTCAACATATATTTAAAAATGAGAATTGTTTAGAGAGTTTTTAAACAGCAGTTATATTTTCTTATTAACTCATTCAAGTCTAAAATTTCTTTCTTTGATGAAGGGATTCATGACTTAGGATAAATACTAAATTGGATTTTGTGTACCCATTAAAATAATTTTTTAAAATTTCTTTTAGTTTTCTCTTTGAAGATGGTGAAAGCTTTGGACAAGGTCGAGATAGAAGCTCACTGTTAGATGACACCACTGTCACGTTGTCGTTGTGCCAGCTAAGAAATGTAAGGATGGTGCTTTGGCAAACTTGCTTCAGATCCTTTTTTTTTTTTTTTTCTGAAACCGTACAGATACACATAAAGCATGAATTCCTTCCTGATTTCAAAATATAAGAGAGTTTCTTTACTATGTGAGCCCAGGTGTAGCATTTTTGGCAATGCATCTGTACATCTTCAGCTTTAGTATATATGGTCTGATTGTTCACAGAGGTGGTCCTGTTTGTCTTTTCACCATCATTAAATAAAGAATTCTTACTCCTCCACATACTTATTAATACATGGTAACATAATTTTTTTAAATTGTTGCTCCAAAAGATGTGGAATGGTATTTTGTTATAATACTAATTTTTAATTCCCTGATTCTAGTACAGCTATGAATCTTTTCATATTTTTTGGCTGTTTGCTTACTTCTTCTGTGCATGACTAATTCATATCTTTCGCTCTTTTTTTATTGAGTGACTTTTTACCAATTTGAGGGCTTTTAAAAATGTATTCCCTGCAAATTTCTTCTAATCTAGCTTTCTCATAATGAATATAATTCTTTTTTCAGTGTTTTTTATTGTTTACTATGTTTCATTTTTTGTGATTTACTTATTGTAACTTATTTACAGTTATACCAAGGTTATAAATGTATTTTGTATAATGGATTTTTGTATTTTCTTCTAAAACATTTAAATTTTTTTTCATGTTTAGTCCATTAATCAACCTGGATTTTTTTAGTAAGATGTGAGGTGGGTATCCAATATATATTTCATTCATAAGAAATAAGACATCCTGTCTTAGCACTATATTGAATAATTTGATTTTTTTGATTCATAATGTCAGCTCTTTCATATATGCATGTATATGATTCTGGGCTTCTATTCTGATTTTGGACTTACTTGTTTCACATTAGCCAATAGTACTCTATCTTAGTACATAGTTTTATATGAGATCTTACAGTCTAGTAAGGGACTGTAAGATAAATCTAATTTATTCTCCTTTAAATAGACTATGAGCTCTCTTTAATCATCTTCTCAAATTTCATTAAAAATTATAGGATTTTGATTGGAAATGCATTAAATTGATAGGTTAAGTTGTGGGGAATTGATATAGTTATCATATGGAGTCCTGTTTCTTGAAAATGGTAGATATGCCACGTTAAGTCCTATTTTGTATCACAATTTCCTTTTTAACGTCTATATATCAGTTATCAAATTTATTTCTGAGATGTTTTATTGTTGCTCTTGTAAATAGAATGTGTGTATGTGTGTGTATGAAATTTCTTACTCTAAAGTCTTTTTTTAAGAATAAATATCACTATTTCACCTTTTTTCAGTTAGTGTTACCATGGTATATCTTTCTCTGTTTCTTTACCTTTAATCTATTTATGTCTTCATATTTAAAGTGGGTTTACTATAAACAACATAGAGATGGGTCTTGTTTTTTTAAAATAGTTTTTATCTTTTAATTGGTAGATTATTGATATAGTTACATTAATATCTACCATATGGGTAACTGCTCTGTATTCCTTGCCCTTTTTGTTCTCTTTTTCTCTCCCTCTTCTTCCTCCTTCCATCTCTCTGCTTCTCTTTACTATTACTTCTTTTTCCGCCTTCTCAATTTTTAATTGACCATTTTCTATGATTCCATTTTCTCTCTTTTACCATAGCAAGTATACTTCTTTAAAAATTTTTAGTGGTTGCCTTCAGTTTGCAATGTACATTTACAGCTAATATAAGTTCACTTTCAAGTAATGCTAAACTGCTTCCCAGGTAGTACAGGTGTTTTATAACTGTGCATTCCTGTTTCCGTCTTCCCATCCCTTAACACATTGCTGTCAGTCTTTTTACTTATCCATAAGCTTGTCACCAAATGCATTGACCTATTATTTTGAACAAACTGTTATTTGTTAGATCAATTAAGAATAGGAAAATGAAAAGTATTCCTTATATTCATTTATATTTCCTCTAACAGCCTTCCTTTCTTCATGTGAATTTAATTTTCTAATGCTGTAATTTTCCTTCTCTCAAAAGAACTTTTAATGTTTCTTGCAAGGCAGGTCTACTAGCAACAAATTTCCTCAATTCTTGTTTGTCTAAGAATTAATTTTTCCACTTTTGTAGGATAATTTTGCTATGTAAAAAATTATAGTTTTGTTGCTTTTTTTCTTTCAATACTTTAAATATTTCATGCTATTCTCTTCTTGCTCTCATGGTTTCTGAAGAGCAGTCTGATGTCATTTGTATCCTTGCGCCTCTATAGGTAAAGTCTACCCCCCCACCCCACCCTCACTTCCCTGGCCATGGCTTCCTTCAAGATTTTCTCTTTGTCTTTGATTTTCTGCACTTTGAATATGGTATGCCTAGGTTTGGGATGTGGGGATAGGGTTGTTTTGTTGGTTAATTGGTTAGTTGGTTGGTTGTTGTAGGGTTTTTTTGGAGGGGGCGGGGGTTGTATGTATGTGTGTTTGTATTTATCCTGTCCAGAGTTCTCTGAGCTTCCTGGATCTCTGTCTTTTGGTGCCTGTTTAATTTTGAAAATTTCTGTCATTATTACTTCAAATATTTCTTCAGTTCCTTTCTTTCTCCCCCTTCTGATATTCTATTACACATAGATTGTATCTTTTTTAATTGTTCCATCATTCATGGATATTCTGTTGAATATTGTTATTTCATTTTTCTCTTTGCATTTCAATTTAGAAAGTTTCTATTGACATATTTTCAAAATCACTTATTTTCTTAACATTCTTTTCATCTCTTTGCTTACTTTTTCCTCTTCATATATTAATCATAGTTCTTTTAAGTTCCTGATCTGATCATTATAAAATCTCTGCCATTTATGAATCAGGTTCTAAAGCTTGCTATGTTTCTTTAGAGCATCTTTTTTGCATTTTAGTATGCCCTGCAATTTTCTGTTAGAAACTCAGCATGGTATATCTATAAAGGGAACTGTGGTGAATAGGCCTTTACTGTAAGATTTTCTGTTTATCTACCTATTTAGTATTTGTATAGCATTTTTGTCAGAGGCTAAAATTTTTTCAACTGTCCTTGTTCTTGTTTTCTCTGTTGTCTTTGGGTTTCCCTGGAGACTTTTTAAGGGTCTGAGACTTTTGGTTCTTTCCATTGTAATCCATTATTATACAGAAGCCCTATTGATACAGAGGTATGGTAGGGGAGGAAAACTGTTCTGTAATCCTGTATTAGCTCTCACACTTTTAGTGAGCCCCTGTCTCTGGGCTGTAACCTTCCCATGTATGTCTTAGCTTCCCTCCCTACTTCATAAGACAGGAAAGCAATAGGCAGCAGGAATTGGGTATTTATCTTCCACATCTAAGACTAGAGGAGGCTAGAGTTGGGTGTTTTCTTTCCCCTTAGTTGCTTAGGCTCTATAAAATAGTTTTTGAAGGGCGAGTCTTTATTGATGAAAGCAAAGTACTCTGGGGGAATTTCAGAATGGTTACATTACCCTTCTGCTTACAGAAGCTGAGGGGATTTTTCGCAGATCTTTGCCCTGAGAATCTGTTGGTACGTGTAGAGGTAAAACTTGTGGAGTGTTGGCTCCCCTGCAGCTGGGTCTCCAGTTTTTCTCTCTCTAGTTAGTCCTTGCTAAGTCTGCAGCAGTTAGTCAGTTGCCCTTTAGTTTTTCTTACCAGGCTCCAGCAGTGACTTCTGCTGCAGCTTACTGTGATTCTCTGTATTTGCCTGTCTCTCCAGTTTTCCAGGCAGCATTTTGTTCTAATTCTGATCTTAAAAGGGTTGACTTCCAGTTTGTTTAGATTTTTCTTGTTGTTACAGGATGAGTGACTTTCAAGTTGTTTGAACATTGGACTTGAAGCCAAAACTCCTAGCCTTTTTATTTTAACCATCTGTAGCTGAAGCTGAAATTCCTTGCTGTTTTTCTCTAGGTTTGCAGCAGCCCCCAACCTCCCAAAACATACACACGCATTTCTTTCTTTACCTGGATTTAGCATGGTCTTCCCTTATCTGACTGGCAGTTAGTCAGGTGCCCAACCAAGGCTCCGTCCCACTGTGCTCTAAAACCGTAGGCCACAGTTACCAGGACTGGTTCCCTCCTTTTTCTCTAAGCCCAGGTTTGTGTCCCATATCACTCCATTTTCCTGATTTTTGTAAGGCTTTTTCTGTCATTTGATATTTTACCTGTCATATCATTTGAGGATATTAGAATGTCTTATCTGTCATAATGCCAGGAACAAAAAATTAAAATATGTAATTTATTACTACATGATATACTGAACTCTTTGAAGAGAGAATGTGTATAGTAGATAAACAGCAATACATGGAGCAAACAATAAACTACATCCAAAGTATATGTTTTTAACTGATTTCAATTTAGGCTTAATTTGATTAACTTATATATAACCCAAAGTTTATAAATACAAGTTAAATTGAAATTTTACTCTAGATATATTTTAAAATGATAACATTGCTGATTTTTTGAAATACTATGGAAACCAAAAAATAATTTTATCTTATACTTTTCTGTATAAGTATTTTGCTCTTTTCTGCATTTGATATACTGAATTTTTATTTAGTAAAAAAAGCAGGCAATATACTTAAAAGTAATATTTATTACTTTAAGGACAGTAAAATCCAAACTTTAAAAAATATATTAATGATGCCATGAAACTTGGGGAAATCTTATTTTTCTACTTTAAATTTTAATCCATGAAAGAAATACCTAAAGGTTTAAAGACAAGATGGATAAGTGCATGGCCTGTCAAATTTTAGACAGAAGCCAGGCATAAAGCCAGTGTTTGCCAGATTCTCAGTTTTGAGTTAAAATTTTTCTTTGGCTTTAAAAAATTATGGGAATAACTGTCCTGGAGGAGTGCACAGTGGCTCCAAGCAGTAGAAGGTCAGTGCTGGCCGCACACAGAGCTTAGACATCAGCGTCAGTGCCCACAGGGGCAGGCAGTCTGCATTCAGGTTGGACATTGAACTGGAGCAGAGCAGCAGGCAAGAGGACATTAACTTAATCACCTTGCTTAGGCTGGGTGTAAGATTTTACTTTACTTCTGCCTGCCTTCACCCAATTTTGAAGAATACCAATGTCCTGCAAAATGTTATTATTGGGGCAACACTTATTATAGTTACTTTGTGAAGAGATAATTAGGAGAATTTAACTTTATCAGTGGATTTATTCAGTATTTGAATCATACATATTCAAAATATGTTGAGAAATTCTTTTGAATTTTTTATTAGCACTTTTACTTTTGTCTTAGTTTGTATTAATTCTAAAGAAAAAATAAATCTAATTGTGTTTTAAATTAAAAGATACGTATTTTAAAGTAAACTTCAATTAATTTAAAAATATTTTATTCATTTATTAAAATTTATAGAAATTTTAAAAATTCTGAATTGTGTTTGGAAAAAATAATAGTAGTTGTATAACATTTATAAGACACTCCTGGAGGTATAAATAATCAACATATAAAAACTACTCTTCAGAGCTAAATATAATCACTAGAGGAGTACTGTATTTGCATACTTATGATAGGAATGAATTTTAAATTGTATTTTATACTTCTCTCGGTACCTTTATAAATTCATAAACTTTACATTATTTTTCCTTTTGAAATGTGGTTCAGTGTTTATGTCTCAGATTCTCATATGTAAATATTTCTCTTTTAATTCACAGAGATTAAAAGATGTTGGTGGAGAAGCATTTTACCCACTACTTGAAGATGAGTGAGTATATATCATCCCCTTTTATACATATTTTTCTTTACTGATTGTAAGAAGCATATGTTTTCTCTGAAGACTATTTTCTAAATAGAACACTTAATATGGTGTTTTGTTTTTTTAAATATTGTACCTTTTTTTCTGCTTTTGTTTCTCTTTTACAGCCAGTCTAATTTACCTCATTCAAATAGCAACAATGAGTTGTCCGCTGCTGCCACTCTCCCTTTAATCATCCGAGAGAGGGACACAGAGTACCAACTAAACAGAATCGTTCTCTTTGACAGGCTGCTAAAGGTAAGGGTTGTAATGTGGAAAGTTTTATAAGAGCCCATATTCAATCCTTATTTTTTATTTCTCTGGCAATTATTAGGGAATCTTGATGTCATGAGAAGACTAATTCTCATGACATATCTTTTCTAATTAACATTTAATTATAAAAATGATACATGTTCATGGTAAATTAAGAAGTAAAAACAAGATGCAGGAAATATGCAAAATCATATGCGACAAAAGATTAATAGCCATATGTTTAAAGAACAATGAAAAATCAGTAGGACAGACACTCATATTGAAAGAGAAATGAATAAAGAACATAATAGAAACAACTAATCAGTAAATCTATCCAAATGTTTAGCTTCACTAGGAATGAAAAAAATTTTACTGGGTTTTTTTTGATTACCAAATTAGTAAAGTGAACAAAGGCATATTAAGATTGGCACTCTCATTCCTTTGGAATAAGTATAAATTGATTGAAACAGTGTATAAGCAATTTCAAAGTATACAGGGGTCCAACAAAAGTAACACCATTGGTAGGGTTGTGAATGTCTTGCATGAGATAGACAGCAATTTGAACATTTCACCTAAAATGTCATATGATTTGCTTGAGTGTGATATTGTTACAGAATTACATGCTTATGATTTTGAAATAAAAGATTTTTATGTAATGAAAAGGGGCATTATTTGTGCCAGACCCTGTATATAGAGAGCCTTAACAATAATGTATACCCTTTGTCCTAATAATTATTTTCTAGAACTCCCTCCTAAAGGACAAATTTATAAAAGGAAAGATTTATATGCAAAGATATAGAAGTAGCCATAATAACATATTTATTTAATAACATATTTATTAAATACTTTCTATATCACCAGATCTTTTACAAAGTGATAAGCATACATTATTTAACTCATATGAGACTGGTAGTATTATTCTCCATATGACTCATTGGTAATTGTCTCACAGCACCAAATAGAGTGGAATGACTGAAAACAGTAGAATGAGTTCTCCTCTTTGGTTATACTATACAAGGTTTATAGAATATAGGGATCCATTGCACTGACAGCTTACGTGTGTTAATGGTACCAAAGTAGTTACATGAAAGACAGAAATTTATTGAAGATTTCTTTCAATTTTATCACTAGTATGTATTTAGGACTTTTAGATGAATATATGGTACTTAGTAATTTGAGACACTTTTATATCTTTTTTTTTCATCTCTAGGCTTATCCATATAAAAAAAATCAAATCTGGAAAGAAGCAAGAGTTGACATTCCTCCACTTCTGAGAGGTTTAACCTGGGCTGCTCTTCTGGGAGTTGAGGTAAGAAAGAAAAGAGAAGGTTAGAAGTTGATTATAAGAGTGCTAAGAAGAATAGAAGAAGTAGGAAAGGGCTTTCCAAATATATGTTTTTCAAGTTGTTAGAAAGTTATGTAGTAAAATATAAGCATTAAGAATATTTGGTAATTTTAAGTGAGAAGAATGGAGGAAAAGAGCACAATAGCAAAATATAATTGAAGGTTTGTTAGATTTATGATACTTAATATTTCATTTAATGGAGCTCATAGAAATTATCTTAATTATTAATTTTCAAATCAGATTATCTTCTGAACATATATTTCAGTTATAAGTATATTATCATGCCTATAAAGTATGTTTATTTAGGAATAGAATTGCCTATTTGTAAGTAGTTCTATCTAAGTTTGGAGAAATCTTCCACTTGAACTATATCAAAAATCATTAACATAATTTAGTGCCTTTTGGCACACCTATCCCACAAGAACCATGCTGCCAAGACAGATAGCTACTTTGTCTTGTACAATGCCTCCTCTGTGGCAATGAGGAAAGTAGACGTGTCTCAAATTATCAGGGTGAGTTGCAGTACTAACAGAGAACACTGGTAAGAGCAGTCATGAAAATGGGCCAAATTCTCATCCCCCCCTTTTTTTCCCATCAATTTCTTTGTCATCCTGCCTCAGATATTTTCTAACCAATGTCTTATGAATATCCAACATGAGTTGTTCTCCTTAATTCCCTCAAACTATTTTTAATTCTTTTCAGCTTCCTTTTAAAATAATCTTATTTATTCCTGATTCCTTCAATGAGATTCTACAAACATCTTTGAGTTTGGGTGGTTGCTTTATAAGAATGCCTGTTGTTCCATACCACACATTAATAGTTAGAATTGTAGAACAATATAATGCTAAAGTTTAAGGTTACTTGTGAGGTCAGGTTGTCTAAATTTGTCATTAAATAGACATACCATAGATGTTGATACAGCAAATGTCATAATTTGCACCCCAAATTACTGGCTCTTTCTACATGAGTACAGTAAACCAGGGAAATAAAAATTGTTCCATTGTTGGTCCTATTGAACATGACTAAGATTTGAAGTGGTTTATTCAATCATTCCTCTGTACCGGTATAACTAAGAAGTGTAAATGATCTATTTAGTCCCTTAATAATTCTGTGTCTACATGATATGCCATGCTTCACTTTATTTCAAACTACTGCTTCCTGGTGCTGAACTACCACTCTTTTAAACAGTTCCCTTTTATTTTTGTTTTCATTACCAACTTCACAGGAAAATTTCTTGTGGGATGGCCTGCCATGCACCCCCCAAATTTTTTTTTTAATGTTTTCATAAAACTGACTATGTTTGAGGTAGCAATGAGTGGAGAACAACAAGGCCATCCTGTGTTGCGGAGGCCGGGCGGCCTTACTAGCATACTCACTAGTTCCGTGAGTGACTCATCCAACGTGTGTGTCTTTCGGAACAAATTGACAAATTGTCATAGACTTGTAACACAGATTCTCAAAACTGTAGAGAATTTTTCCGAGAGGTATATTTGGGTTTTTAATGTACCTATGTATAATTGAGTGGGTTGTCAACGATAGATGCTTATAAGAAGTATATTTACCTAAATTAATGATTTATCAAGGATATGATGGATTATTACTATTCTCTCTTATTTTTTGCAGGGGGCTATTCATGCCAAGTATGATGCAATTGATAAAGATACTCCAATTCCTACAGATAGACAAGTAAGATTTAGATTTTGTTGAACAACTAATTTTGCCAAATCTTAAAGTTATAGAAAGGCAGGAGGAAATTTTCTTCCTTTCATTATGCTCAGCAGCCATCATATTCATATACTGTTTAGAGTAAGTCCAACTTTTGTACTCATAAGTTAGTGTGTTAGAACTATCCTTAAAAGGAGTTTAGGCCAAGTAATTTTTCTTAATAATTATACATTTTTATCTGTAGAATTTGCCCTTTATTTAGACCATGTTGCAAAGGAAGATTTTTTTGGAAACTGTATGGATACATACCTTTTCAAAAGAAATGGTCGTTTCCTTAAGTATACAACCTTTTTGTTATTTCCAGAGTATTAGTGCAGAATTCAGAAATGTTAAACACCAGCATTATGTAGGCGGTCTATTGAAATTCATAATGCAATCTCTTTTTTATTTTTTTCTTGGGGTTTATTGGTGATCACAGTTACATCATATTATTTTGTTATTTTACAGATTGAAGTGGATATTCCTCGTTGTCATCAGTATGATGAACTGTTATCATCACCAGAAGGTCATGCAAAATTTAGGCGTGTATTAAAAGCCTGGGTAGTATCCCATCCTGATCTTGTGTATTGGCAAGGTAACTTTTTTGCAATCATTAAAACTCCTTTTGAAGTATTAGGAGCATGTTGCATGACCAACAATTTTTAAAATTATAACAAAATATCAAAACATCCTCAGCTTTGAGAAAAGTCAGTACTAAAGCTATGATCCATTTATTGAAAGATTTATAAGAACTATTTTTTACAAGTTTGCCTAAATGCCAATAGATGTCATTTAAACCCATGATGTTTAATGAGACAATTTGTCATCATGATAATTAGAAAAGTAGAAAGAACATTTTGTAAAATTATAATCTTTGTGTTTCAGTGCTTATGGAAGTAACAAAATAATTTTATAGCACAAATAATTTGGGGTCAATTGATATTCTCCCATTTAATGCTTTACAGTTTTTGCTTAACCTGTTTATTAGGAATTGGGAAATAGGATACCCCTTAAATTGTTTATTTCATTTATTATCTTTAAAAAATATTTTTATGTTCCATATCCTGATTTTTACTTTTCTCATTAGCTTTGTGGCCATTTATAAATTCACAAATGAGAAACTGATTTCAACCAGTCCTGTATTTGAATATGTTGTAATAAACAGTGGGTTTGTTTTGTTTCATTTTGTCTCATAAATTACTTTATGGTTGTTCAATTACAGTTGTCTGCATTTTCTTCCCACCACTCCCCCCCTCCCCAGCCAAACCCACCTCCCTTCCTTGCTTCCACCCTCCCCCTTGGTTTTGTCTTTGTATCCTTTACAGTAGTTCCTGCAAACCCTTCTCCCTACTGTCCCCTCCCCCCTCCCCTCTGGCTGCTGTTAGATTGTTCTTAATTTCAATGTCTCTAGTTATATTTTGTTTGCTTTTTTCTTTTGTTAATTAGGTTCCACTAATAGGTGAGATCATATGGTATTTGTCCCTCACCTACTGGCTTATTTTGCTTAGCATAATGCTCTCCAGTTCCAGTTTTTTTTAACTATTGTAATTATCTATTTCTGGCCAAACTTCAAATGAAGCAATTATTTTTCCTACCTTTGTCCATTTTTAGAGGAGTTCTGTATCTTTGTAACAATTGTAGATAGATTTATGTACATCCTCTCAACATAACAACATATGAACAGTATTATTATTTTTGAACAGCATTATTAATAAAAGGAATATGTCCTAAGTTTATATTTCACTTCACAATTTTAAAGGATCTTTTTCCATGATACCAAAGAAACACGTAAGACAAATCTCCATCTCTCAGAGGAGGAAACATGCCTGGAGACATTACGTGATTGCCAAGAACACACAGGGTCAAAAATGGGACCGTGGCCCAAGCCTTCTATCATTTTTACATTTTCATTCAGTATATTTCTCTCTTCAACTCATAATAGTATTGATGATCATAATAGCTGATTTGTGTTGCGGACGTACTATGTGCCAGTCACTATCAGTTACTCCAACGTTAACCCATGAAGTAATTTATTTCTGGATGTACAGTATTTATAATACTTAATCTATGCAGAGGTAATGCAGACAACTGATGCAGTGTATATCTACAATTCTACTTAATGATGCTTATTTGAATTTCTTCAACCCCTCCCCATCAGGTCTTGATTCACTTTGTGCTCCATTCCTATATTTAAATTTCAATAATGAAGGTAAGCTTATTTATCATTTAAATAATCTTGGTGCATATTATTTTAAGTATTATTTTAAAATACTTTTTTCAAACATGAAAGGTTTTTTTTTTCCCCTAGGAGATAGTATAAATATCTGTGAAGTAATCTGTATATAATTTTAGAAGATGTAAAGAATTTATTATTGGAGAGTTTCAGTTGTAAAGAGGCAGTAACTAGTCTTTCATTGATTATTCTAAGGCATTCATCTACCTTGACCATTTTTATGAAACATTGGAGAAAATTTTTACTTCTTTAGTGGTTAGTTTTAGCATATACTTCCTAAACAATTTAGAAAGAAATCAGTATTAATTTTGTATCTCCAAAGCCTATCATTTCAACCACTACCTCCTTAATGAAAACTTGCTAATTCTTCCTCCAAAACCCAGCACTTTGTATTTTGAGAATGTATTATGTATGTTTTGTATTCTAGTTATTTATATACTAATATAGTAATCCTTTTTTTGCTTAGCAGCTTTTTTTAATGATTGATTTTTTTTTTGTTTTCTATTCCCCTGTTACAATGTCTTTTTATAGTAGATTTTTCATAAATATTTGTTAAACTTAAATGACTCAAATCCCTAATGATATCACTTATAGAATGTATTTACCATATACATAACATGAATCACTAGAAGCCTCAATCTCAGAATTTCCATTGTTTCAAATTCTATTTCATGTCAGATTTTGCATAGATTTCTGAAAATGAGTAGAGACAGCATAATCCCAAAAAGCTAATATTTCACAATTTGAATTGGCTTAAAAATGCACTGTTCTATGATATTTCGCATTATCTAAACTACAAGTTTGCTATTTTTAATTAAGTACATTCCATTATCACACATATTGCTCTAAAAGTAAGCAATCTGTGTTTGAAAGAACAATTCATTAGTGGTGTTCCTAAATCCAAGTCTGAGGCTCTTTTTTCGCATCAACAAAAATTAAGTATTTTGAGGTTTGTATAGTTCATTATTAATGTCCATGTTTAGAGATTTTTATAAAAATTTGTATAAGTTCAGATAATAAAAGTTTTTATTATTGTGGGATAAAAATTTCTACATTAGTTTGAAATGGAAAAGATACTAGATGGTTATGTTTTGTTGTCCAAAATATTTTCTATTTTAAAGAGCAGAGGGTTGTTTTCTCCCCTTAAATTGGTGTTTTCATCAGTTATTAACATAGCTCTTGTTTAATAGTAGATTCAAGGAATGTGTGGTGAGTGAGTCAATGACCACTGAACATTTACCCCGTGAACTAATTTGTCATATGTCTTTGCTTTATTCTTTCTTAGCCTTGGCATATGCGTGTATGTCTGCTTTTATTCCCAAATACCTGTATAACTTCTTCTTGAAAGACAACTCACATGTAATACAAGGTAATCAAATAACCTTCCTTGTCTTTTTAAGGGAATGTACTTATTTATGTCAAGTAACTGATAAGCAATTAAGTTTATGATTTTCATCCAATAAAACAGGGTGATAATGCTCACTAAAACCAGTGAAGACATCATTAAATGTAGTCTTTTACTCCAAAGTCCTCAAAGAATTATGGTATTTTTCTAATAACTATTCAATATCTGATCTCAGTTTAGTTCAAATTTAGGCATGTTAATGGTTTAAGAAAATAAAAGTCCTGCTATTTTTCTCTTTCACAATTAAAATTGCCCACAAAAAGTTTCTCTGTGCAGCAAGCCTATTATGAATTAGTAAAAAGATGAAACAGTATTTAATTATGTAAATAAATAAAATATTCAAAATACTTCTCATTCATTTAATTCCCCATGTTTGAACCCCAAAATGTGTTCATTTCTATTTTCATAAATGCACATTTTCCTTCAGAGTTTATGTCATAGCATAATTCACTTGTGAATTCTTTCAGGACTATACTAGTCAAACTCTTAATATGATTTTCTGAACTCCTTTTTGGAAGTAGTATAACAAAAGCTAATATACAATTTTGAATCAGGCAAACTTTGTTTCAGTTTAAACTGGGTTACTTACTGTGTAATCTTGGGCAAATAACATATGTTAGCTAGGTATAATTTTCCTCATATCTACAAGTTTTTTGTAAAATTTAAACATAAAATATGTCAATGCACATAGAAACATTTAATAACACTAATGGCTATTGTTTCATTACTATCACTATTTTATTACTATTGTTATTACAATTAATTTACTGATATTATCATGGCATCATACAGGGTCCAGCAAAAGTAGCGCCATTGAGTATGGTTGGTAGGTTTGTGAATGTCTCTCACAAGATGGACAGCAATATGGGTATTTCACCTAAAATGTCACATGGTGTGCTTGAGTTTGATATTGTTAGTTACAGAATTACCTGCTCATGATTTGGTAATAAAACATTTTTATGTAATAAAAAGGGGAGTTATTTGTGCTGGACCCTGTATATTATGTATTATCTTTTCAATAAGAATCTAAATGCTATGCCCTGACTGGTTTGGCTCAGTGGGTTGAGCACTGGCCTGCGAACCAAAAGAATCTAAATATTAAGGGCAGGAATTTTCTTATGCTTTTGTATTTCTTTTGGAACAGACTACAGTGCTATTTTCATACTCTTCTTATTTACCAATTTTATGACACTTTTCATATACCACCTTTATTTAGTCTTTTTAGTTGTAGTATATGTCTTACTAATTTTACTAAATTTTCAACAACTTGATTCTAGTGTTTTTTTTATATTTATGTCCTATAGTTTGGTATATCAATAATTCACTCAGTTTGAATATAAGAAGCAGGAAATCTACAGGCTCTGTGCACTTTACTGAACATTCTGAATAAGTGGGACCTCAGTAATTTTTACGTAGTTACAAATGAGTATACAATTAGAGTATCAGAAGTCAATGTAATGAGAAAATAACTAGAAAGGAAGTAGAAATGTAAATTAAAAAGATAAAGAGGCTAAAAATAGGAGAAGAATGTGGATAAATAGCTTAATACATAAAAATATTTATTTTCCAACATCTTTACATTGAATTATGGAAAAAATCTAAACTTTTAAAAATTTTGTGTTTGTGTTTATAAGCACACCAAAGCATCTTTATAACTTTGAGTTTACAACATAGATAGGTGCTAGAAGTTGATATAATGATCCAGTCTCTTTATGAATTTTGAAATGAAATTTTATTGATTTATATTTGTATTTAGAAATGATTTGAAATGGATATGCCTAATACCCTGCATTAACATGCACCTGTATAAAGTTAGGATTAATTTAAGAGTGTGTTTTAGAAAACAACAATATTTTGCTTTGACTTTTTAGTCAAGGATGAGTATTTTTATAGAGAGGAAGTTGTTTTTCTCTTGTAGGCTAATTTAGTAAAGTCATCCAACTTCAAGAGTTATCTTCTAAGAATTTATGAAGCGATATCCTATAAGAGTATGTGTTGCATCATGTGGGATGTGTTCCACACTTATACGTGGTTATCTTATTTTGCTTATCAAAGATGTTTATTATAGAATGGGCGATGTACTCTTTAAGATTCCAGTAATTTCTGTCTGAAGAAACTGCAGTCAAGACCCAAGTTCTTGTACGCTTTCCTCAGCCAAGGACTAGGCTGGGGACCCCATGGTCAACTGGTAGCATTCACACACCTGGCGGCTAGAGCTCTTATTAACTCTCCATACTTCCATCATCCCTGTAGGACCATGAATGAGGAAGCAGCAGGGAGGGCCAGAAACCTAGAGTGTACTGGTCAAAGGAGATTTCATGGCCTAGCCCAGTTCCTTCCTCCCAGGGTAGCTTAGTTGATTAAAATTGATCACCAGTAGGCTACAGCATGAAGTCTGCCCCTCAGCAACCTGTCTTAACATTCTTCACTTTTATTACATTCCCTGCCTCCTGCTCCTGCCATCCCAGACTACTCTCAAGGGAATAAATAGTCAGACCTACTATTGTATGATATTAGAGAGTTTGCAATAAATTATTTATGCTGGTAAAAAAAATAAATGACTGGATTTAACACACCTTGGATGATATGAGATTTCAAAGGCTATAAGCAATGAAAATAATTTGTCAAATACTGACCAAATACATACTGAAAATATTAAAGGTAGAAAATAATCATGTTAGTAGTTGTGCAATACAAAAGGTGATTCCCTAATTCTCAATTAAATAAAAGTCAGCAATATAATGCTGTTATTTTTAAAACTGACATGAACTTGTAACATTAACTGTCTTATCTGCCTAAAAACCTGGGAATAATCTTTTTTCCAAATTTGTCAGGCCCCTACTGAAGCATAGTGCCTAGTTAGATTTCTGGACTTTAAGAGGGATGAAGATATTTGGAGAAGCTTCAAAAAGCAGTTAAGACAACTTATAAAATGAATTGGCTATAAAATTTGTTAGATGCTGGGTGATCCCTAGGTGACCAGCTTTCAGAGAGCCATATTAACTAGCTTATATTACAGTGACTCCTATTTTGGTTTCGTGTAAGTGCTTGCTTTAAAATACAGAAATTATTTACCCCTAAAATTGGTTTTATTTTTCCAGTAATGATTTCACATTGACATTGGTGTGAATTACCATTTGATAATGAATTTTCAACATCATAAAATAGTTTTATACTTCTTTAACTACAGAACTACTTTAGTATGTTGTTAAAAGGATTATTATCCAAGTTATAAGACAAGATCTTATTTAATTTATGAAAATGTGAGAGAAACCATAATGTACATCAAACGAATTTTGAGAGACTAGTCAGAAAGTTCAAAAAAGTCTCATTTTAGTTGGATCAATCAACAGTATATCTTTTAAAACATTGATTATAATTAAGACATCTCCAAATTTCTCTAAGAAGTAATAGTTTTGAGTTATTACTTCTATAAATTTGTGTTTAAAATTTTGAATTGATAATTAATTCTGACACTTTTTAAAACCACAATAAATGTTCTTTAATATTATGAAAAATTTAGCATGTATATTTTCCCCAGAAACAATAGATGTAGTGCTTTAAATCATTTGTTTGGTATTAATATTGATTCTCTATGTTATATAAGAAAAAAAACATACTTTCAATTCATTTAGTCTTTCAGTTAAATAATTGCTCTGCACTGACTGTGCCAGGTACTGCTTAAGGAATTGAGGCTCTTAAGGTAAATGACATTCAATCCTTTTCCAAGGGATTTTATAGCCCAATGTGGGAAATAATGTGAAAATTACTAATTATGAGTCAATGAGATAAGTATACATATTGCTGTGTTAGAACAGAGGAAGGTTACTTTGATTTATTTTTACTTTTTTGATGGCAGAGGGAAGAAATGGCATGTCTGGAAAGGTTTTACAAAAGAGAGGATACTTACTAGTGAATTTGAAATTTGAAAAGGAATTTGGTGAAAAGGGACAAAGACGTTCTTTAAGACAGAGAACAAGGAAGAATATTGCAGTAAAACCGTGGAAATGAGTTGATAAAACATCCATTAGCCACATCTGGTGCATGCTGTTGGAAGAGAGGGATGGAGAGCTAAAGAAAGAGCTGAAACAGTACACTGAATATTGGTTACTAAAGTTTATGGAAGAACAGTGGTTTATTTTTCTTCAAAATGTTTATTTTAGGCTTACATTTAGAAATATTCTGCTCTCATTTCATTGATTTACTTTTTTGTCCATCCCCACCATTTTGTTTTATGGTCTTTTAAAGTTTAAACTTCAAAGTATGATTGATTTTGTTTGACATAAGTATCACATGCATCCTTTTAACCCCCCAAGTTTTGGAAAATTCATATGTCATATGAAACTAATCAATAGCTGATGTAGAAGTGAATATTTATTTAGCCATTTCTCTTTACAGAAATCAGAAGTTTTTATATTCCAGAGCAACTTTAATTTTTTTTAAGTCATTCATATAATACAGGATTTACATATTCAGGCTCTAAAGTGCTTTGCCTCTTTTGATGAGAGAAAAATGATCTGTTTAGTCAAGATATCCCGAGTTTGTTTTTTTGCTTGTTTGTTTTTATTTTTACCATGGTGCTATTTAGTGGTTACCTGAGGACATTTTTAAGATAATTAATTTCATTACTACTGGTGTAAATTAATATTCATCATTTTTAGAAGTATCAAATTTTCCCCTGTGATGATGTTGCTATTGAGTTGATAAAGAAGGAACACACAGGAATTTAAAAAACTAATGTGCTAATTTAACAACTCAGGGTTTTAGCTTCTATAATATCTAAGATTGCTAAAATTATTCTAAGATTCAGAATATTAGAGTACCAGTTGGATTTAAATGATGGAGGGATTTGAAAGGGATATTGTACACTTTCAAAGATGTTGGAAAATAGGCTTATAACTTTCAGGACAGAGATACTTTATACTATTTGGAGAAAAAAAAGGCACCTTTAGGCAAGTAAAGAAAGAGGCAGCCATTCAGCTATTAAGAATGGGAACAAATCCTTTATGGAAAACTCAACTATACTTTAACATCACTTTGCACTTAAGAAAGAAACAACCCATAAAACTGACCTACAAACTTTTACACTGTTCTTTGAAGCCATTCTATTGTATTTTTTTCACCAAAACAATCATTGGAATTTTGGCACAACATTAAACATATTCTTGTACTGTTTATAAAATCAAGGCATATTCACATTGGGACCATTATAAGATGTGGTTTTTATAAGTCAGAAAAGGAAAGATGGAAGGAGATAACATATAAATCTGGGAAAGAGAATTGGGTGAAAATTTCCCCAATTTTTTGTTTCCCTGCTTATCTTTCTAAATCTTTTGAGGGCAAGGTCAGTATCTTCCCTGTTGTGAAATTCCATTTAATGTGGTGCCGCCTATAGCTAGGATGACTATAAAGCTAAATTGTGATATTTTTAAGAGTTAAAAGGGGCTGTAAGTGCACTAGACACTGTGTCTACAGGTGGTAATTAGATCTCCTAGGTAAAGTAGGGTATACGGTTACACTACGTAGACATTCAATAAGTCTTTGAGGGAAAGGGAGGAAGGAAGATAGACATCAAAGTCTAAAGTCCAGTTCTCAAATGTGAATATAAGACTTCTTTCTCATTAAACAACCACAAAAAGAGAGGGAAAATATGCAACTTTACTATAAAGGTTATGTATTTGGAAAAGCAGTGAAATATATATTTCCAGTTTAATGCCCATCTTTGTTATGAATGATTTAATGAGAGGATATTGGGGATACTGGGCAATAGTAGGGAATACATTGAGTGTACAGCCTTGTGATTTGCAAGAACATCTTGCATCATGTGCCTATCTTATCCCCCCTTTAAAGTAAGACATTTTCCGAATATAACAAGCCATACTATAAATGATTCTAAGTGTATCCTGAGCAACCAGAATTTATGACATATGTATATACAACTTATGTTTACATATATTAAATAATATGTGATATATAATTATATATAATAAATGTATACATGTATATTTGTGTATATTGTTTATAACACAAGTATGTTATAACACATATATAAATCAGCCATCAAAGTTTGGCAAAACACAAGGAAAATGTTTTCATGATAAATTAGGTTTCTTCATTAGATCCTTATTTAGCCATGGAATGGCTAATGGAATGGTCATTTATATGGAACCATAAACAACCGTATAGTAATTACTTTTATCAGGCTCATATAAGAATGATATTTAGTAAACAAGAACATTTGTGGAAAATTGCCTGAGTCATGTTTTTCTGTTTAAAATCAAGCATTTTTTTTTTAATTTAATAACTATGTGGTTTTATCATCATGCAGTTAAATTCTTATGATTGTTGATATTGCATACCTCTGGCTTTGGGTAAATTAGGACTATAAATATACCATCACTAATTGGAAGGAGAAAAACACCTAAAGAGAAGTTAAACCTCAAAGTTTCTTGGGACCTTGGGATCTGTCCTTAGTCTTTGGTCTGTAACTATTGAACCTGATATAATTGTACTTTTGTTGTTGTTGTTCTTAGAAGAAAAGATGAGACAATGTATAGAATTTTGTTGCAGTAGAATAAACACCAAATCACAAAAAAGTATTAATTAAAAATATTAACCCATTTTTATTTAGTAATCATGAATAAAATGTCACATTAGATGTGAGATTTAGCTTTATTGTGTTTTTAAAATTGATTTTAAAGATGCGGGGAGAGAAAGAGAGAGAGAGAAACATCAATTTCTCATTCCACTTATTTATGCATTCATTGGTTGTTTCTAGTATGTGTGTCCTCCCTGGAGATCAAACCCATAACCTTGGCATATAAGGATGACACTAACCAACTGAGTACCCAGCCAGGGCCAGTTGTGGCACTGAATACAGTACCTCCTCATCTTTTCTTTTCTTGGCTTTGATGCTTCTCTTTGTGTAATATATGACATTGCTTATAGATAAATAATTATAAAATAATTGTGGCCATCAAAAGCAAAGTTTTAATTGCAGAAAATAAGGGAAGGCTACTCATACTAACAGATTGTCTAAAAATTTATACCATTTCCTGAAACATTAAAAATAACTTTAAAAACTAAAAAAGAAAAGTAGATATTATATTTGGAGGTTATTTTCAGCAAATAATTGTTTTGAAAATAGATTGTTGACTTTATTGAAGGAAGGAGTTGAGATTATTAATCAAGGGTGACTTTCATTAAGTTACTGTTATTTCAATCTCATAAAAAGAGACCTTTCTGAAATGTTTTAATATTTTTAATATGTAAAAAAATTTTGGTTACTTGCCCTTGAGTAGATTGTTACAAATATATTATCTAGATTAGTACACAGTGAGTAAATTGACAATAATAGTAAATTGCTGAAAAATAGAAAAATTTTAGAAAATATTCTTCACATTCCAACTGAAACCTATGAATTAGTTGGATTAGAATCAACATTTTAATTATCTACCATATTCCTATTTTCTGATTAACGTGATGTTAATCCTTATTTCTAAATATACCAAATGTGTTGTCTCTGATGGTAATAAATTAGAACAGAAACAAAGGTCTATATCTATATATAAACAAATTTGATGCTTAATGATTCTATTTGTGACTGCTTATAAAGTGTTCCTTATTTATCTATTACCTGTTATATTTTCTGAACATAAAATAAATATGATTTAATATTAACAAAGAAAATTGCCCTGGCTGGTGTAGCTCAGTGGATAGAGTGCTGGCCTGAGAACCACACGGTCGCTGGTTTGATTCTCAGTCAGGGCACATGCCTGGGTTGCAGGCCAGGTCCCAGGTGGGGGGTGCTTGAGAGGCAACCACATATTGATGTTTCTCTTCCTCTCTTTCTCCCTTCCTTCCTCTCTCTAAAAAATACATAAATAATTTTTTTAAAATTTCTTTGTGGAAAATAGGAAATGTTATTCATCATATGTATAATTTGTAATTAAAGAAATGAACTGATAGCTCTGAATGTAGAAAAAGTTGTATCAGAGTTTGTTGGTCTATTTATTTGGCAATTAGCAGTGAGTGACTGACTAAAGTGGTAACAAAACAGAATTATCTATTAAAGCATATTTTCTTCATGAAGAAATTAAATTTTTTCTAAATGTAAGTAACACTAATTTATATGAATTTAATGTATTTACTTGATGTACTGTGTGGCAATGATGATTGTTTTAATTTTATCATCATTTCAGAGTACTTGACTGTGTTCTCCCAGATGATTGCATTCCATGATCCAGAGTTGAGCAATCATCTCAATGAGATTGGATTTATTCCAGATGTAAGTACCTGGCACATTAATTAACATGAGGTAAAAAAAAATAAAGCAGAAATTAGCAGCACAAAAAAAGTGCTGTTTTTAAAATTTTTGTTGTCATAAGTCAGCATCTGAACAAGTTCCTGCCACTAATTATGTTATTCTCTTATAAAGTCTGTGTGGTTACCTTTCATAGTCTTCCTTTAGGTAAAGGGAATATACCTTATTGTTTTTCTTAACATAGTTAATTCTTTCAAACTGTTTTTGAAAAACATATTAGTGTTAGTGTTTTGTTAAACTGTGCTATTAATTGTTTTCACTTGGGTTTTATGATACTTGGGCCTATTTTTATAGAAGTAAGAAATTTGAACTTAGTGAATTCTTAAGTAGCCTCAATGTTTTCCTTGGTATGTTACCTTGGGAGTTTTGCAAGATTTTGGCTTACTTCATTGGCTTCTCAGTACTCCATATTCAGCTAAAAGTCAGAGTTGACTTGTAAAGGGAGGGGCCTAGCCTATTACTCATCTGCAATATGTCACATGGAGTCAAGCCACTCTTAAGGGGAAGTTAGAATATAGTATTTTAGGTTTTTTTGTTGTTGTTCAAGTACAGTTGTCTCCATTTTCCCTGCACCACTCTCTCCCGCCCCACACACCCCCATCTCCCACCCTCAATCCTGCCCTCCTTTGGCTTTGCCTGTGGGTCCTTTATACATGTTTCTTGAGGACCCTTCCCCTTCTTTCCCCTGTTTTCCCCTCCCCACTCCTCTCTAGTTACTGGCAGTTTGTTCTTAATTTCGATGTCACTGGCTATATTTTGCTTGCTTGTTTGTTTTGTTGATTAGGTTCCACTTATAGGTGAGATTATATGGTATTTGTCTTTTACCACCTGGCTCATTTCACTTAGCATAATGCTCTCCAGTTCCATCCATGTGTCTCAAAGGGTAGGAGCTCCTTCTTTCTTTCTGCTGCGTAGTAATCCATTGTGTAAATGTACCAGTTTTTTGGTCTACTCACTTACTGGTGAGCACTTAGGCTCTTTCCAGCACTTGGCTATTGTAAGTTGTGCTGCTGTGAACATTGGGGTGTATAGGTTCTTTTGAATTGATGTTTTAGGATTCTTAGGGTAGAAGAAGTAAAACTGTCATTGTTTGCATATGACATGATAGTGTACATGGAAAACCCTATGGACTCCACCATAAAACTACTTGACCTAATAAGTGAATTTGGTAAAACAGTGGGATACAAAGTCAAAATTCAGAAATCAAAGGCATTTTTTACACCAACAATGAAATATCAGTAACATATCAGGAAAAAAATCCCATTTGCTATAGCAACAAGAAAAATAAAGTACCTAGAAATAAACCTAACCAAGGAGGTAGAAGACCTGTACTCAGAAAACTATACAACACTGAAGAAAGAAATTAAGGGGGACACAAATAAATGGAAGCATATACCATATTCATGGATTGGAAGAATTAACATCATCAAAGTATCCATACTACCCAAAGCAATTTATAGATTACATGCAATCCCTACTAAAACACCAATGATATATTTCACAGATATACAACAAAAATTTCAAAACTTTATATGAAACCATAAATGACCCCAAATTGCCACAGCAATTTTGAGAAAGAAGAACAAAGCAGGAGTGATCATAGTACCTGATATCAAACTATATTACAAGGCCACTGTAACAAAGTCTGGTACTGGCATATGGACACATAGATCAATGGAACAGAATAGACAGCCCAGAAATAAACCCATGTCTCTATGGTCAATTAATATTTGACAAAGGGAGCAGGAGCATAAAATGGAGTAAAAATAACCTCTTCAACAAATGGTATTGGGAGATCTGGACAGCTATGTGCAGAAAAAAGAAACTCAACCACCAACTTACACCATATACAAAAATAAACTCAAGATGGATAAAAAAATATAAGTCACGACACCATAAAAGTCCTAGAGGAAAACATAGGCCAGAAAATTTCATATATTCCATGCAGCAATGTTTTCACCGATATGCCCCCTAGAGTAAGGGACCTAAAACAAAGAATAGTATTACAGGTTTTTATAAACCTCAAAAATTCCTTTTGAGATAGAGATCTCCTTATTCCCTCTTGCCTATCCTCTTAAGGTTTATCTACATAAACCTGTATATCAAGTTTGGGAGTGAAAAATGTTTGTAATAACATTCCATTCATACATTTAAAGTATTAACAATGAGAGAGTATAAGCAACTTGCAGAATACTTTGACGCGAAACATACTTTCGTAAATATTTTTCATTTGATTTTCAAAGCCAATCTATAAGGTGTATAAAATAGATAATTTCAGTGTTTAAGTAGATAAGAATTTAATGTTTGGGAAGGCAACAAAACTAATTATTCACAGAGTTAAAAGTTTAATTTCCATCATTTGACAATCCTCTTCCCCCAGGCCAGTTGATCTTCCATCCGGAGAATGGAGACTACAATGTGGGCATACTCACTCCTACTTCATTACTTACTGCTGTAACTGTAATGTGGTCATCAGGCCTGAAGTAACCATCCTTAACATGCACAGTGCCATGTGCTTCTAGGCTTACGGAGAAACATCTTTTATTTGAATACACACATAGTTTATTTATTGAGGGCTGCAAGAGAACACATGTTATATGTTGATAAACCAAACAGACATAAAATAAGGTCAAGTCCTATTATAATTATGGATACAGATGACACCTTGTAAAAATGTTAACCAGTATACATATTTTTGTGTTAAGTATTCATTTTAATAATAGCACCAATTTTATCTTTACATCATAATATGAGGTATGATACAAGACAGTATTATATTAAATCTTTTGCTAGGGTTGAAGAAATTATAGAAGTGCTGACTGCCAAGTTGGTAATAGTGTTAGATTTTGAGGGAACAAATATTAATAACTAAGATACAATGAAAAGAAAGGATAATTCCAAAATTTTTCTTGAAAGCACCTAATTATGCTCAGTGCTGAACAGAATGGTACATTGGTTCAGTTAATATTAGAAATTGACTGAAAACATTTATGCATAAAAATATATGTAGAATTATAAAGCCAGTCTGTTAAACCCTTAGATATATTCGTGATATAGATGGTGTTAAGAAAGGAATCACAAAAGGAAAAATAATTTATCTTTGCTTTAGTTATTCAGAAAAGTTGAATTTTGAATGATGTAAGAAGCAGTGGTTAGTGAAAAACACTATTAAAACCTACTCTGAACACATATTAAGTGTTTACTGTGTACCAGGCTCTGCTTTATACTCTTTAATAAACTATTCATCTTATCCTCACAAATTGGCAAATTAATTAAACAATGACTATTTATATATAAAATTAAATTTAGAAAGGCTAACAGCAAGGTGGAAATAATACTCTACATAATAATGACATGAAAGGAAAAAGAAGGTTTGAACTCAGCATAAAAGTATTTTAATGTTTTCACTGTTTGAGAGTAAAATAATATGTTCGTTGTAATTAGACATCAAGTCAGAGATCCTCTCAGATGTAGATTTTGATTTTACCCTACTTAAAAGCTAATAAATGAGCCTGTTATTGATTCATGGATATTGGCAGAAAACATAAGACTCTTGGGTCAGGAGCAAAGGGCTTTACCACTCAGAGCAGAGCAAGCAGCCTGAGCAGTTGTGTATTTGTGTTGCTTCCCCTTACCCCCAAATCATTGAGACTAATGAAATGGAGAGTCCAGATGATACCTGCATGTGCAGTGAATTACATCATAGGACAGGCACCCTGAGCATAAGGAATTTGAATTTTTTTTTAAAATTGACAGTAAGCATGCCTTCCCTCTACTCTAGAGATAAAAAAATACTATCTTTTTCTTGCAAAGCTATAAGTAAACCTGTCCTTGCTGCAAAGGGAGATTCTCTTTCTTTCCCAAGGCTATTCTTAATATAATCATATTTGAAAAGACAATCCAGAACAAAGAGCAGTCGGTGTCTCTGCTCACAAGGAATGCAGAAGTACAAGAATGAAGGTTAATGTTTTAATGGTAATCACTAGATGGATAGAAAGAGAATGTATAACTTTCAAACCAAAAGAATGGGTGTGTGTGGAACTGGAACACAGCGGGTCGAGCCCAGAGATCTCGACTGCTCATTTGGATACGCTGAAAAAAACCACAAGGAGGACTGGATGGAGCAGACATAGCCTTTATTACTCACATTATAGCAGCACCGATGGCGGCAGATCTGTGAATCAGGATCGCACCTCCCTGAGTCCCAGACTTGTTTTAAGGAGCCCCAGACAAAAAGGGCACATGACTGTAAAGTATATTACTTCAGTGTGTACAGTCAAAGAGAAAAGGTCAAGAAGCAGTCACACAGGACAAGAATCAGCTCCCAAAGGGAGATTAGAAGGGAATTACAATCCATTTCCAAAGCCGTACACATTCCTTCTGGTTGGGGGCTCTCTGGCCAGCCTTCTATCATGGGAATTGGAGGAGCTGTGTCCAGGACCCCACAGGAACAAAGAAGTCAGCCTGTCCTTTAAAAACTGAAATACATACAAAGCATGTAAGGAACATTAGGTTACCTCATAAAGGAAATTTTTAGATTTTTTAAAAATTATCTATATGCTATTTAAAAGGATAAACAAAACTTAATGATGTTGTTGGAAAAGAAAGGATTATTGTTTATTGAATAAATAGCCCTGATACAATTAGGTAACTGTATGGAGTGGAGGTTAGGAATCAAAGTTCAGTCCCATACCATACATAAAAATAAATTCTAGGTTGACTAAAAGACCTTAATGTGGAATGTTGTATTTACAAAATCCACCTAGGAAGGAATTCTTGCAGAACTTATAAAAAGTACAACACATAGATTTTAAGAAGAGAATTTTAATTGCGGAGTGGTACAAAGGAGTCTTCCATTCTATTGATAATATATTACTTTGATTTAAAATATTTTGAAGTAGTTGTGGCAAAATGTTTGCTAAATCTGAGTGGATGAGTACATTGGTATTTTATAAATGTGTTACTGCACAGGGTGAGTTAATTATCCAATAATTTAATAATTTCAAAAGAATAGCTTTCTTTCATTTATGCTTCCCTCTCTGTTATGATCCCCTCCTCTAATTACTGGGGCATTTGTTGTAACTTCTTCTAAAAACACTTCAATGCCAGTATTATTATAGAAGTAATATTGATTATTAAATATAGCATGTTGCTATGAAACAGTAGTAAGTCCTGTGCAATGGCAGAATGCCAGTACAAGGCAAATGCTGCCTGGCTGACTCCCAGCCACCAGATGTCTGTAGCAGTCTCCTAATTGTAACATGGAAATGCTTACACATGTTTCTGAAAAATGACTCTACATATATTTCCGAACATCCTATATGGCATGGTTCCATCACCTTTGAGAGTTCTAGAATAAACAAAGGTAAGTGAAGGGACAAAAAGTATATCTTAACTTGGAGAAAATTCCCTTCTCTACAACTGTTCTCTGGTCACAGAGAATGGGCAAATGATATTTGAAAGATATTTAACAAAGAAAGTTGAATTGTCAATAGGAAAATTGTATTTTGAAATCTTTCGTCCTGATTTTGTTTGTTATATTGTGTTTTTGTTGACCTCTTTCTTGTCTATGGATAATATGAAAATGTCTATTTTTAAATTTAATTTTGAAGATAGATGATTTTTTTACATTTTTAATTATATTTTATTGATTATGCTATTACAGTTATCCCATTTTCCCCCCTTCATTCCACTCCACTCTGCATACCCCCTCCCACCCACATTTCCCCCTTTAGTTCATGCCCATGTGTCATAAGTTCTTTAACTTCTACATTTCCCACACTATTCTTGCCCTCCCCTTGTCTATTTTCTACCCACTGTCTATGCTACTTATTCTCTGTACCTTTTACCCCTCTCTCCTCATCCCAGTCCCCTGTTGCTAACCCTCCATGTGATCTCCATTTCTGTGTTTCTGCTCCTGTTGTAGTGGTTTACTTAGTTGGCTTTTGTTTTAGGTCTGGTTGTTAATACCTGTGAGTTTGCTGTCTTTTTACTGTTCATATTTTTTATCTTCTTTTTCTTAGATAAGTCCCTTTAACATTTCATATAATAAGGGCTTGGTGAAGATGAGCTCCTTTAACTTGGCCTTATCTCAGAAGCACTTTATCTGCCCTTCCATTCTAATGACAGCTTTGCTGGATAGAGCAATCGTGGATGTAGGTCTTTGATTTTCATGACTTGGAATACCTCTTTCCAGCCCCTTCTTACCTGCAAGGTCTCTTTTGAGAAATCAGCTGATAACCTGATGGGAACTCCTTTGTAGGTGACTGTGCCCTTATCCCTTGCTGCTTCTAGAATTCTCTCCTTCATTTTAATCTTGGCTAATGTAATGATGATGTGCCTTGGTGTGTTCCTCCTTGGGTCCCACTTCTTTGGGACTCTCTGAGCTTCCTGGACTTCCTGGAAGTCTATTTCCTCTGCCAGATTGGGGAAGTTGTCCTTTATTATTTGTTCAAATAAATTTTCTATTTGTTGCTCTTCTTCTTCCCCTTCTGGTACCCCTATAATTCGGATGTTGGGACGTTTAAAGATGTCCTGGAGGTTCCTAAGCCTCTCCTCATTTTTCTGAATTCTTATTTCTTCCTTGTTTTCTGTTTGGTTGTTTCTTCCTTCTGGTCCACTCCATTGATTTGAGTCCCAGTTTTCCTCCCATCTCTGTTGGTTCCCCATACATTTTTCTTCATTTCACTTACTGTAGCCTTCGTTTTTTCATCTAATTTGTGAGCAAAATCAACTAATTCTGTGAGCATCCTGATCACCAGGGCTTTGAATTGTGCATCTGATAGGTTGGCAATCTCTTCGTCCCTTAGATAAATTGGCTCTAGGGCTTTGATTTGTTCTCCAGTTTGAGCCATTTTCATTTCAGGTTTTTTTTGTTGTTTTTTTTTTTTTTTTTGGTCTAGTCGCAGCTGTTACGTAGTGAGGGGTGGAGCCTTAGGTGTTCCCCAGGGCGGGACAGCCCAGTTGCTGGGTAGTGAGGCTGTATGTGGGGGCGGGGTCCAAGAGGGAACAATGGCACTTGCTCCGCTCACTCTGGGACTCCAGTCCCTTCCACCACTTCCCCTTTGCCTGGATTATCCGCACGTGAATGTGGGACCACCTGGTCAGCCAGCCGCCTTGCGTGGCCTCACTGGTTCTGCACAGTTGCCGCCCGGTGCCCGGGGTCTGCTAGTCACCGCCTGTGCACCTGGGGGCTGCCAGCTCCTGCTGCCTGCGTGCCCGGTCCTCACCTCTACTTTTTCCTGCCGCGGTTCCGCCCCTCTTACCAGTCTGGATGAGTAGTTGTTGGACTTCCAAACAGTTCAATTTTCTGAGTTCTGGTTGTTTTCTTGTTTCTAAATCTTTATTGTCCTTAATTTTGGTTGTGAGAGGAGGCACAGTGTATCTGCCTACGCCTCCATCTTGGCTGGAAGTCTCCCAGACAATATTTTTAATATAGAGATTGTTAACAGTTAATAGTAGTGTGAGGGGAGTAATAAAATGGTGAATTTTTCTAACACTTTTTTACTTTATAATCACTTACTTTTAGTTGCATTTCATTAGTTTCTATGTTCAGTGTTCTTCCCTGCCCCCCACCTTGAATTATTGTCTTCATTTGTTTACATTTAAAATAATTGTTCAGGGAACTCTCTGTGCCTCTAACAATAAAGTGATGATTTATCAAGGGGAAGGGTGGACACTTGGGTAATAAGATCCCAAACTGAGTTTCTTGCTCAATAACTAACCCTATCAGAGTAAGCCTTCATTAGTCTCCCACCATTGAAACACAGGCTTCCATTGTAGGAAAGACTGTGAGTTCTGGCTTCTTTCCATTTCACAGAACTCTCAATGCTGAACACCACTGAAGTTTGAATTGTTAGGGATATTATGTACTGATGTGATGCTTAGATTATGTGTGTCATGCCAGTGATGTGATCCTCATGCAGAAGTGAGGCCAGGGTGATTTGTATCATTTTTGTCTTGGTGTACGTTCCTGCCTCTGGAAATAAACCAGGCCACTGAGGTGAGAACAGGAATGTACGCTTCTTTATTTAAAAAAAAAAAAAAAAAAAAAAAAAACCCACACAAACAAAAAAAAAAAAACCTGTTGTCCTGAAATGCTATGACTGGCGTTCAACATGTAGATTGTGAAAAATTGTCAGGTTCTTAACAGAAATGATAAGGGCTGTATCTTGGTATACTCTGTGCTTTTTTAACCTACTGTCAATGCTAGAGATGGAGCATATATGTTCAGGATAAGCAAGTAGGCTGGCAAAATCATTTTAAGTTAGCTGCAACCTTAGTGGATGCCTGTACTACTTAAAAGCTGATCACTATGATTTTCAAAATTATACTCAGTTGAGTTTATACTAACAGAAAATGTGAGAGGATTGCTCAGAAATATTTATGTATTTAGCATTTGTTTTGTTTATTCATTTTTTCATTCACCCCTGGCTTTCATGTTATTGGTATGTAAAGAAATTTTACATTTTAGTCTGTTGCTCACGAGCCTTTTAGATTTTATCAAATGCGGTTACAGGATAAATTGGGATAGTACACTTTTTAGAATCCTTCATAACAGCAGTCCTAACTGATCTGGCCTGGTCCATCTGAAGGGTGCCAGAATGTTTCCTTCTGTCTGGCTGCCGCTATAGTGTCTCTTACGTCAGCCCTAACCCCATTTTGCTGACTTTGGAATTTTTAAGGTCCTTGAATATATATATGACTTGTTGAGCTCTCCTTCTTACAGTAGAGCTTAATTGCCTTTCAGAAAGGGCCCATATCTTATAAACCAAAGACCTATTCCATAAAAATGATAAGGTAATATTTTCATACCTTCTTTCTAAGAACACATAAATATAAGTCAAATATCCACCATGTTTCTTAAGTAAATCTTCATTTCAATCATCCTTCCCACTCTGTTTCCTATCTAATGTATCATTATATCAAATGAAAGGAAGTATAACATTATGCAATGGTTCTCAAAAACATTTTGTTCTTTATATTTTAATTTTAAAATTATCTAGGATTCTGCAGAGTTTTTGTTTGTGTAGGTTACATCTATTAATATTTACTGAGACATATAAAGATTTATATATTATTGCAGTATTAATTTATTTTAAAATGACAATAACATATCATTGCATATTAACCAAAATAACATGTTTTCCTGAAAAATAATTTTCCAAAATGAAAAAATGATACTGTTTTATATTTTTGCCACCTCTACTTAATAGAAGAGAGCTGTATTATCATATCTGCTTCTGAATTCAGTCTGTTATGATACATTGTTTTGGTGAAGTATATGAAGAAAATCTGGCCTTCCACAGACATGTAGTCACTTCAGGCCTTTTCAGACAGTGGGAGTTTCTTAAAGCATATTTGAAATGGTCAATCTAAAGTCATATCAATGAGATTTTCATATTCTGTTACATTCAAATGCACAGTGTGTCTTGCACTTGGAATGGCTCTTTTACCCATATGTACTTTTGTAATGCCATGAATTAGTCATTTGGAAAAATATTGGTTCACTGAATTTTATGTAGATCTTTCAACTATGAAACCACTATAAAACATGCATAATATCAAAAAATCACATTCATTAATATCACCACTGATCTCATCCAAAAAGTACATCCAGAAAGATCTATAAAATGTACTTTTCTATATTTTGTACTCTTAAATGATGCGGACTCCAGCCTGCAGTGTCCACGGTGTTATGGATGAGATGAAATAAATTCACACAGACTACCGAGCCCTGTAGAGGAAAAGGAAAAAAACTTCTGTCTCAAGGGGAGAGCAAGCCTCACAGAGCCTGTGCCATCCTTTCAAGAGGAAAGTGCCAGGACCCTTGCCTTGACAGGCTTTTTTTGGATACGGGTAAAGCTCATTAATCATTATCAGGCAGTAAGTATCAAACAATAGATAACATACAAAGCACTCTGAGGGACTATTTTGAGTCAGGGTCAGATAGCTAAATGGCCATAAAACTTTGGGGAACAAACTTACTTCCTGCTTGGGCCCTTATCATTTAATTGAGAGCATTCTAAACAAAGCAGGTTTCACAGGATTTTACATATTCTTTCTTAGGCCTGATCATCCTAGGGAACCCGCCCTTTCCAGCACTGTGTTGTACTCACCACCAGCATTGTTTCAGGCTTAAGTCAGGCAGGGGAAGTAAGGCAGCCAGGAGATTGGGAGACTTCTGGCAGACAGAATGAGGACTCACGCTATGTCAAAGCCAAGGGGTGAAGATCCATCACCCCTTTTCTGTAGCCCCCAAGTCCTTCCCTGAGGGCCCTCGTAATTGTGCCTGTCTTAGGTCATCCCTCCCTTGAAGAATCTTACCCGTCATTGGCTAACCCATCGAGCATTGGGGGCCAGGCAGGGTGAAGTAAAAGGAGCAGCGGTGGGCCCCTGCCATGGAGATAAGCTTTGTCCCCTTAGTTACTTATGGTCCAAAGGTCACTCACTCAGCCTTAGCTGTGTGTGTGTTGGGGCGGGGGGTGGGGGCAGGTTATAGCTTCTGAAACCAGGCAGGGCAGTTCCCAACCCTTAAATGCTAAGTAAATTAAAATTAATTTTGTTTGAAATTTTTGAAAAGTATTTATTGTACTCAATGAGATAATTCAAAGGTACTCTAGAAGTGTAATTAATCCTTTCCAAAAATGATAGTGTGGATTTCAGAAGCATTAAAATGCCCTGGCATTAAAAATAAAAAGCATTAAAAATAAAAGTGATTTTATTATTAATTTCTACTATGTAATTTTTTTGTTAAATGTAAGTCAAGTAAAAATAAAAGAGAACAATATGTTTATACAGTTAACTTATTTTTATTTAATCCATTTCCTTTTTAATATTAAGGAAATAATTATTTGCAAAAGATGTAACTAATAAAACCTTCGATATACAAAGAAGAAATTAACCATTTATAATCTGGATCCAATGGACCTTTTAAATTATGTTTATATGTTTAAGTCTTTTTTTAATAGTGTGCAGAAGTAGAACAAAGGCATAATAAAATAACTTAGTTAAAAATTTAGTAATGCCCTGGTCCCTGTGGTTCAGTTTGTTGGAATGTCATCCTGTAAGACAGAAAATTACAGGTTCAATCCCCAAGCCAGCATGTGTATGAGAGGCAGCCAGTCAGTCAGTCTCTCTCTCTCTCTCTCCCCTTTTATCTCTCTCTAAAATCAATAACTGTATTGTAAAAAATTTTAGTTAAAACTTCAACATAGCAAACCTAAAAATTTCATTCCAGATGTTCCTGTTTTGTAAGTGTATGTATGTGAAATGTGTAATATCCTTTGAACTTGCTACTCATCTGTCATGCATAAACCTGGAGCATACCTATCTTACAATGATTGCTCCAGATTTCACATACATCTCTAATAGCTCCTGGTTTATTCCTGGTTCTTCTTGTACTTGTATGGTCAAAACAGTTATTAAAATAAAACATTTACAGGGTTCATAACCGTATTGGAAAACAGCTATCTTTTTTGTCCCATAAGTGTAACGTTTTTTCATTTTTACAGTTATGAACACGCTAGAATGATAAACCTAATGATTTTTCTTTTTAATCATCTGTTTCCTTCTAATGACTTTATAAACGCAACAACCTTTGGCATTTATTCACTTAAAGTGTATCAGATTTTTTTGCAGAAATATCATTTCAAAATTACTATCACACAACCTTTTAGCAAAATAGGATGGCTCAGTTTTATCTTGCAAAGTATTGTGTGAAGAGGTCTTTCCCATCTAGTGTCTAACTTATTGTTTACTCTGGTTCTTGTGTTTGAGGAAATCTAAGATATCATCATTTGAGCACTTGATCTTTGAAATTTCACTTGTATAACCAACATTACCACTTTATTAGAGTTTAGAATACTACTACCAATCGTTTTTTAATTGTTGTTCAGTTACAGTTGTCCCGCCTTTTCCCCCTTTACTCTCCCCTACCACCAGTCTTTTGATTGGTCTAATAATTGTGCAGCATCCTCCGTCGATTTTCTTCTCTTCGCTAGTGGAAAATGAAAAATTCTGACTTTTCAACTGTGTTTACTAAAAAGTTTAAAAGAGAAGAACATACATGAAGATGTTGTCTTCATATGTTTTATATCTTTTTGAAAAAGTATATAATACTTTGGATGACACAATAATAAAGATGAAAGGTGGTGTGAAAAGTGATGACTTATTTTAATACTGTACCATCCTGCTATGCAATTCTATCATGCTTCTATTTTTAAGTTATTTGTCTTCATAGTTGAGAATAATTGAATATGTAGCTAAGAGAACAATAATAAATAAGATATACAGAAAATAAAGGATCTTAAAGAATTTGTAAAGTAAAAGAAAAATATTTTATGTAAGAATATTTGAAATGCTGTGGATTCAGGGTAGCTGAAATGGAATTGGGGAATGTTGATTCTGAGAGCCAGCAGGACTATGAATAATTTAGCCTTCTTAGGTATGCCTACCTTTAAATGAGTTTACCTCAGCCTGTAAAATAACATCTATGATTCCTAGTGCTTAGGGTTCTCTCTCTCTCTCTCCCTCCCTCTCTCTCTCCCTCTCTCTCTCCCTCTCTCTCTCTCTCTCTCTCTCTCTCTATTACCTTCCACTCCTACCTTCCTTCTTCTAACAAAACTTGTATGTATTTTGAGAGATGGCTACATAAGGCTATCTCAGAAGTTGGGGGTGTTAAAACACTTTCCAATTACAGAAGCTTCTGGATTGTTATTAAGAATGATCATTGTAATTTCTATACTGGTGTCTGGTATATGCCACATTCTCTGCCAAGTATTTTAGATCCATTAGCTATTCTTCACAACTATCCTAAACATTCAAAGAGATATGTAAATACAAGATTGCAATTTCTACAGCTTCCAAGTTTCAAGAAAATATGTGATG
Organism: Anoura caudifer; assembly: GCA_004027475.1. NCBI lineage: Eukaryota > Metazoa > Chordata > Mammalia > Chiroptera > Phyllostomidae > Anoura > Anoura caudifer. The sequence goes on from PVKU01000868.1 coordinate 281,232, forward strand.
ATCTCTACTGCTTTGAAAATTTACCAGTTTTTAGGTATCCTTTCCTTGAATGATTAGATGTACATTTCTCTAGTGCAAGAATTATTGCAGGACATCAAACTAGGTAAAAATTGGGCTTATAGTAATTTAAATGTAGATAATACTTCTGATAAAGTAGACAGAAAATATAGTATGCTCATAAGAGTGTAGATTAAGAGCATCAACTGGAAGGACCTCCCCCCTTTGTAATAACTTTATAATGGTGTATATAGTGAGAGTACGTAATATGTTTATGAATAAAAATCCATCTGACAAAAGATTCACCTGGAGTTTATATTATCAGAAATATTTTCTCTTTAAATCTTTTTCATTTTTATACAAGTTTTTAAGCCACACTTTTCTGCTCCTCAAAATCAATGAGCCCTCAGCCTTTGTTTTTTCTATTGATATTAAAGATTTTGACATTACCAGCCCACAAAGAAAAGACACCCTGAAATGCTAAATATTGTTATTCTTTCTTGATATTGCTAGGGGGCAGTATTTACTTAGCTGACTCTTTTAGCAGCATAGCACTCTGCCAAATCAAGGGTACACAATTTTATAATCTAGAGAATAGTGCATGTATGGCTTCTTTTCATTGGATTAAAGTTGAAAATAATTTCAGAATGATTTTCAACTTTAAATAAGAACATAGCTAATAATGTCTCTAACTTGGTAAGACCAATTTTATATATTTTTGTATTTGTAATAAAAAATTTCATTATTCAATTGTTTTTTTTTAAATTAAAACTCAAATCTGCCTAGTAGTCAATATTATCTTATTTTGCTATTTGAGGGATATCAGACTGTGTTATGAATATATACTAATATTTTAAGAAATTATTTAAGGTGAAAATATCAATTAAGATTTTAAAATATTAAAATGGGAGGAAAAGAATAAATAACAGGTGTTACATTCTCTCAGAATATATTACCTATGTATTTGTCTGCCTTTGATTTACTTGCTAAGAGGTGACTGTCATTGGTGAGCATCTAGGAGTTGTTATATATTTTACTAAAGAAATTAATTCAACTGTAGTTATTACTTTTCAAATATCATTAAATATGCTTTATTTCACTTATTTTAATAATTACTTTCATAATTATTGTCAAAGCATAAGTATATAATTTAAAATTTCAAGTTTTTAAAAATACTTTCAACTATTTAATATAGATTTTTAAATGTATTAGTCAAGGGAGATTAATTAGTTTTCTTATTACTTGATTTTTATTGAAAACTCCTCAAGAAAATGTGTAATTTCATGATTATTTGTACCTTTTAATCTATCCCTTTTGGTTATGTTCATTATATATTTCATTCATTTTTTTTCAACAAATATTTGCATGCCTATTAAGAGCTAGACATTTTCCTAGACCCCGGGTGCACCAATGAAAAAACAGACAAAATCTCTACCCTTACTGGACTTACCATCTGGGGGACTGACAATAAAGAAGATAAATACACTATGTGATATGTAGTGGTAATTCTAAAGAGGGAAAACAAAAACTAAAGCAGCAACATGGATAAGTGCTCAGGTGAAGAGGGGTTGAATTTTAAATAAGGTGGCCTAGGGAAGTCTCACAGAAAAGTTGACTTTTGAATGAATGCCTTAAGGAACTGAGGGGAAGAGCAATCCAAGCAGCAGCAACAGCCAGTGCTACAGTCCCAAGGTGGAAGCATGTCAGGGGTGTGGGAGGAGCAGCCAGGAGGCTGCATGACTGGAGCCCAGTGAACGAGGAGGTGAGGTCAGAGGTAATTGGAGGGCCAGGTTACATGGAGTCTTATAGATCAGAGTTAGGACTTCTGCTTTTATTGTCAGCAGCAGAAAGCCACTGGGTGCCATTGAGCAGAGAGGTGGCATATACTGATGTCAACATTTTAACCAAATCATTCAGGCCATGTTAAGAGAAACCCTAGGAAGGCAAGGATAGAATCTAGAAGATGTTCATGGGTTGCTGTAAATTAATCTAAGCAAGAGATAATGATGGCTTGAATCAGGAAATTGGGAGTGGGAATGGTAAGAAATTTTCATATTCTGGATATCGTTTGAAGTAGAACCCACTGGACTTCTGGTGACAGATATTCATGTAAGAGAAAGAAAACTCTAGAATGATTTCAGCATTTCTTTGCCTGAGCAGTTCAAAGAATAGAGTTGCTCTTAACGGAGATTTAAGGGTCTGTGCTTGAAGGCACACATTATAGAAGTCTCAGGAGCTCAGTTTGGGGTGTTATCTTCTGTTAGACATGCAAGTAGAGGTGTCAAGTAGGCATATGGGCATATGAGATTGGAATTCAGGGTAGAGATTGGGATGGAGTTATAAACACAGGAGTTCTCACACTGTATATAACCATTTTGAGAAAAAGTCCAAGCACTGAACATGGGGCATATCAGTGTTTAAGTCAGGGAGGTAAAGAGGAACCAGCAAAAGGGATGGAGAAGGAGTAGTCAGAAAGGTAAGAAGAAAACTAGATGAGCATGATGTCTTGATGCAGACTAGGAGGAAAAAGCATTTTGAGAAGGTGAGAGTAGTCAACTCTGTCAAACTGCTGATTGTTAAAGAAAGATTGAGAATGAGAATCGGCCATTAGATTTAGCAAATGGAAATCTTTGATGTACAAAATAGAGTAGTTTTTGTGGTGAGGTGGAGGCAGGAACCTACTGTATTCTGGGGGCTATAAGATGCACTATCCCCTACTCCCCACATTTGGGAGGAATAATGGTTGTTAATGTGGCTGTTGAGTTCTGTTTATGTTTAGTCTGGTGAAACATTATGTTATTTATGTTATTGATTATTTTACCACATTTTTTGCTTCAAAATTTTTTCCCCTATTTCCTCCTCTAAAACCTCGATGTGTCTTATGGCCCGAAAAATATAATTGGAGTGGATTGAGAGAATATTTAATGACCATCTCCTGCTCTTAATGAAGTGCAAATACCTTACAGGCTAGAATTATGCTTTGTTCACTGTTATATTCTGTCATTCAGGTGGAGAGCATGAATTCTCTCTCACCCTGACTTCTGTTTTGTACAGATCACCAGAAGGCCCACTCACATTAGAGAAGTCAATCTGCTTTGTTCAGTCTGCTGCCTCCCGTGTTGATTTTAACCAGAAACACCCTCACAGACACACCCAGAATAATGTTTAATTAAATACCTGGGGTCCCTATGGGTCAGTCAGGTTGACACATAAAACTAACCATCACAAAACCATATGATTATTGATGTGACTGTCTTTAAATCCACTATTTGGTTGTTTTTATTTTATTTGTCTCATCACTTCTTTGTCCTTGTTTTTCTTTTTACCTGCCTTCTTTCAGTTAATTGGATATTTTTTCTATGATTCTACTTTATCTTTTGTTGGCATATTATTAGCTGTAACTCTTTGTTGTATTTTCTTACTGGTTTCTTTAGCACTTACGGTGGTCCTCAGATACGGGCAGATTTGCCTCCACAGGGATTTTCGGTAATGTCTGCAGACATTTTTGACAAAACTGGGCAAGTGCTCCTGGCATCTTGTGGGTAGAGGCTGGGCTGCTGCAAAAATCTTAAAATGCAAACTATAATGACCCACCCCCCCGCCCAGAAAGAATTATCCAACCCAAAATGTGAATAGTGCTGAGCTTAAGAAATTCTAGTCTATACTACACTTCTCCAACTAATAGCAAATCTGCTTTCAAATACTATTATACCACTTCACATATAGTGTAAATACTTTACCCCAGAATACCTTTATTTCCACACCCTGGCATTTGTATTATTGTTCTACATTTTATTTCGACATATGTTATAAGTCCCATGAGAAATTGTTTGCTTTAGTCAATTATTTTTAAATATTTTTATGTATTTTTTAAGAATTCATTCATTCATTCATTTGTTTGTGTGTTTGTTTGTTTAGAGGGGAAGGAGGGAAAAGTGAGGGAGAGAAACATCAATGTGAGAGAGAAACTTATTGGTTGCCTCTCTCATGCGCCCTGGCCAGAGACCAAACAGACAACCCAGACGTGTGCCCTGACTGGGAATTGAACCAGTGACCCTTTGCTTTGTGTGACAACACCCAACTAACTGAGTAAGGACGTTCAGGGCTGTGTTTAAATATTTTTAAATATATATGAGGTCTTTTCAGAAAAAGTACAACCGTTATTACTATAACATTATTAATATAATGTGGATGGTTTGCACGATATCTGTGTAAACTGGCAGCCCAGAGGAGTGAACTGGAATGTGCATGCATGAACAAAGATAACTTCACTGTACTAATCAGTGGGGGTGGTAGACGCCATTGAGTCAGCAGGTGTGCTGTGTGGCCATTGCATTCAAAATGACTTAGTGACTAGAGCGACGAATCTGCATCAAAATTTGCATTAAGCTTAAACATTCCTCCACAGAAAATATTCAGATGATTCAGAAGGCCATAGCTATGGGCAACTGATGGCTGGCAGCTTCATCCTGACAATCCACCAACTCATGCCTCACATCTTGTGTAGAGTTTTTTGGCAAAATATCAAATCACCCAGGTGACTCAGCCCTGCTACAACCCAGATTTGGTGCCCTGTGACTTCTGGCTTTTCACAAAACTAAAATCACCTTTGAAAGGGAAGATATTTCAGATCGTTAGTGAGATTCAGGAAAATACAACCAGGCAGCTGTGTGAGGTCCCAAGGTGCCCACTTTGAAGGGGACTGAGGTATCATTGTCCTGTGCACAATATTGATTGTATCTTGTATCTTCAATAAATGTCTCTACTTTTCATAGTAAATGGCTGGATACCTTCTGGACAGACTATATATATGTCAGCTCTGTATACATTTTGATTGAATGATTTTGGTCCTCATCATGGGTCACTTTTTCTTTTCTGCTGCTTTGCATCACTGGTGTTTTTTATTGGAATCTAGTCATTGTGAATTTTGCCTTGTTGGGTATTGGATATTTTATATTCTTATAAATGTTCTTGGGCTTTATTTTGGGACACATTTAAGTAACATTCAAATAATATGATTCTTTAAAGGTAAGTAACATTCAAATAATATGATTCTTTAAAGGTTTGCTTATAAGGTTTATTACAGGAGACCAGGTCAGCAAAATGTGGGAGCATAATTTTGCCCCATTGCTAAAACTGTACCCTGGTATCTTGTTCATTACAGGGTTTTGTTGTTTTATTTTATTTTTTATCCTGGCTGGTGATAAAATGAGCTACTCCTGGCTTTGGGTGAGCCTAGCAAGTTTTCCCTCTGATTCTTTAAGTGGTTCTTTCACTGCTTTGTGTAGTTTCCTCACATGCATGCCCTCTTCAGTATGTGAAAAATGGGTTAGTTACTGAAGTAATTCAGAATGACAAACAGTTGGTTTTGATCAAAAGGGGAGAGGGAAATATAATTGATGTCAAGTCCTTAAAGGAAATATAAGTTGACTATTAGTGATGCAACTAATTTATGACTTTATTTTTAAATTAGGCCGAAGAGTTTGGATTTTGTTATGTTTTATTGTTTTCTATAGGTTGTTCCCTTTACATTGAATCTTTGTATGCCTCAGTTCTCCCATTCTAATGTCACTCGAAAAGACTATGTGTCAGCATATATAAAGGATGGTCTTGTGGAGAGCAATGGGCTTTATTTCACACAGAGTACTTATTTCAGTATAGTATGTAATTATACTATGGTTCTTGACTGGCATTTTGGTAGCATAAATATTCAATTGTGTGCAATACAAAGGTATATGCAGTTGCACTCATAAATTCATAATGTACAGCTGGTGGGAGAATTATATATTCACACTTAATAGGTTGTACAGAAATCTTTCTTTAATAGAAGCTTGTATGGACATAGCAAGTAAAATTAGAGCTTTTTCTGATTTTTATACATTATTATTGATTTTTGATACATGATATTGACAAAGAAGATTGTTCTCTACTTTAAAAAATTAAGAATGATTTCTCACTTTCATAATCTCACCAAATTAATTGAAAGTATTTATTTTTTTAAAGATTTTATTTATTTTTTTAGGAAGAGGGGAAAGGAGGTAGAAAGAGAAACATGTGTAAGAGAAACATAGATTGTTTGCCTCTTTCACACCCCCAACTGGAGACCTGGCCCTCAACCCAGGCATGTGCTCTAACCAGGAATTGAACAAGCTACCTTTCAGTCCATTGAGGGAATTGAACCAGCGATTTTTTAAAAAATTTCTAGACAGTAAACTTAGGAAAATAAACTTGCCACCCAGCTAAAGAATCAAATTATATCATTTCTAGATCTTATTGCTTTTAGTTTATTATGAAGTTTCTTATTAATTTAAAACATCTTAAAAGAAAGCATTTGCTTTGTAACATCTTATGAGATTTTGGACATTTATTAGATATCTCATTGAGTCTCAAGATTGGTAAGGGTAACTCAACATTAATGAGGACCTCTTAATCACAGAAATATTTTTGTACAACCTGAAAAGTACACCTTTGAAATTAGCACAAGAGTGTTCTGTTTGCATTAGGCATGGTCTTGAATTGTATCCTTTGATGAAGTGAGGACATTCTATTGAATAATCCTTGGCCTAAGGGTCATGTGCAGCCTTTGTAATAGAGAACATATATGTGATAATAATTATAATGATCTACATTCTATTTTATTTTAATTAATAGTGTAGATCAAAACAAAACATTCTTTACCATTCAGTTTTTTGGCAGTCTTTCTAATTATGTCTTTTATGTCCTCTTTATCTCTCTGTCCTTCTGACCCCTTTTTCTACTCACAGCTCTATGCCATCCCTTGGTTTCTCACCATGTTTACTCGTAAGTATCATTTTTCCTCTTCTTTTGATACTGTGCTGGCAAAAGTTCAGCTCTGTTTTTACATAGTATATTATATTTACAATAGTATCAGCAGATTTAATTACATAAGCATCCATGTGCAGTTCTAATCTGATAGAGTTGGGTAGAAAAGAATATCAATTGTTCTGACTGCTGAATATAAAAAAGAATATTGTATTGGATGAACCTCTTTTACGTGTTGTACCATTCATAAAATTTCAGCCCTATATTGAAAAAGAAATTAACATTATAGTATTTACATAAAGTTTTGGAAGGCAACTTTTACAACCATCAAGCTTAATTTTTAGAGATTCTCTAATAACTAATACCTTTCTTATTTTGTAAACTAGAATTCCCCTAGAAATTAAACAGATTATGTAAATGTGTAATACCTTAACCAATTACAAATATTAATACAGTCCTCATCCTGCTTAAATATACATACATGCTAAGTGAAATACAATATTTGAAGTAAATCTGTATGCATTGTCCTGGAAAGATATATACAGTATTGTTTAATGAAAAAATGCAAAAAATAAAAAGTTGCTAATTGGATTTTTTGATGTGAATTTAATAAAGCAGATATTTAGAGTACATAACAGAATGCAACAATGTTAAAGCTCACCTAGGTGAATAAGTATAACTGGAAAATTCTAGGAAGAAATATGTTGTATGGAACAACTACACCAACATTCATAATGAAGGTTAGAAAATGTCATCTGACCTATCTGATTATCAATTTTTTTAAGTTTTCTTAGCAAGCAATAAATTTACAAAGCCAAATAAACATTTTATAACAACAGTTTGGTAGTACATGTCTTAAATAGTTTTGACAGTTAATGGTCATATACCTAGTAAAGTAGCTTGTTATTGTTTTAATTTTTGTTAGTTTTTTTCTTATATTAATTAATTTATATTTTGTTATTTTACAGATGTATTTCCACTGCACAAAATTTTTCATCTCTGGGATACCTTGCTACTTGGGAATTCCTCTTTCCCGTTCTGTATTGGAGTAGCAATTCTTCAGCAGTTGCGTGACCGGCTTTTGGCTAATGGCTTCAATGAGTGCATACTTCTCTTCTCTGATTTACCAGGTACAGATATAAATATATGGAATCACTAAAAGAAATTTAATTGCAAGATGAGATATTCTTGTACCAATTTACACAAATAATTTGAGCCCTCAGAATCTATTCTGCTTGAGCCCCGTTATCCCTTGCTGGATTCTCTCCCTTGAATATTGCTTCTTCTGCTGGTCCAGCATTGTAAATATAAAACTGGGTCATTTTAGCTCACTCTGGTTTACTTTCATGTCAATGATGCCGTGAAAGGGGTACAAGGGTGGAGAGCAGTGCTATATTAGCCTTTTTGCTTAGGACAGGCCTCTTTATCTTCAGCTGGTAGAGTAAATAAAAGGCCATATGGGAAGGTGTTTAAGAATTTATATTGACTTGCTCTCTCCAATTCATAGCTTTTTGCTAACAATGTGGCAGATTTAGGGAAGGAAGTACTGCCTTCTTGGAAGGGCAAATCACACTCCAGGTAAAATCCACATCATGCAGTGCAGGATAGTAAGTTAGGCTGTGTATTGTATTCACAAGCAAGGAGTTTGTAAATTTAGGAGTTGAATGCTTAAGTTATAGAAATATGGAATGCAGCTATGGTCTAAGCCTTGATATTCTGGCTGAAAAAAATGAAAGTAACATTGTTACTTAGAATATAACAATCTGAGGAGGAAAAAACTAAACCAAAATATTTTTCCAGTAGAAGAATTCTACTTTCTCCAAACAGCATTTCAGTGACTCCAGTCCTTGTCCTGAGTGTATCACTGGTCTCTGTATTTTCGGGCAGGCACAAGTGACTGCTGATATGAAACACTTAAATTTATCCAAGAGATAAATTTGCCTAAAACTGAAAGTGCAAAAGGTACATTAAGATTATATATTTATTAGCACTCTAAAGAGGAATAATAAACCTGCTGCCTAGCCTGATTTTTTGTTTTAGTGGATTATCTGTACCTAGTACTCTACCAGTTTTCTGTTGTTAAGTGTCATACATTTTGGAAAAATGACAAAAATGCTTAAACTTATTAATTTGTTTAAAATTTCTTCCCACTCCTCCCAGAATTAAAAGTACCATCATCAGCTTTCTAATATCAAATTTTAATTAATGTAAATTATTTCTTATATAAGCAAATAATAGTTCAGTTCTTATTTTTTTCTGGGAAATTCTTTATGAAAATCAAATTATCTATCTTTTTCTTCCCTTATTTTTTTTCTCTTTGTGATGTTGAACAGTAACTAAGAAGCAAATTCTCCAAACTAGGAATACTGTCTCTACCCTGCAGATGTTTTTCTGTCATTTCCAACTTGCCAAAGTAAACAGAGGATGATTTATTAGGATTAAATGAATTTTTATGGTCAGTTCTAAAAATATATATATACTAGGAATGCTGACTATACAGTTTCAAGACAAAGAAATTTAATGCTTTTTCAATTTTGTCCATAAATGCTCCAGTTAAACACTGGTGAAGGGATCTGTTTTCATATTGTGTAGACAGGTTAGTGGTAACTGCTTGTTCATTAAAAAAAAATCATTATTTCTCAAATCAGAAACTAAGAATATATGTTTGTTAGGACTGACTGATTGAAAAGGTCAACTCTGTTAACTTTGAAAACAGGATGCCTTGTACTGATGTGCACTGCCGTGCTGCTCAGTGCCATTATTCTGGCTTGTCACTTACTCACTACATTGGGTTCCCATCAGGAAAGAAAAAAGTGTTTAAGAAAAATGTGACTTAAAAAAAACAGAAAGGGTTTAAATGCAAGCTTTGTTCTTAAGTTTTGTTTTATTTTTAATGAAATCACACTTATTTAGTATGTCTTTTCTACATAAATCTAAAGAATTTTTTTTTAATCATGTTGAGTCCCATCACAGTGCTTGATGCTCAAAGGAATAGGAAAGTGGTCATGGGAAATCCTAAAAAGTGAATTCAGATTGGCACACACACACAAACACAGTGAATACACTTTTTTAAGCAAAGTATTTAGTGATGTAAGCTAGCAATGTAATTCGAAAGAAACATGCTGTTTTTTAAGTCTACCCCCCCCAAAAAATTGATAGGCTACCTCTGTATTTCACTTTAATCCTTGGGACAGTCTTGGTAGATAAAAATACATTAGAATTAATCATTGGTTTGAAGTCACTAACTATTTTGTACCTTACTGAAATCCCCATTTAACTAAGTTTAAAAGTATAAATAAGCAATCAGAACAAATTTAACTGAATTCTTTGCTGAAACAGATTAATAAAGTCACGGTTCACAGTATCTGTTGACAATTAAATGAAAGAAACACCATCCCATTGGTAACCTTGTGAGCAAAACACTTTTAAAAAAATTGTCCTTTTCAGTTGTTTCTTTCTACAAAGAGAGTCCCAGAAGTGTAGTGCCCAAGAGCATGAAGCGTAGAGCCATGTCATCTAGGTTCAGATACTGGCTCTACCACATACAGTGATGTGACCTTAGGGATATGGCTTAAACCTCTTCGTATCTATTTCTTTTATTCTGATTATATGAGAGCGGTAATTGTACCTACCTCATAGGGTTGTTTTATTAAATAAATCAGTATATTACATAACTTATCTGACAAAGAGCAAGTGCTATGAGTTATTATTACTGTTATTATCATTATATTTTGTTTTCCTCCTTTTTTCATTCTATGATGATATGCTTCCCTCTTGGTAGTGTAAACACAGCAATCAGCCTATTTGGCTTTTTCTATAAATTATTGAAATAGATAGATATCATCTCTGGCTGGTGTGGCTCAGTGGATTGAGTGCCAGCCTGCAAACCAACAGGTTTCTGGTTCAGTTCCCTATCAGGTCACATGGGGACCTGGATTTTGGGCCAGGTCCCCAGTTGGGGACACGTGAAAGGCAACTACACATTGATTGTTTCTCTCTCTTTTTCTCCCTCCCCTCCCCTCTCTCTAAAAATAAATAAATATTTTTAAAAAATAAATAGATATCAATCATATATATTTCCTTGTTAGTCAAAGCAAGAGAGGAATTACCTAAAATGTCATGTAAGCCTTCAATATTAAGTGCATATTATGACTAAAAGAATCTGTCTTTTCATTGCTTGGGTACAGCATAGTTTAGTGGCTAGAGAGCATTGACTTTGGAGTCAGGACAGATACGGGTTTGAGTCCTAATTCCACCAATCACTACCTGTGTTAACTGGGAAATGTCCATTGTGGTTCCACTGCTAAAAGAGTGGTATGTAGAGTAAGATAAATATTCATTCACATTCCAGCTCTAGCCCATAGTAGCAGTGTGAACTTGGTCAGGTTTTTAATTGCTCTGGAAAGAGAATCCTATACATTATGAAAGTTTCAGTAAGATGGAGATGATAACGTCTGCTTTAATGGTATGGTTAGCACTAAATATAATATATATAATGCACTTGACACAAAACCTGGTACCAGCTATGCATAACTATTTTTGAAGTATATGTAGTATTAAATATTTTAAATGTGTAAAGAATGTATAACATTCAATCTTTATAAATTCCTCCTTTCTTCCTCCTTTTCTTCACTTTATACTAACTTTTTGATTCTTGAAGAAAGAACGCACAGACAGGAATTACTATTTTTGCCAAAAATTGTTCCCAACTTCTGTTCCTTTGTAGATAATATAGTGTGATGTTACATTCCAAGGAGGTACAAGTAGTGCTAGAAAATTTTGCTGAAAGTTCTTGACATGTATTGGTATGTGTGTCATTTTAATGCTAGGGGAAATAACTGTGAGAGCAGTACATTTGATATTTGTCAATCTAAAAATAGTGGCAGAGTGTTTTGGAAGAAATACTGAGTTTTTCATTGCACCATCGAATCCTGGATGTTGGCCACCAGTTACCAGCCTTTAAGCCCAGTTACAGGGTGAGGCCTGTCAGCTGTCAGCCTGCTCTCTCTGATATTCTGCTATATTATCCATGTGGCTGATTTTTTTTTTTTTGAGGCTACATTCAAGCAGTTTTCAAGATGAGTATGAAAATCTGAATAAAAGCGAAATGGTAATAATTTTACAGTTGATTTGTAATAGCTGAGATGTTTAAATGCTTTTTTGTTTACATGTCCTTTGTATAGTTGAAAATTCAAAATATTTATGTCATTATATAGTTGAGATAAATTCTTATAATGCATGTTTTTTTATTTCTGAGCATTTTCAAAGATAAGAATATTTAAAAGCAGGGAAGAAGCTTTTATTAGAGAACATATAGAATGAAATTGAGAAATCTGTGTGGAAGAACACTTGATTTATTATCAGAGATTAAAATAGTTACTTTAACATTAACATAAAGAAATGTATGTATAAACTATTTTAGATGAAAATGTGAATATACAAAAGGGACATATGAAAATTTAAAAATCCTGGTTGCAGGAGAAAAATTAGCATTTGGCTGAAAAAAACTTTGTTGTGCTATGTTTAATACAGAAGCTTAATGGAAAGGAAATGGTTTAAATGAAAATTTTAGAAATTTTATTTCACTGTAACCCATATACTTTACAATAGGATTGATTTTCAACATACATGAAAAATACTGGTAGCCTCTCACTATTAGGTAGCACTTCACTGGTTCCTCAGAAATATTGAATTAGTGCTGTAAGTAATTATGAAAAGGTACTTATCTGTTCTGATTTAAAGTACTTTTGTAATGCAGCCTTTCTCCAAATTTAGCATAGCATGGAATATTTCATGAAAGCAATACATTTTTCGAGTAACACAGTTATGTACCAGGTTGCCTAAAAAGCTATAAAAAATCAGGGGGAGGTTGGCTGGGATGGGAGTAAAAGACAGAAGACTATACAAGAAAAACAATTAAAATAATTTTTTTTAAAAATCAGGCCATTTTTTTCAAATAACATGCAAATATGGAACTGAAAACAAAATGAATCAAGGTATGAAAGTTAGGAAAATAGAGCAAAGTACTAAAATATGCAAACTCTTTAAAACTGTGTCTCATTGTTTTCCTGTTTATCCCCAAAATGGAATTGGAAATTGTTGAGAGATGTAGGAATAAATTCAGTTTAATTTATGAAATACTGTAGATGTTTAAGGTACTCTTAATAATCCCTAGGGTGGCAAAGGGGAGAAGAAGGGCAGTGAGAAGTGACCTCAGTTTTCAATTAACTGTTTCTTGCTTTCATTTAGGGACAAGCATAAATGAAATAGAGTTAACATAATATGTATGTGTAATCTCCCAGTTGTAAACAAATATTTTAAAACTGTAAAACTTGGGTCAAGTTTCATTGATTGTAGCCAGTAGGCTACTAATTTGTGACCCCTTTATTAAATATAAATATTATTAATAAATAGTTCTAATGGTCATAAAAGCAATAGGAATTCATAACAGGGATGCTACCAAGTCTGGGGGAGTTGGAGAACCTTCCCTAAGTAACTGATGTTTAAGGTAATGTCTGGAGTGGAAGTGGAGAGAAGAGAATCTTCTAGACAGAGGGAAGAAAATATTCAAAACCCCAGACAAACTCAAAGAATTGGAATGGAGCACTTAGAACAAAATGGACATGTCTAGAAAAGAGAATGGAGAGGTAGACAAAGAATGATCATTCCTACCAGGATAACTGCATGGGCAGACATGGCTCGCCTCTTCTCACAGCCACATCAAAATTACAATTAAAACAAAGAACAACCATCACTCAGAACTGTCAGAAATTGAGGTGAATGAAAGTCTGACAACTATGGAATTAAAGAAAACACATCCATCCAGACTAGTAGGAGAGGTGCAGATGCCAAACAGGCTGGTCACTCATCCACATGTGGTGGATAAAAATTTGGGAGGGATATTTCAGGAGTGAGGAGTCCTGCCCCTTCCCCACCCAGGATTCCAGTGCCAGGAAGATATGTCCCCACAACTTCTGGCTTCAAAACATAGCAGAGGTTGAGTCAGTAAAAGAAACTTCTAGAGTCCCAAGCAGTTCCTCTTAAAGAACCCACACATGGACTCACCCACTCAGACTCACTCCCTCTGAGCTCCAGCATCAGGGTAGCAACTTGAAAGCCACCACTAGTATACAGGGAGAAACTGAAGTGTCTGGCATCAAGGTGAGCAGAGACCATTGTCCCTTTTCTGAACCCTCCCCACACAGAGTCAGCAAGCTGGTGCCATATCTGAGACTCTATCAAACTAGCTAACACTGTTGGTGGGTCCTAGAGACTCCACATCAGCCATCTTGCAGGCCAACTCAAGCTTCTTTTCCAAATGAATGTCTGTTCTTGGCTCATGCTTCACAACTTCCTAAATCCAATCAAATAAGCTACATCTGGCCTTGGTGAGCCTCAGGCCCTGCACTAGCAGCAGCCAGCTTAGATTCACAGTTTGGCTTCCCCTGGCAATCTCCAAGCCCAGCACAAGTAGCAGCCCTCTCAGATTGCTTTATAGCTCAGGCAGGTTGCCCTGGGCAAAACTCACGTGGGGGCTGACCTTGGCCTGCACCACCTGGGAAACCCCAGGGCCAGTGCACTCAGTGGGCAGCTACAGACCACATTGGAGGACCACCAACCTGCCCCTGCACAGCTGATCCCCCCTAGAGGGCAGAGGGTGGTAAGTGGTCCCAGCCAGTACTTGCTGCTGACCAGCCTGGGTTAAATTCCTCCCATTGATCTTCCAACAGCGACCAAGGCTCAACTATAAGAGGAGGGTGTACTCAGCCCACACAAAGGGCACACCTCCAGTACCCAGCTTGGGTGATAGAAGAGTCTGTGCCACTGTACCATACAGGACACCTACTACATCAGGCCACACTACCAAGACAGGGACTCGTAGCAGCTCTACATAATACATAGAAACAAACACAGGAAGGCTGTCAAAATGAGGAGACAAAGAAACATGGCCCAAATGAAAGAACAGATCAAAACTCCAGAAAAAGAGCTAAACGAAATGGAAGTCAGCAATCTATCAGATGCAGAGTTCAAAACACTGGTTAAAAGGATGCTCAAGGAACTTAGTGAGGACCTCAATAGCATAAAAAGGATCCAGTCAGAAATGAAGGATACACTAATTGAAATAATGAAAAATTTACAGACAAACAATAGTGGAGGGTCTGAAGCTGAGAATCAAATCAATGATTTGGAACATAAGAAAGCAAAAAACAACCAATCAGAACAAGAAGAAAAAAGAATCCCCCAAAAATGAGGATAGTATAAGCAGCCTCTAGGACAATGTCAAGAGGTCCAACATTCACATTGTAGGGTTGCCAGAAAGAGAAGAGGAAGAGCAAGAAATTGCAAATCTATTTGAAAAAATGATGAAAGAAAAATTTCCTGATTTGGTGAAGGAAATAGACATGCAAGTCCAGAAAGCACAGAGAGTCCCAAACAAGATGGATGCAAAGAGACCCACTCCAAGACACATCATAATTAAAATGCCAAAGGTTAAAGATAAGGAGAGAATCTTAAAAGAAGCAAGAGAAAAGTAGAGAGTTGCCTGCAAAGGAGTTTCCATAAGACTTACAGCTGATTTCTGAAAAGCAACTTTGCAGGCTACAAGGGATTGGCAAGAAAAATTCAGTCATGAAAAGTAGGGGCCTACAGCCAAGATTGCTCTCCCCAGCAAAGCTATCATTTAGAATTGAAGAACAGATAAAGAGCTTCCAGACAAGAAATAACTAAAGGAGTTAGTTCATCATTATCACCAAACCATTATATGACATGTTAAATGGACTTATTTAAGAAAGAGAAGATCAAAACTGTGAACAATAACATGGCAAAAAATACAAATCTATCAACTTGAAAGTAAGCAGATAAGAACAGAGACAGAATCTTGGATACAGAGAGGATATTAGTGATTGCCATATGGAAGGGGGTATAGAGGAATGGGTGAAGAGGTGAGGTGATTAAGAAGTACAAATAGGTAGCTACAAAATCCCATGGGTGCAGTATAGGAAATGGCACAGCCAAAGAACTTATACGCTTGACCCATGGACATGAACAGTGGTGGGCGATTGCCTGAGGGAATGGTGGGTGCTGAGTGAAGGGAAGCCAAAGGGGGGAAAATCAGGATAACTGTAATAGTGTAATCAATAAAATATTTTAAGAAATAAAGGAGGAGACAAAAATGCATGGTCATGCAGAAGTATTTAAAAATTACATTTGTACAGACTTTTTTTTCTTTTCAATTTTTTTGAAAGAATGAAAAATATCACTGAAAATTACATCAGGAACCAAAATACCAATGTTGTGTTAATATTTGTTGAGCATTCTGGTCTCTGTCCACTCCTTTCAAGGAGCTCTGTCCTGAACAAAGCAAAGGATTCTTAACATAAGTGCCTCCAATATGTATTCATAATTCCTTTTTTCTGCCTTTAGGCCCATACAGAGTGGAGAGCTTATTTGGTTTAAAAATAAATAAATAAATGAGAGCAACAGGAGTACACAGTTGTTCGATGAAGGTTTTGTATTTTCAGCCCCATGAGATTTGATAACATTTTTTTCTGAAGCTGAGAACCATTTACATTTCCTGCTTGTACCTATATGGTGTTAATGCATGTCTGTTTCTACGTGTATCTTCATGGAATTGCAGCACAGTCATTATGGAAAATAAATATGGAGATTTTATCTATGGTGCTCTGCTTCCCCCCACAGCCATAAAATTACATATTAAGATTTAGATGGAATATTAAATACTAAATAGTTTAAAGTTGGTTAAAGATAGATGTGAGAGTGATTTATTAACATAAGTATGTAGTCATGTAAAATAAAAACTGAGAAAACGTATCTTCAAAATCTCATTAGGTTGTATCAGCCTTGTTTGGAGCAGGGGTGGGAGGTGGGTGGAGATACTGCATTATTTTAAGGAAAAGGGGAAATTTTGTAAACAGATTTTATAACACATGACTTCTAAGCTTCAGATAAATGTTCATGGAAAACATACTAGAATGACTGTTAAAGACTCAAGTTGTGAAATGATTCTAAGAAGCTGGAAGAATTCTCATAACACTGGTATAGTTGTTGATCTTGAAGCATACCATTAATTTGGCAGTATGAATATAGTTTATAAAGTTAAAAGAAAAATTTCTTATGTATTGGGAACTACAATGAAAAATAAGGTCAAGATTGATCAGAATTTTCTACTTAGCTTGAAAATTGAAAGATTATTTTAAAACTGGTCTCAAGGCTTCAAGAAATAACAGAAAGGCTCTTCTCAATAGAAAGACTGCTTTATGATTGACAAGGTTTTCTGCTTTCTAAGTTGTTTCGAGTAGTTCAAAAATTATATAATTATTATAGATCAGTTATTAAACATATTTTGTTCCATGACACCAATGATGGAATTTTTATGTTTGTTTTATATTTATTGAGTGTTTATATGTGCCTGGGGTTTGCAACACACTTAAGACATAAATTTATTTTTTATTTTTGAAGTATGTTAAAGTAATCAACCTCAAAAATCTTTAAAATCAAAAAATATGTTTAAAATCTTTCTACATATACTGCTGATGGATAGTGCAGGTAACAATGTAAGGACCACAATGTATCATGCTTAAAAGTGACATTTAGCATATAATGTTCATATGTGATTCATATTTTGATACTATATAATACTCATGGGTCCCATTTCTTCTTTCTCCTCTAACTAGCCCTATATGTTCATACAAAAATGAAAATAATCTCATGTGCTACCTATCTTACATTATGGTTATTTAAACAGAATGAAAAATAACTTCTTACTACATGTCTCTAACTGTGCAGCATGTGTGTTGAATCAAAACAGAAAAAAATTAAGAAAAAGCAAACTCATAGACTAGAGGGAAGAAGAGGAATAATAAGCCAGTGTGCTCATAGGCTAATTATTTAATATTACATAACATAAAACAAGTAACTAAAATTTTCTTTTATTATAAGAAATTACTTGTAATTACTTCTAAAACTTCAAACCAGTTTAAACCTTCAATACATTTGTCAGTCATGTGAAAAATGCTTATTCAACTTGATCAAAATGTTCTAAAAAATCAGACTCCTATTTTGCTTCTGATTCACCATTAAGTATAAAGAAAAAGAGAAAATGATGGCTGCTACTGACCTAGTGCTAAATCTTCCAAGCTGCTGCATTGTTGTTTTCTGAAGTGGGCTGGGTACCACTATCAGCCAGCTGCCTGGCATCATAGTATCTACCTACTCAGCTGCTAAATGATGAAGACCATTATGTTAAGAATAGAAAACTGTTTAAGTATCCATATATCAGTAATGCTTATTGTATTTTCTATTCATTTCTCACTTCATTGTAGGCATTAAGCAACAGAGATGATAGATGCTTAGCAAAATGTGCCAGTAATCCCATGCACTTATCATGGGTTTGAAAGGCTGAGTGAATTAAAGTAGGAGCCAGTAACATATTGTACCATCCTTTCCCCGTTAAACTACGTAACCAAGGTTGTGTTTTTAAAATATATCCATTAATACAGTCAACAAATACTTAATGATTTCCTGCTAGGAATGCGTATGTGTAATAAGTGTATATGTATGTAAGTTTATAATTCATAATTAATCTTATTGTTGGTTTATCATTTTTTGTACTGACCCAAAGCATTCATGCATAAATACTTAAAGATAATCCAATGGTATCCTATAACCATGGCTAACACTTGTAACTTGGGTTATCTTAATTACATATGGCATTGTCTCCATTTCCAGTAAATTACTTGACTGGCTCATGCATTAGTTCCTTAATTTTTCAGTGAGGGAATTCACCTTTCCTCTCAGAATTGCTCTGTAGAATCAATAGGATTTGGAATCCAAAGAAATGTTAGGTGTGTGAATGTATTTCTATACCCTAAAGTAGGGAGCAGGAGCAATTTAGGGAATGGGTGAGTGGGAATGGTACTAGGAAAGATAGTTAAGTAAAGTTTTAGATATGTACTTAAGATGTTTATGGGACCTAGATTGAGAAGCTCAAGTTTATTCATTCAACATATCTAAACACAATTATATGGAAAACACAGCCATAAAGATAAGATATAATACCCATAGCCAAGCTTTGGAAACAGTCTAAGTGCCCATCAATAGATGAGTGGATAAAAAAACTGTGGTACATTTACACAATGGAATACTATGCAGCAGTAAAAAACAAAGAAGGAATTCTTACCTTTTGCAACAGCATGGATGGAATTGGAGAACATTGTACTAAGTGAAATAAGCCAGTCAGAGAGATACCAACACCATATGATCTCACTTATGACTGTAATCTAAGGAACAAAATTAACAAGCAAAATAGAGGCACAAAAACAAAGAATAGACTGATTGCTGTAAGAGGGGAGAGGGGATGTTGGGACTGGATGCATCACCCGTAAATGTGAACAGTGGTGTGCGGAATGACTGTGGGAAGGAGAGGTTTGGGGGCAGGGGAGAAAAGGGGAAAAATTGGGCCCACTATAATAGCATAAACAATAAAAAATTAAAATAATAATATAAAATAATAAAAAAGATATAGTTCCAGCCCTGAAAGAGGATGGGGAGAAAACCCTGGAGGCATAGAAAATAGCCTAAGGATGACATGACCATCTTGATGTGAGAAGGTTGCTAATCGGGTGATTAGAGGGAAGGATGAGAGATCCCTGAAGTGGATGCGCTGTGGTAATAGCACTGATGGAAGTGATAAAAATTGGTGAAACAAGCAAACAAATACATATAGATAGAGAACACAAATTGGTGGTCAGCAGGAGGGAGGGGGATTGGAGGGATGGGTGAAGGAGATGAAAGGGATTAGATGTATAAATTGCCAATTATATCTTTCATAGGAATGTAAAGTTCAGCATAGGGAATATGGTCAATAATAATGTAAGGGTTGATCACTTCATAGTGTATGTAAATGTCTAATCACTATGTTGTATACCTGAAACTAATATAACATCATATGTTGACTATAATTGAAAAGTGTTAAAAAGGGCAAAAAAAAAAATTCTTGAAATAAAATATTTATTTATATTCTGTTACTTTAAAATTAAATATTCTAAAAAGTATTTTAACTATTACTTTCAGAATGTGGTTGTCCAGACATAAAGTTAATTTAGGCATATAGGTATTTCCTGTTTTGTTTATACAATCTGATAATACTCCATTTTAATAGGCTTTACTCCACTTACCTTTAATATGATTATTCATAGGACTGAGTACTTCTAGTTGTCCTATCTTCTCTGTGTTTTTCTTCTTCCTTTTCTGACTATTTTGGGTTAAATATTTTTAATATATCATCTTAATACCATTTTTGACTTTTAGTTTTACCTCTGAATTATTTTGTTTATTGCTCTAAGGACTACTACCTGCATTCTTAATTTATCATAGTTTAAATAGAGTCAATATTTTACAATTTTATAGAAAATGTAAGAACTTTGCAAAAGAGTGATTTCATTTACCTTCCATTTATTTTAACGTTGTTATATATTTTATGTCTACATTTGTAATAAATTCCACAGTATAATGCTGTTATTTTGGCTAATTGTCTTTTAAACACACTAAGAGAAGCAAAAAGATAATCTCTTGTATTTACCATTATACTTTTCAATAATTAGTGCTCTTTATTTCCTCCCATATATTTGTGTTTCATTTGTATTTGGGGTTTTTTAGCAGACTGTGTTTCAGTGTAGTGCTCTTTGTATTTATCTTGGCTTTTAAATCCTTTCAGTAAATAGCTACTTCAAATAATATACTTTTCTGTTCTAGTATTTCAATTTGGTTCTTTTTTATTGTTTGCATTCCTCTATCTGTCCACTTCAACTATATTTTCCTTTAAATACATAAATGTATTTATAGTAGCTATTTTAAAGTCCTGTCTGCTGTTTCCAGTTCTGGATTATCTTGTGGGTCTATTTCTATTAACTTCTATTGTCTTCATTGTAGGTTGCAATTTTCTGCTTTGCATATCTAGCCATTGTTTATTACATAGTGAATATTGATAAAGATACATTGTAAGGTGTACAGGTTTTATCATTTTATAAAGAGTGTTGAGTTTTGTTCTGCTAGATAATTAAATTAACTGGTGGGTCCTTTTATGTTAATTTGGTTTTAGTCTCTTTTAATTTTTTACTTAATCCAAGAATGTATCATGTTGACGCCTTTAACTAAATACCCAAGGTGATCACTAGGAACTCTCACTTGCTGGACCAAACTCCAACACCTCTCAGCAACTGTCCATCTTTATGACCCCTCAGCACTTAATAGCATTCCTTAAATATAGTAATTTAAATTTTAATTGAAATTTATTATAGTAAGTTCAATTAAATTAACAATAGGGTAGCTTTTATGGACACAGTGGCATGAAGAAGTATTATTTAGACCTAAACCTAAGTTTGTACATTGCTAAATCTCATGTATTGAGCTTTATTTCAAAAGCTAGATGGTAAGCAGAAAATTTGGGCATTGTAGATAATCTCTAGTTATAACAACTTTGAATCACTTTTAGAGTTTACAGACATTTTTAAATTTTTTATTTTATATAAATAGCACAACTATATTAAGTAAATTTTCTTTTCTTTTTATTGTTGTTCAAGTACAATTATTTCCATTTTCTCCCCACCAACCTCCCCCGCTCCACCCACCCCCACCTCCAATCCTCAATCCTACCCCCCTTTGGCTTTGTCCATGGGTCCTTTACACATGATCCTTGACAACCCTTCCCCTTCGTTCCCCCATTATTCCCCTCCCCACTCCCCTCTGGTTACTATCAGTTTGTTCTTTTTTTCAATGTCTCTGGTTATATTTTGCTTGCTTATTTGTTTTGTTGATTAGGTTCCACTTATAGGTGAGATCATATGATATTTGCCTTTCACCAC
Source organism: Anoura caudifer (assembly GCA_004027475.1). Taxonomy (NCBI): domain Eukaryota; kingdom Metazoa; phylum Chordata; class Mammalia; order Chiroptera; family Phyllostomidae; genus Anoura; species Anoura caudifer. The sequence continues at coordinate 302,894 of PVKU01000868.1, forward strand.
CTGGCTTTTTTCACTTAGCATAGTGCTCTCCAGTTTCATGCTGTTGAGAAGGGTAGGAGTTCCTTCTTTCTTTCTGCTGTGTACTATTCCGTTGTGTAAATGTACCACAGTTTTTTGATCCACTCATTTACTGATGGGTACTTAGGTTGCTTCCAGCACAACTCAAGCAAAGAAAACTGAAACCTACTTTCAAAGGAGGAAGAAGCAACAAGCAAGCCAGTTCTTGATGCAAAGCACCGGAGTCTCAGGAATTGAAAATGAATGGACAATTAGACAGAAAACTAGAAAAGAATCAATTGAATGTTTGCCTAAGGAATAGTTTCATTTCTCCCACACCTACAGATCTTTGTCTCACCCTGCTAGCCAAGGGTCCACTCCTCTGACACCAAAAGAAGACTGAAAGATAGGAGCAGATCCAGAGTTTTGGCCTGAAGCTTATGCAATATGGGAGGCAGCCCTTTTTAAGATGATGACAATTACAATACAAAATTTAGTTGTTAAAAGAATATTTAGAATAAGCGAGGATCAGAACAAATTACGAAGCAGAAAAATAATAATTTTATTTATTAAATAACATGTCTATATTTTGTCTTCTTTTGTTTCATACTCATTGATCACCTCTTCATATGACAATAATTATGCTATATTTTTATAGAGAAAATAGACAATCAGTCTCTCCACTGACAGGTTTAGTTGAAATTTGTTTTTTATTGATTATAGGAATGCATAAAACATGACAATGCAGGTATAGTCTCTATTTTTTATAATGTTACAGGTTTGTGTCCTATTATCCCAGAAATGGTACTTAGTGAAAGTCCTATCAAAAAAGTTTTTTTTTTAAGTTAATGGTGTACTTAAAACATTATCAAGTATACTTCAGAAGGAAAGTATTTCTCTTTTGATCAGGTATCACTGAGAACCAAATTCTCTGCCTACAGTTTTACATGTTTAATGTTTGAAGGAATTTCCAGATTGATTTTTAGCTGTGTGTATGACAACTATGTTTCTCCTACCCATAGACTTCTGGTACTAGAACACATTCCCTATGCATCACACCCTCTGCTTCTGTGTAGAGGGTGGTGGAAGCATTCCAGGAAGCCACTCCTAGAGCTGGCAGTAACTTTACTATACTGTCAAAGATAAAACAAGATACCAGTTATAGGTTTTAGTCAGTAATATATTGTTGGAATAAGGAAAAGTTCACCACAAATTGAACTCAACTTCAATTTGTACGAAGGTGATGGGACATTTTAAAGGGAGAATGAAGGAGTGGGGAGGGGGGAGACTAAGGGCTCAGAAGATTCAGGGAAGTGAAAAATTACGAAAGTCTGAAGGCAGACATTGGTCCATGGGGAACCCACCTGGGCTTGCTAACTGGCACTGATTGGAGTTAGGTTCCCAACTTCCCACAGAGACCAGGAGACAGGGACCCTGTCTTTAGGTGTTGGCTGGGAAAACATTAAGTTCTTTTGGCAGCCTTGATTTTTATCAGGCAGGCACTTTAAGAGGGGACTAAGGTCATCCTAGGGATATGTCTGGGAACTATTACACAATGTTAGTGTTTTGTTCAAATCTTCATAGGCCAAGGTTGAGGCATAGTCAAGGAAGAGCATAGAAAAGCCTGGCTAGAGTTTGCTCAAGGAGAAAATCTTTTTCAAAGCCCCAAAGTGACTAGAACTCATAGAGATATATCACATGAAACCAAAAGAAATACATACCTAACTTAGCTTATTCTTATATTTCAAAGTGTCCACAGCCACTGAAATGTTGCCCAATATAAGAGGAAGTTATAATGAAGGAAAGATTGTTATAAATAAAGACAGCAGTCTTCACTGATTATGATTCAGATATCTTTACTTTTGCAAATTTTACAAAAACATGATCAGAGGTAATGGTAAATTTGGCAGGGTATTCTTTCAAGTAATAGAATCAGAGAGTCTTGAGACCTAGAGTCAAGAGAACAGCGCAGAGCAGAAGTGAGGGATGAATAGTTTCAAACTCCAGGTCCATCCATGGTGAATTCCTAGGATGCTGGCAAGGATTCATTTAGATAGGTCAGGGAATTATTCCCTGGAGTGATGCAATGTCCCTAGAAGGAAAAATACCTTATTTAGGTGTCCTCTAACAAATCACTACATCCCCAGTTTTCCCTATAGTGAATCCACCAGTCACCAAGCACCACCCACATATATAAAACTTTAATTATGATTTTTAATGTTGTTCTTTTAAATATGTATAGATCACCAAACCTATAAGGAAAGACTTCCACTAAAAGACTTAGACCAGCATAAACTGAATAAGAAATATCCTCAGAAACATAATTATGAGAAGATATTACAGCTATGAAAAAAATAGAATTTTTATGTAGCAAAGAACAAAAAATGATTTATTGGATATTAAAAATGATGTGGAAATTCAATGACCTTTATAATGAAAGAGTGAATGATAAAGATTAGGAAGTGTCTCGGAGAATAGGACAAAAATACACATGGAAAGTAAAATGAAAAGGCAAAGTTATTAGAAATTCAATTCAGTATATTCAAGATTCTTGTAGTAGAACAAGAGGGAAGAGAACAGCAAGAAATAAATTATCGCAGACATCACACAAGAACTTCTTCTGTCCCTGAAGAACTACAAAAGGATCATTAAACGCCTATGACAATCTACTTGTACACATGTATGTATGTCATGAAATTTCAGAACACCAATGATCCTAAAAATATGCAGAAAAGGGGAAAATCACATACAAATAACCTCAAATCAGAATTGTATCAGACTTATCAGAAGACAGCAATGGAGCACTGTGTTTTGTAATTAACATTCAACCCGACGGTGCTATGGATAGTCTGATTATCAGCCAGGGGCTAAATAAATGTGTTAAAAGATTGGAAGATTCCAAAATAATTTGCCTTCTATGCAGTCTTTCTTAGAAGTTACTGGAAAATGTATTCCACCAAAATGATGGGGTGAATGAAGAAACAATAATATCCCAACAAAGTTAGAATTCAAACACAGAGGAGAGCCAAAGGGAATTAGATATGGTAACAAGAGGTAGACAGCTACTGTTCACCATATCTAGGAAACAATTCATAGTCATTAAAACAAGAACAAAGGGCTTTGGGAGAGGTGCCTTTTACACCTCTTCTCATTCAAAGAAAATATGACATGTTTATTGTTTATCATTTTGAAAATAGTTCACTATTTTTGAAAGATAGGATGGTAATGAATGAGGGTAAGAAACCAAGATTTAGAGACATTATTTCTATCAGCATCACAAAGTACTTCAAGGGCTTTGGAACTACACCTGGGAAACCATAATCCAGGGTAAATACTTTATTCACAATGCGTTGTATCAAAATTACAATGCAAGGTAGAAAACAGTAGTGCCATAGATATGTTATTTTAAGAATAATTGCATATCTAATGTACAGTTTACAAAGTACTTTCACATAATACTTTGGTTATGATAAAGTGCTCTGGAAAGATTCTGAGAGAGAGGTGGTATGGCGTAAGTAAATGGAGAATGGGATATCTGCCAGTACTAATAATCGGGGAGGAATTGGGGTGCGTGCCAGTAAATTCTCAAGATTCACTGTAAACCTTTTGTGGTATTATGAGGGGGTTTTGCAGGCAGGTGCAAATGCCCTTTACCAGCGGTTTGAGGACTGAACTACAACCACTGATCGGGACCACTGACTTGACTTCAAGCATTTACTGAGTGCCAGATGTGTCCATCTGATTTGAGCACTGCAGATATAAAATCTGTCACCTGAAATTCTTTTTCTTTGGAGATTAAACAGTGTTAAATTGGTTAACCTTTTTAAGATGATAGTTTTTTCTCCTTAGCTGGAAACTTTTATCTTACCCATATTAATTGGAAATTTTCTAAAATGAAGTAAGCATATCTCTTCTTAAATGGAATAGAGAAATCTGTTTCAGACTTAGATTTTTCTTCTATTGATGTCTGTTCATTCTGTGGAATATGAAATAGATAATAGAGCTTTTAAAAAAATACATTTCACTGTATTGGCCACTGCTTCAATAAATAGACCCATGTCCGAAAACATGTTAAACTGTGCTTTTTTTAAAGATAGTATGTTAGGAATAGTGAGCCAGTGGTGTCCAACCTTTTGGCATCTCTGGGCCACACTGGAAAAAGAATTGTCTTGGGCTACACATTAAATGCATTGTGACATATAATCACAAAACAAATCTCATTATATTCTAAGTAAATTTACAATTTTGTGTTGGGCCTCATTCATAGCCATCCTAAGCCGCTGCAGTTGGACACCCCTATAAGCATATGGGGTGGTGAAATACCACCTCTTGTTTAGCCATGGAAGTAACCAACTGTGAAGCTGGCAAACCTCACAAATAGCAGATAAGGGAATGCTTAATTAAGTAACTGGCCTTTCCAGACCTGCTGGCCATACTCAAAATTTAAATGAACTGGGAAATAAAAGATGTATAACCCTTCAATAACTTCAGACATTTTCTACTTATAACACACTTAACATATTAAATCACTGAGCTTTCTTATGTCATAGTTTCTTCATCTTCAACAGAAATGGGGAGGATTACAATACTTGCCTACAAGAATCATTGTAAGAATTAAATGAGCTAGGAGGAAGTATACAATGCCTATCACATAATAGATGCTCATTAAGTGTGTGCTTCCCTTCTTTTATGCAAGGATTTTCCACCTTACAAAAAGCAGACAACACTAAATGCATGACTCATGCACTATCCACAAAATCGACTTAAATGCCTATTTCCTTCTCCCCTTTATATATAAGCTTCTCATTTCAAAAAGAGAAGTTGGGAACTTACCTCTTTGAAATTTAAAACATGCAGTATGTTTTTCTACATTGCCTCTCTAAGCTAACGCTTGTACTTTTGCAGAGGAACTGAGAATATCTGTCATTTACTAATGTTAGGAATGTAGAAAAGGAAAAGCTAGCCCATGCTAACCTTTTTCATCCTAATCAATTTACTGAACTTCCACTACCTTTCTGTGATCTTTACACTTTCCCCATACAGGACTGGCTTACTCTTCATCAAGAATAGTGACTTCCTAGAGAACTACATTGCCATCATAACACACAAGCAAAATTTGAAATTGGAACAACATTCCTATATATATTACCTGTTTCAAAGATGCTTAAATTTCAAATCTGGAAAAGGAAAGGAAATATTCTATGAAAATGTTTTATTTGATCAAGTTTATCTTTTTCACCTAAACCTTTCTGCATTTCACTCAAATATTTTTTAAAAAGAGAAATACTGAATTGAGATCTCAATAAAGTTTTTCCTCATTACTTTAATAGATGGAAATGAAACTTTTGGTACATTATACTAGAAGTCATGATGAATCAGCTTCCGAATCTTTTGCCAGCCCACCTCCAAATTCCAGCCTTGCCTCCTACCCCAACCACTATTTTACTTTGAAAAAGTGAAAATATTGGCAGAATAAATAAGGCAGACTCTTAAATGGGAACTGTGTTATATCCATGATGTTTAAATAATTACTTTCTAAAATATAAAAATATATGCATATAGGTATGTATGTATGTTGATAATACCAACTAAAATATAAATATGTATATGTATTTAAATATGTAAATGCATGTGAGTATATATGTGCATAATAATACAAAATACCTTTACCATCTCAGTCATAAATATGTTAATTAATATCTACATTATTTTTTTACTGAAATCTTTTCTAATTAGTTATCATCGTAGCCATGTGTGAATAAATGCAGTTAGGAAAGATTATGCTTTTTTCATAAATATAGCAATCCAAATTCTATGTATCTTCCAATTTTCAATCTAGAAATTGACATTGAACGCTGTGTGCGAGAATCTATCAACCTGTTTTGTTGGACTCCTAAAAGTGCTACTTACAGACAGCATGCTCAACCTCCCAGGCCAGCTTCTGATAACATTGGAGTCAGAAGTTCAGCACCTTATTTCTCCGAGTACCCGGATACTCCAAAAACAGATCTGGTATGTATTTGAAGATTTAATTTACAACCTCTAAAAGATGTGTATTAAAATTAGTACAATCTAGTATCATTATTGCTTCCAATAATATTGCATAGGTCCTTTTGACAGAACTATTTTCTAATATATGATTTTATTCATGCCAGTATTTCAGAAAATCTTTGCATCTATTTGGTTATACAGTTATGAAGATTGTTTTGACATATTCCTTCAAATAACTACTTTCACTTTTTTCCTATGCAATCATAGTATCTGTTTTGATGTCAACTTGTTATATACTGAGAGAATTACAGAAGCAATGAAAGAATTATAAAAATAGAGAAAGACTAAGAATTATTTTTTTAAGATTTTATTTATTTATTTTAGAGATGGAAGGGAAGGAGAAATAGAGGGAAAGAAACATCAATGTGTGGTTGCCTCTCATGTGCTCCCACTGGGGACCTAGCCCACAACCCAGGCATGTGCACTGACTGGGAATCAAACCAACGACCCTTTGGGTCGCAGGCTGGTGCTCAGTCCACTGAGCCACACCAGCCAAGGCCAAGAGTTGTTAATAGAATTAGAATGTACACTTACTGATTGTTGATTGACAAAAGATAGCATTTTGGAAAACTGCAGTTCAGATTTTTCAACATTTTTATTCCTTCTAAACGTAGGGCTTTATAAATGTGGTCAACTAAATTTTCAGCTATAAAAATAATTCATATATCTCAAATATTCCACTATTACTATAATATCAATTATTTTTATGAAATTGAATTGCAATTAGTATGGATATAAAGTTTTTTAATACCTTCATAAATTTAATAAGATAGCCTCTAACTTGTGAATAGTAACTTTTTAATGACAAAACATTTCCAAGTTGTTTTAATATATGTTAAGCAGTAGCTAGCTAGACATTTTTTGTAACTAGGTGTTTTTTGCAAGAATTCACAATTTCCTCCCTTTTGCACTTTCTGTGATTTTTTATGTTCTCAATATACAGGGGCATCCAAGTTTTCACATTTTTCCATCATGATCTAATTGTGCGTATTAAAGACACATACAAACATGACACAGATTTTGACTGAATTCAAAACAGTTTTGGTAATTACAGTCTCCACCCCCAGAAATTTAATGATAAAAAAAAGGAAAATAGCTACATGAATATATACATATATTAAATATATAATAACATTTCAAAGTATCCTAAGAGATATAACAAGAATAAGAACCTGTTATAGTAAATACATATCTGCATTGCATTTTCCAAAAAGTGGGCTAGGCCTCTCTAGAAGAAGTATGTTCTCAAGCAGTAGAAGTATTCCAGCAGATGATATTAGTACCATCTATTGGATTTTGGTACAACAACCCATCAGCTAAAAGTTGTTCTAAATGACGTGTTAGATAGCTTGAAACTTTGAAATTCAACAATTCTATATAAAAATTTATTTATTAATTTTCTTCTTTTCAAATATTAAAATGTATTCTCTTCATAGCAGAAAAACATTAGCTCTTTTCTTCAGACTAGAGAGAGATCCTTTGGCAAATGAGCAGTTTTTAGGAAACTGTAATGTCATATAATGAAGGGAGAAGTGAATAGGCATAGAAATTTATAAGATAAGACTGAGTTGGTAGTTTGAAAATTCAGTAAAAATAAAGGTATGAGAGAATTAATAATATCTGAGTATTTGATGTCTGCTTGAAAACATGGTGGATTTTTAAAATATAGTTATGTCATTTAATTTTCAGGGGAATCTATAAGTAAGTATGATTATTCCTATTTTATAATAGGAACATGAAACTAAACCCAGAAAGGAATTACTAGTTTACACAGCTAGTAGATTTATTCACCTACCAAAATTGAACCTCAGGTCTTTATGACACCACAGCATATTTTTTTTAATTAAAAGGCAATTCACAAACCATAAATTTCACCCTTTTAAAGTATAAAAATCAGTAGTTTGTAGTATTTTTACAAAGTTATGAATATCCCCACTATCTAATTTTAGATTATTTTATTAACACTCCCCCTAAAACTCCATATTTGTTATTAGTCACTCACCATCTCTCCCCAGCCCCTCACAAACCTTAATCTACTTTACATTTCTATGGATTTACTTATTCTAGACATGTCATAAAAAATGGAATCATATAATACGTGGCCCTTTGTGACTGGCTTATTCATTTCTTTTTTTTTTTTTTTTTTTTTTTTTTTTTTTGGCTTCTCTCATTTAGCATAATGTTTTCACAATTCATTCATGTTGTAGCATGTGCCAGTGCTTCATTCCTTTTTGTGGTTGAATAGTATTCATTGTATGAATATACTACATTTTATCAGTTCATCAGTTATTGGACATCTGGGTTATTTCTACTTTTTGACTCTTATGAATAATGCTGTTATAAACATTCATATGCAAGTATTTGATTGAGTGCCTGTTTTCAATTCTTTTAGAGTTGTTTTTCTGGGTCATATGATAAGTCTATGTCTAACATTTTTAGGAACTGCAAAAATGTCCTGCAAAGCATCTGCACCATTTCACATTCCCCTCAGCAATGTGTGACAGTTCCAGTTTCTCCACATCCTTGGAAACAGTTATTGTTACTCTTCGATCATAGCCTTCAAAGGGCATGAAGTGGTGTCTTACTGTAATTTTGATTATCATTTCATATGATGATGCACATCTTTTCATGTGTCTGTTAATCATTTGTACATCTTCTTTGGAAGTGTCTACCCAAATCCTTTGCCCATTTTTTTAATTGAGTCAGTTTTAATTCTTGAACTACAGAATTCTTTACATATTCTCGATAAAAGTTCCTTATTAGATAAAGTATTTACACATACTTTCTCCCATTCTATGCACTTACTTTTCACTTTCTTGGTAATGTCTTTGAAGCACATAACTTTTGAATTTTGTTTATGTCCAATTTATGAATTGCATCTATCTTGTAACTATTAAGATTCTCTGTCTTTATCTTTTGAGAATTTGATTATGGTATATCTAAATGGGGATTTCTTTTCTTTTATTTTTTTAATTTAATTGTTGTTCAAGTACAGTTTTCTATCTTTTATTCCCATCCTAGCCCATCCCCCCAGCCCTTCCCACCTCCCTCCCATTCCTCCCCCCTAGTTTTTGTCCATGTGTCCTTTAAGTTATTCCTGTAAACCCTTCCCCTTTTCCCCTGAAATTCCCTCCCCTCTCCCCTCTGATGGCTGTCAGCCTGTTCTCTATTGGTTATATTTTGCTTGTTTGTTTTGTTGATTAGGTTCCATTTATAAGTGAGATCATATGGTATTTGTCTTTCACCTCCTGACTTATTTCGCTTAGCATAATGCTTTCCAGTTCCATCCATGCTGTCGCGAAGGGTAGGAGCTCCTTCTTTCTTTCTGCTGCATAGAATTCCATTGTGTAAATGTACCATAGTTTTGTGATCCATTCATTTACTGATGGGCACTTAGGTTGCTTCCAACACTTGGCTATTGTAAATTGCACTGCCATGAACATTGGGGTGCATAGGTTCTTTTGGATTGGTGTTTCAGGGTTCTTAGGGTATAATCCTAGCAGTGGAATTGCTGGGCAGATTCATTTTTAATTTTCTTAGAAAATTCCATACTGTTTTCCATAGTGGTTGTACCAGTCTGCAGTCCCACCAAGAGTGCACTAGGGTCCCCCTTTCTCCACAACCTCTCCAACACTTGTTGTTTGTTGCTTTGTTTATGATGGCCATTGTGACTGGTGTGAAGTGGTATCTCATTGTGGTTTTAATTTGCATCTCTCTGATAGCTAGCAATGCTGAGGGTCTTTTCATGCGTCTCTGGATTATCTCTATGTCCTCCTTGGAGAAGTGTCTGTTCACGTCCTTTGCCCACTTTTTAATTGGGTTGCTTATCTTCTTAGAGTGGAGTCATGTAAGTTCTTTATATATTTTGGAGATTAAACCCTTGTCTGAGGTATAATTGGCAAATATGTTTTTCCATACAGTTAAATGGGGATTTCTTTGAGCTTTTAGTACTTGGAGTTAATTGAGATTCTTGGATATATAGATAAATGTTTTTACTCAAATTTTAGAAGTCTTCATCCATTATTTTTCTAAGTAGTCTTTCTGCCCCTTTCTGTCTCTCCTCTCCTGGGATTCTCACTGTCTGTGTTTGTTAAAGTTGATGGTGTCCCAAAGGTTGTTAAGGCTCTGTTCATTTTTATCCATTCTTATTTCCTTCTGCTCCTCAAACAGGATAATTTCAGTTGACTAATCTTTTTATTTGATGATCATTCTTTTGCCAGCTTATGTCTGCTGTTGAGCCCCTCCAGTGAACTTTTTATTTTAATAATTATACATTCAAGTTCATAATTTCTATTTCATTTATTTTTATAATTTTTGTCTCTCTAATGATGTTCTTCTATATTTGGTGAGACATCATTCCTTTAGTTCTTTAGACATACTTTTGTTTATTTCCATAGACACTGTTTCCTTTAGTTCTTTGAACATGCTTAAACTGCTAATTTAAAGTCTTTGTCTAGTAAGTCCAACAGCTCATAGTTTTGTTGTTGTTGTTGTTATTGTTGAAAACCAAACTTCTTAAAATAATATAATATGGAAACTCTGGAAACCAGATTCTGTCCTCCTCTCCAGGGTTTTTGTCACTGTTTGTTGTTGTCGTGGTCATGGTGGTTGTTTAGTGACTTTTCTGAACTAAACCTGTATAATTGTCAAATTGACCACCATTTAGTTAGCATGATGATCAGAGAGTTACTAGACAGAGACTTCCTTAAGTTTTTCTACCCAGTAAGTGTCCCAGCCTTTGCGGAGGGGCTCTGTGTTCACCCAGGGCACATTTTCAGCTGAGGCAGGCAGCCTGCATCTCTGCCTTATCCTTTACTTCCTACTTGCTCAGAGTCTTCATGTGAGAGTTTAAGATCTTTTCAGATCTTTCTTGGTCATACAAACAGTACTACATATATGTGGGTAGCTTTATAGATTTCCAGGAACATGTCAGCACTTTTGAAGCCCTTATGGACATTGAATTCCCCAGCTTTTAACTTTAATTGTTAATTGTTATTGTTACCTTCTTGTTTGCCTCAACTGTTGTGGCCACCTCAGGCAGCTACAATACTAAACAATTTACTTCAGATCTTCTTAGTTCTCTTTGAGTGTTATTTATTTGAAGTCTTCATGGTTCAGATTTAAATGTGGTTATAATAGAAAGTAGATACAAAAAATAATGCATGCATGCCCTATAAAAACATATTCATTAAAATTGGGATAATCACAATTCATGTTTATATACAGGTGTGGGCAATGTACATTTACAGTTTTTATACAAATAAGTATAATAATTAATAAATAATAATATAAGAATAAACCCTGTGTTCCATGTACTCAGAACTATAAACATACTTTTGCCCACCCATGTATTTTATATTCTGTGTCAGGTTCTATAACAGATAAAAATGGTTTTTGTAAATTGATATATAAAGTGCACTCTGTACTAGTAGAATGGAAGTTAGAAAACTGCTATGAGACAAAAACTTTGGTTAACTTTAATTTATACATGCGTCTATCATATTAGTTCCCTGAAGCGGACCATTATAGTAGGAAGGAAACATGAACTTTGCTGTTAAATGGACTTGGTTTCATATTTCAACCCTACTCCATTTTGGTTTTATACTCTTGAATAATTTATACAGCCTTTCTATTTCCCTCAGTGTAAAAGTGAGCATAATTATTTGTAATTCTTACCTTGCAGGGGTATTATATGTAAAGCACTTAATTCAGCATCTGATACATAAATGGTAATAATCATTATTCCTATTTTAGTAATTGAAGGTTAAATGTTTCAACTTTGAAAACTACCCAGCAATTTTATGACAATCTTTTATATCTAAAAATTTTATACAAAAGAAGTGATGGTTGGTATTCTTCTATTGCCATTCAGCTGTGCTAGGTTTATTACTTTCCCTTTATATTTAGATGTCATTACAAACAGTGTGTGTGGGGGGGGGAGGGATGCTAGCTCTCCAAACAAAGACCTTTCTGGCAGTTTCACCTCAGTAATTTTAGTTTAAGATTTCACTTTGACCGTTGTGTCTTAGTTTTAATACTGTTTGATCTTGAAATGACTAAAGAATTACCAAAAGAATTATTTTATCTACTGGCAATGGTTTTCAATCTACTTCTCTTTAAATAGCTAAGGCTCTGCTAGACTATTCCACCACTACTTGTTAATTAAAATATATGTATTCACATATATATATAAAGATATATAACATAAATACAATGAAGTGGAGTTTTTAAACTGAATGCGTTTTGGAGAAAGACTGTGGTCAACATCAGAATTCTTTAATATGTTTCTTAGTTAAATTATACTCACTATATTAGTTTATTAAGGGCTGGTATCAGTTATATGTACACTGTGAATAAGCAAGAATTATTCAGTTCTTAACTATGAACACTAGCCTGGAATTTTATTAAATAAAGTTAATTTTATTTTATTTATACAATGTTAACTGTTTGCATATAACTGCCATAAAGTAAGCAAAACAGTCATCGAATTATTCTGTTTACTGCTATGCTTAAACGTGAGTTAAATATGAGTTTAGTGTAGATAAAAACTTTAAAATACATTTGTATACTGTAAGTTGGAATAGTTTCTAAAAGTCTAATATAAATGCCAGTCTACAAAGTTGTATCTCTATAGTAATATCACTGCCTTATAGTTTGAATAGTTTAAAAATAACACTACAGTGCTTATAATTTTCAGGTTTGCAGGTATGTTATTCTATTTGCCCATAAACAAATCTTTGAAGTAAATATTTTTGTCCACATTTTAGAGTTGAGGAAATTCAGAAGATTACTTAATGCAAGTTAACTTGTAAGTTGCCATTTTATCAGTAGTATAATGTTATTTTTCCCTTGTAGTCATTGAAATATGTGCATTAATGTACATCATGTCTTACACTGTAGTCATAGATTTTCAAACATTTTTTGCACATTTTCTTCTATTTCCCTAATGCATATATTTACTATACTCACGCAATTGCCTACATTCCTGCTTTTATATAAGTTGAAATGTTTTTACAATAAGGTAGAAGGGAAAACAGTTATGTTTAACTCACAAATTATGTTGAATGCAGAATGTACATCTAAAGGAGAGCCTAACACTGTTTCCCAAAATTGTTCAGAGCAATAGATGACTCAAGAACAAAAAGGTTAGCCTTGCATCTATTTTTTTATTATTTATATTGTAATATCAGTACCTAATTATCTCTCCATAAGCAATCTGGAACTTTAGGGCAACAGAGTAGTACAATTTATCTGAAAATAGTTTATATTTGACTTTAGAATATACTCTGTATACAAGTCTACTAATAAAATATGGATATGTTTAGAGAATTTACTTTTTTATATTTTTTCAATTATTTTATTGTTGTTCAAGTACAGTTGTCTGCATTTACCTCCCACTACTCCCCCCCAACCCCAGCCATGCCCACTTCCTCCCTGCTTCCACCACCCCCCTTGGTTTTGTCCACATGACCTTTGTAGTTGTTCCTGAAAATCCCCCCTTCCGCACATAATCCCCTCCCACCTCCCCTCTGGTTACTGTCAGGTTGTTCTTAATTTCAATGTCTCTGTTTATATTTTGCTGGCTTGTGTGTTGTGTTGATTAGGTTCCACTTAAAGGTGAAATCATATGGTATTTATTCCTCATTGCCTGGCTTATTTCACTTAGCACAATGCTAGCCAGTTCCATCCATGTTGTTGCACCGGGTAGGAGCTCCTTCTTTCTTTCTGCTGTATGGTATTCCATTGTGTAAATGTACCACAGTTTTTTTGATCCACTCATTTACTGATGGGCATTTAGGTTGCTTCCATGTCTTGGCTATTGTAAATTGTGCTTCTATGAACATTGGGGTTCATAGGTTCTTTTGGATTGGTGTTTCAGGGTTCTTAGTATATAATCCTAGCAGTGGAATTGCTGGGCCAAAGGCAGTTCCATTTTTAGTTTTCTGAGGAAATTCCATACTTTCTTCCACAGTGGCTGCACCAGTCTGCATTCCCACCAATAGTGCACTAGGGTTCCCTTTTCTCCACATCCTCTCCATCACTTATTTGTTCATTTGTTTATGATAGCCATTCTAACTGGTGTGAAGTGGTATCTCATTGTGGTTTTAAAATTTGCATCTCTCTGATGCTGAGCATCTTTCAGTATGTCTCTGTGCCTTCTCTGTGTCCTCCTTGGAGAAGTGTCTGTTCAAGTCTTTTACCCATTTTTTAATTGGGTTGTTTGTCTTCCTGGAGTGGAGTCATATAAGTTCTTTAAATAGTTAGAGATCAAACCCATGTCTGAAGTACCATTGGTAAATATGTTTTCCCATATAGTTGATTCTCTGAGAATTTACTTTTTTAACCATGAAAGTAAAAGCATGTTGAGTATTTGATTCAAGAAGAAAAACACAGCAACTGATTCCATTTCTCAGTGGAATTTTTTTATTTCTTTTATTTTACTACATATTCAAAGTATGCTGAACTGAAAATGTATAAAAGAAAATTCTGGAAATAATTTGGAAATTTATCCTTGTAAATATATTTGACATACAAGGTTTGCCTTTTCTCAAATCTTCAGTGAAAACAGAGGCTTTTCTTCATGGAAAGCAATAGAAGGCAATAGCTTTCTTAATCACAAAAAGCAATCAAATTTTTAATGGTGAAAGGTACTACCTTTTAAAATTATAGTGAGCAAACTTTGCCAGTGATAAGAAGAGGTTTCCATAGTCTTAAATACAATAGAGGGTTGATTGCAGGTTAAACTGGCAATCAACATTAACCAATATGTTAGATTGACTCTGGTTCTTCACTTTTTGCTTTGTTCTCTGTATGGGTGGCAACCACCTTCACTAATGATCTGCTGCTGCCTGAACGTGTCAAAGAATTCCTAGTTAAGTAAATAAACCACTATGTTGTGAATAGATGGATCAGTGACATTTGTTAACATGTTGAAAATTAGCTTAGACTATAAAGGAATCAGGATGGGGAAAGGAATGGAAAAATTACACACTCAAGGGAACATTTAATGTTGGGGACAACACACTTGGCATTAGATTAATAATTTCTTACACTGGGGAAAATTTTTGTGATACAAGCTATGAAATTTTCTCTGCTTGTAGAATTCTTCTCTCTGCTGGTAGAAACACAAAGTATGTATAGTGATTTCTCAACTTGTAACAAAATCTCTGTGTCTCACCACCAATGTCTCCCTAGGGCATATGGATAATCTGTGTGATTGTCAATATCTCTTGCCAACATCTTCTTTCTGCCCTTTTACCATTCTGCATTTTAAAAGAGCAAACTTCATTCTGTAGTTGTTTTTGGCCTCTATTTTCTATATCCATATGTGAAGATGTACAACAAGTGAGAGTGAAGCATGATTGAGTTAAGCTGTTTTTTTCTTTTTTTTTTTTTTTTATTTTGAGATTGATTATTTAGCAAGGCTTTGGTGTGTGTGTGTGTGTGTGTGTGTGTGTGTGTGTGTGTGTGTTCCTGTCTATTCAGATACATGCTTAAACATTAAGTGGAACTATTGAAAGGAGAGATGGCATTAATTCTGTGACTATAAGATTTGGGGAAAGGAGAGAAATTCTTAGAATTCTTTAAGTGAGATGCTGGCAATGCCTTATCAACACCACTGAATTGTTGGTGAATTAACTGCTACTGATTCAATCTCAACCTTAACTTTAATAGCAAATAAGTTTTCATGTGTAATTTTCAATTTCAACAAATTTATAAACATACAAAAGAAAAAAGTATGTAAAGTATGTCAGGCACATTATATCTTCTGAATCCAATGGAACTGTGAATGTGAGTGGCTGTGTGCTTTCCAGAGGACCTTTTTATCACTAAATTTGCTGTTTTCTGTTTTTGTCAGATTTAGATTGTTTTTGAGAATACCTAATATTGTAATATTGAAAGCTACTACATTGTACTTTACTGTAGTCTTCCATTCTTACTTTGAGATTCAAAACATCAGAATCATTTAGCAGTTTTCACAGAATTGATCCAATCCTTCAATTCTTAATAAGTCTTCATAATACTACCACCTACTTATGGTGAAAAGATATTACTGTTGCGCTATTTGTATAATAGTCATTGGACAGATGTTATTTTAAGATGTTGTTATACCTGTACTCAGAAATAAACTTTTTCAAGTGATCATGGAGTTTAACAGAAATAAAATGTTAAGTGGAAACAATGCAGAAAATATTCCTCAGATCATTATTTAGTAAAATTGGAAATAATAAAGATATTTTATCACCTAAAAATTAAAAATAAACAAATCCCAAAATAAAATAAGGCTACATGAATACCCTCTTTCTTAACTGCTCAGAAAAGGAAGATATTTTCCTTTGAAAATTCAAATGAAATTTCTATATCTAGAAAATAATATGATAACCCTACACATCAAAACCTATAAGGTACAGCTAAAATAGGTGATTTCTCATCACTTTTGTAACATCTTACATATACTATGTATTTATTGATTGTCTTTATCAAGTTACATTATTTCAGCTGGCTTTTGAAAGATAGATAGGATTTATACAGGGAAAGGAGATCAGAAATTTCATCAACATAAGCAATCTCAACACCACCCTAATAAAAGACTTATGGAAAATAAAAATAATGATGCACATTCATCAAAGTTTGTTTTCCTTACTCTTTCCCGTGCACACTGTACTTTGGTAAAGAGGTCATTCACTGGAGCAGGTCGCATTTCCTCTGCTAATGAGGGAGCTTGCAACACTGGGGAGTTCTACTTCTAGTGTCTGGTATGTTGAGTATGCAGGGGCCAAGATTTTATGATAACACTCAGCTTGTGACTTTGAATATTAAGTACTCAAAGAGTTGAAAGAAGCTGGGCAGTTGTAATTGCTCACAGTAAACTAAAGGAGTTTTTAAATACACAAGCCTGAAATTATATTTTAAATAACTTTATGTAGTTACTCTAATCATGCATGTAATCATCTTTTACTTTGAATATACCTTTCTAGAGTTTCATAGTGTAAGCCCACCAAAGATCTTTTCTCATTATTAGTGATATCATCATATTGTATGTGCTAGTTATATTTAATCTTTCTTACATTTTACTTAAGTGAGTTTAGCACTCTTCATAAATATATTCTACTCTATAGTAAATATCATGAAGCTATGTAAGTAGATGAAGGAAGAGAGGAGAAAGACAATCAAAAGAAATGGCAAAGCCAGGGAGGTATATTCTTAGACTCTATGAACCCAAGTTGATTTTATTGATCTGTATTTTAATTAATTATGAGCCCTTATACTGAGAAGAATATTGTTAGTGAAAGCTGAGTCTTTGGCAAGAAATGCCTTGGCTCATTGAGAGGACATATACCAGCAAGATTTCTGAAGTCTGTCTGATGTTATATTGGGAGTATTGCGATGGCAGTCATTTCTAAGTAGAGCTGATCCTCAGAAGAGAATATCATTGACCTGTCTCTAAGCTAAATGAAGGTTTTATTCCTCTTAGTCAAAGTGGGAACTCCTCCAACTTGGACAGAGCCAGTGACACCTTGTTTGCCACTGGCAAACAAGTAAAGGAAGCAAACACCTAATGTTGAGTAGTCGGTCAGGATTGGACACTTCATCAAGGACTGGTTTAAAATTCTGTGGAAAAACTATATTTATTAACATCATGTTAAGGAAAATGAAGTTTAATAGAAATAGGCTTATTATTTTTGTAATTTATACTATTTGTTATTCTTTAGTGTTTAATAATGTAGCTGATTGTTTTCTTTACATATAATTTATCTTATGTTTATCATTTATAATAGTCTATCATTATATTTTCATCCATTTTTCAGGATCATAAGGTTACCAGATTATCCAGTTACTATTCAGTTAGCTAGTCATACCTGAAAGCTGCATTAAAATTCCTGGACAAATTGTTGATGATAAATACCCCATATCATTGAAGCAGAAATAAGTGATTGCAAGAATATCATGTTATTGTCTTAATTACATGTAAATTCAAAGGTAGAGAATATTACCATTTTACAATAGGTTTATATTTACATGGCTAAATTATTATGTGTACACGTACATACACACACAAAAAAATGTATTTATCTTACCCTGTAGGACACCTTATTCTTTCTTTAATCTTAGGAAAAACTTTATTAAAAAAGTACTTTCTCTGCAGCATCATTCATTAACATGAGGTTGCAGCTTTGACCTTTTTTCTTTAATTAATTTTTTGGAGTAACATTGATTAATAAGATCATATAGATTCCATGATAAGTGAAATAAGTCAGAAAAAGTTGGGAACCATATGATTTTTTTCATATGTTCATATGGGGATATATTGTAAAACTGAAAGTAACAAATGAGAAAAACAAAAAAAACTTATTCTTATATTCTGTTAACTTTATAGTCTACTTTCTCCATTCCCCTGATAAAAGTCACAAATTATTCTTTTCAACCGTGGTCTCACTTGATCTCTTAGGAAGCCTCTGAACATTTAACTGTTCTTTTTTTCAAACATTACTTTTCCTGGGATTTGGTATACCCCAATGTCCTCGTTTTCCTCTTTCCCCTCTGTAACCTCCACTCAGTATCTTCCCCTGTGTTGCCCTGTCTTTCCATGTCATCATATATAGTACTTCTCAGTGTTGCGTGTAGACCTTTTTCTGTTCTGTCACAAGACAGGTATTAGACAGTCCTGTACACTTGCATCATGTGTTTGCCATGGAGACAGTTATTAACCCCAGCCCTAGCTTCTCTTGTTAGCTATAGGAGACCCCAATGCCTGCCCAATATGAGCAGCCTCTAATTCAGCATGTCCAAAATTGAATTTATTTTCTTTTCACCTTAAAGCTGTTGCTCCTTCAGTATTCCCTACATCAATAATCACCATTATCATTTCTCAGCTTATTCAAGTTATTATCTGGATTCATCCTTGACTCCTGATTCTCCTTCCATATTTAATCAGTTGAAAAGCCCTTTCCGTAAATATGTCTATGTCTTTCTATCTTTGATGCCATCATTTTAGTCAAATCACCATCTTCTCTTACCTGCTTTCTACACCAATTTTCTGCGTCCATTCTTTTTCCTCTCTAATCTGTTCTTCAGACTTTAGCATAATCATTTATTTACTTAAAACAACAGTAGTTTTATTGTCTCATACTTCCGGAGGCTAAAAGTCCAGCATTAAGGTGCTGGCAGAACCATGCACTCTCTGATGGCTGAATGTGAGAACCCTCCTTTGCCTATTCTAGCTCTGTTTCCTATAAGACAATGTATCTGAAAGATGGTCTCCAAAATGTTCTATAGTACTTGTGAAAAATGCATATTTGAGGCTTCACAAACCTCCCATATCTTCTAAATCTATCTCTGAGGGTTGACTCATGGAATCCATGGTTTTCCGAAGGTTCTGGGGCAGTTCTTCACATATGTGCATACAGTTTTCTCATGACTTTGCAGCTAAACAGAAATGTTTATTCGTGGGGGGTGGACTTAATGATAAGACATTTATATTTATGGTTACATTGTTATTTTTATTGATTCTGTGTGTGTTTTTATGCTAATCTACTTGTTTTATAGTTACTTACGTCTAACCTTGTTTGGCAAGTTTACTTTCACAAACCAGAACCACCACCCGTTTCACAACGCAGCAGTCTCAGCCTGCTCACTGGCTGAGCCTCTCCGTTTGTCTTTCCTGCCAAGGACACGCCCTCTTCTAAGTCTCTCACTTCCCGCCCCTTCTTGTTCTGCAATCATAGGTATTGACCTATAACATTGGTATTTTGAAAGCTATTCATGTGGAAATACATTAGAGTAAGAAATTCATCCAGGACTCAAAAACTTAGGTTTCCTACCCCATTTTATGATGTTTTCTCTCTTGAAATTGGAAAAAGGTAACCCTATTAAATCAACTTAGAATGAATATAGAGATCTTAGTAATAAGTGCAGGGTGTTAATACATGAATACATATAAGTATAAACACAATTGTATAACATGGAAAGCATCAGTAATTGAAAGTGACAAATTATTCTCCCTGCTGAAAACTTAAAAATATGAACAATTTTACTTCAAGAGAAGAAATGTAGAGAAGCAAGGGAAATATTGGTAGGGTTTAAGGAGAAACAGGAGAGAGAATGATTTTTTAAGGCTTCAATTTTCCTTTTTCCCTCATAATTTTAAGATAATTTGACTAAGTTTTATTCATTCAGCAAACATTACTGAGCACCTGCTCAAGCACTTGACAACTTAATCTGTTAAGGGCTTTACAGTTACAGTAAAGTCTTCATTTCATAGTGAGGTGGACTGCATCTTTTCAAAGTATCTTGCTAAGTGAGGGCACTTGAGAGAAGGTGGTTGGGAACATACATCTTCAGTTCAGATGGAGGGGAGGGAAATCAGCACTGCCCAGCCTCGCCCCCGTTACCACCAGCATGTTCACTTTCCAGTATCAGATATTTAAAACAGAGCCTCTCAAATCCAGTGTGAGCAAAATTGTTATCATTTCATAGTAACTTCTTTTTCCATGGTATATAAGTTCCAAATTTGGGGAAAATTTAATTCAACACACCAGAAAACTATTTGGCGGGTGGAAATATTGTATCAGGAAGGGATTAAAAACATGTCTTAGATTGTTGGAAGTGGTAAACTGGACCAAAATCCTTTGTAGAATGCAACAGTTAAAAATAAATAAATTTACCAAAAATAACTGAAGTGTCATTCTCTATTTCCAGTCAAGAAACTGTAAATTAGTGATGCATGTTTTATTATTGCTTTTCCTCAGTGACTTTTGATATTTTCCCATTTAAAAAATCTAATTGTTTAACTGAAGCAGCATAATGCTTAAAATATTTAGATGAAATATCATGTCACCATATTTTTAAACATTTACTATTATCCCTTTTTTGTGAGGTTATCCTGGGAAATTAAATTTCATCGTTACCTACTAAAAATGTGTTCTTCCTCTGAGTTACAGGAACATCTGGATCCTCTCATCCTAAATCATCAAATTAGAAAATGCCATTTTTTTTAATTGTGGAAATTTCACTTGCGCAAAAGTCTGTTCTGAATGGAGCAATGCCCTATAAATAGCAAGTGAAACAAGGGCAGAAAAAATGCCTACAGCCCGACAGATACGACTAAATGCGCATTGGAAGATTTCTGGAGTGTTGTGTTGTTGCCAGTGAGAATGGCACCAGGTGTTACACCAGTGGAGTCAGACCGGACCTTGGTTCAGCAACCACGGTACTTGCGTTCTAGCTAAGAAAGAATTCAGAGCCAAGAATCAAACTATAAGAGAAAATTTATTTAGAAAGTCACAGAGGTAGAAGAAGTGAGCAGTAGGAAAAATTGACTGAGGAAACATGTTACAGAGGCAAAAGAAGGGGTCCTTGGAGTTTGGGAGAAAGAAGGGGAAACATGATGCCCCTGTGAGAGAGGAAGAAGGGGCACAGGAAAGACTATGGCATGTTCCTGAGAGAGAGCACGCTGGGTCCTCTGTCTTGAGAGTATTTGTCTGGGGGGCTCAGTGAAGGTGTGTCCTTTCAGGGTCATGGTCTCTACTGCTAAATCATTAGTCAATGCAGCTGGTCCTGATGTCAGCCATGGTGTCGCCTGTCTGGTTTTGCTGCCTTTCTGTGCCCGAGCTGAAATGCAGAGAGGCCTAGATGTATTTGATGTGGGTCAGAACCTCATTGTCTGGAGCCTTAATGCTTACGGAGTATTTTCTGGCCCTCTTCTTCATTCCTGTTCTAAGGGGGGTCTAGCTTGCATGACTAGAAACGTGCCAGAGGAGGAAAGTTCAGGGGAGGGTCCAAACCATATGACCAGCCATATGCTACAGGGTAGGAAAGGTTACCCTGGGGGCAAACTTCTTGTTTTCCCAGTTTTGCCTGTTCCTAGACACCCGGGACTCTCTACCCTGCTGACCTTCTGTGCCTGGCCTGTCGTCCTTGCTCTGCTCATGTCTGCCTAACTGCCTCCCACACATTGGGGAAGATTTTCTTTTCTTTTCTTTTCTTTTTTTTTGGGGGGGGGGGCGTGTTGTGCTGGGAAGGAAAAGAGAGCTATTTAGAAGTTCTGGGTAGGAGGATGTTGGGGATGGAGTTCTTGATGGGAAACACTTAACAAAATAAATGTCATCTCTCTTGGAAATAACCATTGTCATATTTGGTAGAATATGCTAGTAGGATTGGCCCAATATAGCAGGTGAACTGATCTGAGACAGCTCACACTTCCCTACAAACATCACACGATACTTTAACACAGCATTAACATATCCACATTTTAGTTGCTAGGAAGGTTATGTTGCTGACAGTTTTTATTCCTCTGCAGACTGATTTAATTCACTATCGATTTGAGACAGCTCCTGTAGCAATGTTTTTTTCACCAGTAAGTCTCTGGAATACATTTTCTTCATGAAGAGCGATGGGCTCAGATAGGATAATTCTGACTTCTAATGAATATTTGGTGTCTTGCACTGAGATCTTCCTTATGAAACATCAAAGTTCAGGGATGTCATTTTGTGTCTCAGTGACATTCTGTGGCATTTAAAGAGAAATGAATTCTGGTGCAGTTCTACAGAAAGGCTAGCGACAACAGACCTAGCTGTTACAGCCAGGATTCAGTCAATCTGATGACTTGCACAAGCCCAGGGTATAAATAAGCTATTTATTCTTGCCCTTCTCCCAGTGTATCCTATAAAGTATGCAAAATAAATAAACAAGCCATGGTGTGTGAGAAATAAACCTACTACTACAAATTCAGTCTGCTAACCTGATCTGTACAGGTGCTAACGCAGGATTTAACTAAGAAAGGTGTACAATGAAAAAAGAAAAGACAGCTTTTATGTGCAACATTCTCGTGTCTTCAGGGAATCATTGCTAAAGCTTCTTTCTTTCTTTGTTTCCCCCAAAGTCAAAATGAGCAAATAAAAACCTTGCTAAAATGGAATCATTCTAAAATACATCAATATGAATTATAGATTATCATTCAGAAATCCTACAGAAATTAAGTAAAAAAACACTTAACAAAGAGTAGTTGAGTCCTACAGACTTAATTGATAGATTTTAAACTTTTATATTATCAAATAAATATTTGAATTAGTTTAAGATTAATAAAATGTTTGTTTTCTTGAATGAACTAAATGATTCCCATTGATTCTAAATAGTCCTTATGATAAATTAGATTCCCATATGTATTTATATTCATTTCTAAATTTTTCCATTTATATTCATCTGTTTCAGTTTATTGCCTTTCTAGTACCAAGAGTTTATTAAAATAATATAATACATGTGGCACTATGTTTTAACATGAACTATAGAATATCTTTTTTTCTCCCTCCCCTGAGAAAAAAATCATTTTGGTATATGTGTAAGTAGGGAAAATATACAAATGATATTGCTTTATTTTTTCCAAAAAGAGCATGTCTTTCTACTCATTCATATCTTCTTTTTTTAAGTTCTTCTATGACATTATATAGTTTTCCTGCTTATTTCTTATTAGGATTATGTCTATTTTAGCTTTCTGTTGCGATTATTATTGGGATATTTTATTTTATTATATTTTCTAGTTTTTTTAATGTACAGAGAGATTGTTGACTTTACAAGTAGTTGGGGTGATGATTAAGTATACAGATGTGATTTCCTGAATCTCAGATCTGCCATATCAGCTATGTGATCGGTTTCCTTGTTGTCCGTAATATAGAGATAATAATATTAAATACTTCATGATGGTGTTGAGGATTAAATTAGTTAACATATATAGAACACTGCTGGCACACACTAAACACTGTGAGTTTTCATAAACATCATCATTGTCCTTTCTCCGCCGTATTATTGTTCTGTCATTGTTTGTAATAGTTTTTCAGTTGATTCAGATTTTCCAGTTATATATCATCTGCAAATTATTGATAATTTTTTCTCTTTTCCAATTTTATACAATTTATATCTTTTTATTATTTAATTGCTTTACCCACTTCTCCTTAACAGTGTTATGTAACAGTGGTGGTGGTAGACATTTTTATTTTATACTTAGATTGTTTATAATGGTTTTTCAGTTTTGGAGCTTAAAAGATAAATATTCTCATGTTATGAAAGTACATTCTGATTTCTTAAGAGCTTTATGAAATGTCTTTTCAACAAGTTGTTCTAATATTAAGTAGGAAGTTAAGAATAAGCCATGACTGTTGACTCCTGAGCTGTCTTTTTCTTATGCTTCAGCTTTGGAATTAGCTCTAAATCTAGGCTCCCTATGCAGAGGGCATCAGTCCTATCGGAAACTGCCAGACTTTTAGTTTAAGCCAGAGTTAAATATAAGGTCTTTGCTCACCATTGGGTAGAAATACCACAAGAATTCATAGAATGGGCAATCCTGTGATTTTAGGAAGGAGTTAGAAAAAAATTGGCTAGATTTGTAAAGCAATGAAAACTTACTGAAAATTTGCCAGCCAAAGTTAAAAAATAAGTTTTATTAAATTTAAAACACCAAGAAATTCTTTGTATCTTGATTGATACAAAGAAGATAATTATTTCTAATAATATATAATGTTAAATTACCTTTCTTGAAAGGTTGTACCAACTTGTAGCTTTATATATTCATTTGTCATTTGTTGGTTAATTCTTGATGGATATAGTATTCTTACCATTTATAGCATTATCATTTTAATTAAAGCAGCCTTGTGTGTTTTAAAAAGTAAGTTTATCATCTGGTTTTGCAACAGAATATCTATTTTATTTTTTCTATAAAAGCAAACTTTTGAGCACAATATGGCCAGAAATGCAAAAGAATAAAATTTTTTTTGAGTGTGTAATTGTTGAAATACATTTTACCATGTTGAAATGTACATATAATCATGTTGAAATGATTATATGTACATTTTATAGTCTCTGTAGTATTTAAGGACTTACCTCACCACAAGAAATGTTGCCTTTAACACCTTTATGAAATAGTTTTCATTTTCTTATATTACCTTTTAACTGCATATTAAGTTATAGTAAGCCAAAAGAGGATATGAAGACTGTTGTTTTTGTTTTTTTTGGTTTTTTTAAATATTTTATTTATTTTATCCTTAGAGGGGAAGGGAAGGAGAGAGGGAGAGAAACATCAATGTGTGGTTGCCTCTCATGTGTCCCCCGCTGGGAACTGGCCTGCAGCCCAGGCATGTGCCTTGACTGGGAATCGAACTGCGATCCTTTGGTTCACAGGCCCGCACTCAATCCACTGAGCTACACCAGCCAGGGCTGAAGACTGTTTTTAATTTAACAACTTTAAAATAGAATCTATCTAAGATAAATATTGCAGTAATTTATCAATTGCATTATAAGTGATAAATTAGTTTTAATTGCTATTACAATTAACAGATTTTTGTACATAAAATAATTGGATTTTCTTATAAAATTCTATATTTGTTCATGCTGAATTTGTTTCAAAATCTACAACTCTAGTCAGATCTTAAATGAAATGAAAAATTGGTTTATCCCTGAAATGCTTTTATTTTAAATGAGAAAATATGAAAAGAATGGTACTAACCAATTTATCATTATGGAAAGATCTATCTAGATATATCTGTCTGTATTCCATGATGTGTATTGTGTATTATAAACATAAAGTACAACTAGGCGATCTCTGCCTTTAGGTTGGTTGTGCATGCATACAAGCTCTCTGATTTCATTAAAAAACAGAATCTCTTCATTTACATGAAAGAAGTTTGAAATGCAGCTAAATACATTATGCACATTGAAACTTCTGTATTTATATTCTTAATAAGAATTGTCTGGGATGGTTTATAGTGTAGTAAAATAAATGATTAGATAATAGAAACAATTGACGTCCTTTCTTTATTACAAGATTCTAGATAGTCTTCTACCTTCACAGCTAAAACTTTGAATTTCCCTTCACTTGGAACATCTGAATTATATTAAAATGAAAATGGTTGGCTGATGCATGGCATTAGCTGAGTATTCCACAAAATATTAATCACAGTAATAACAGTTAATACCACAATCATGTAAGAGCTCCCTATCTTGTCCTTGGCTCAGCAGTAACGATAAGAGAGAGATCTCCACACTTTCTTCCACAGGGATTCACTGAAGCTTCCAGCCAGATAATATTTTGGTCATTATATGACATTTTTTGGTCATATAGTGACAGAAGTTATGGGAGAATTTCCCATAACTTCTGAGCAAACATGGTGGCACTTATTGCTTCATTGTATAAGGAAAAGGGTATAAGAGCGAGAAGGGTAGTTAAGCAGCACCCATGTTCAGGTAATGGCCGGACCTTGGAAAGTTAGAGTTTGGGATGAAAATGTCAATTGGACTGACTAAAATACTGTGACCTCTAAGCCACCATCTGGCTCTACTCTGAGTCTCAGCTGCCGTTGAAAGCTGAGCACAGCGTATGGAATAGCAGCTCTATCACATTCCTGAAGGAAGGTACACAAATTCTACCTTCAGCAACTCCATGGAGGGGGGCTGCTGCCCTGTTTAACTTTTTAATCTTGTTTACTTCAGCCTAGGGAATTTATCAGGCTCTGTTTTTATTTTGAAAACTATTCTCAAAAGCCTTTAAAAACTAATACACAGTAGCACTGTCCACCTCTCCTGACACACATTGCCACATGGACCCCTTTTTGACCCAGAAATCACTGACGTGAGAGTGATTCACTTACTGTAACCTCTCTCTCTCTTCTGCCTCACTTCAACCAGTTTAAACTGTGGAATTTTCCCAGTTACTTGGCTTGAAATGCATGAGTTCTTATTAATCTAAGTTTATATAAGCATGTCATGCTTTATGAACAACATTTTGCTAAGCCTCATAATTTGAATCACTCCTGAATCTCTTTTGTAGAAACTCCTCTGGTGATGTTAAGAATTATGTGCAGGTTTATAACTTATCTAACCCAGGAGGAAAGCAAGAATTTGGGCACCTGTTACCAGTTGAAAATCAATCAGAAATAAGGCTGTAGAATTCTAGAGCTAGAGTGAACATATCTACTCCTGCCCCTTCCTTTTATACATGACATAATTGAAGGCCAGAGAAATGAAATAGCTCCAAAATGTTATTGTACATCAAAGGGAAAACTACTCTCTTTACAGAAATTCAGCTTACACATAATTTTCAGCGACACATCTGTGAAAACTTGCCTAAAATTCATAATCACTGAAAAAAACCTATCTCCACTATTCTTTTGTTTCATATTAATGTACATTATCTCTCTTTTATTTGAGGGAGGAAAATCTCTCGCTAGTATGAGAGCTACATTATGCGCCTTCCAGAGCAGGACAGTTTTATTTCAAACTCCATTTTAGATGCTATATTTCTACATCAGAAATAGCAACTTCTCCTTATTTTCTCTAAAAACAAGGGAGAAGTAAAAACAGTAACATGCAACTGAAACAATTCATTATTTTAAATATATGGATAAATATATCTTTGTATATTAATAGTTTTGAAGGTAGTTTTTCTTTAATATTCCTATGAGATAGTAGTTAATGTCTCTCTGTGCCATTTGCAAAAGCCTGTCCCTCATACATGACTTGAAATATCTAGCACTAAGAAAGAAGAGTCTATTTATTGTAGACATGTGGAAAAAATAAGAATTGATAGATATTTCCCTAAAGAATCTCAACTTTATGTATTTCCAAGTTTTGTTAATAGTTCACATAATGTAAGATTTTTCTCAGAAGACTATGTGGATGTGCCTGCTAAAATTAGGATTTCTTCCTGCCATTTTTTCTTTTTCTTCAAACTGTTTACTTCTTCTCATGACTTAAACTGTAATTTCTATGCTGATAATTTCAAACATGTGACCCTTTAGCCATGACCTCCCCCATGACTTTTGTTGGTAGCTTCTATTATTTTATTGCATATTAGAAGAGTCATTTTGTCTCAACATAGGGACATCACTGAGCCTCTTGTTGCAACTGTGCGTGTTATACAGCAAACAGTTTAGCTCCTTCTCTGGGAGATACAAAAAACATATAAGAAATTTAAGCTATTGACGTACGCAGCTCTGTGTTGTCATCTGTATGTTTATATTGATCCAGCCCTTGTCCTAAAAACATCATATATCACATGAAACAAATCTTTGAGATTTACTTTTGCAAGTTGTTCTCAAGAAAAAGTGTGTATTTATTGAATTAAAATATACATTATTTAATTCATGGTTAGCCCTGTGATGTTCCCTGCCTCATAAGCATGCCTAAGTTTTTAAAAGATTTTATTTATTTATTATTTTTTAATTTATTTTAGAAAGATGAGAAAGGAAGGAGAAAGAGAAGAAGAGAAACATCAATGTGTGAGAGAAACATCAATTAGTTGCCTCTCTCGTGCCCCTAATGGTGGCCTGCCCTGCAGTCCAGGCATGTGCCCTGACTGGGAATTGAAGTGGTGATCTTTTGGTTTGTGGTACAGTGCCCAACCCACTGAGCCACAACCAGTCAGGGCATAAGCATGCCTACTTTTGCTTTTTATACATTCTGATTCACATTCCACTTTTCCTTTAGAAGATTATTTTTTGTATTCCAGTTAGTGTTCCAATTATAATTATTTGGTGAAATTTAATAGTCTTTTTAAAATATTTGGGTTTTTTAACTTTTTTTATTGTTGTTCAAGTACAGTTCTCTCCCATTCCCCCTACAATCCCCTCACCCTTAAAATATTGTTTTGCTGAAAACTCAGAGCTCTTTCTGTAGGAAATGTATAGCAATGTATCTCACTTCTGTGCTGCTATTTTAAGTTCTTAAATTCCAAAGTAGATATTTACCAAATGCTACTTTGCTTTCCAAGTGAAGAGATTATAAACTGAGTCAAAGAACCTGTTCTGTAGACATTCCGAGGTTACCCTGTGCCTGAGAAAAACCCTCAGAAGTCTGATGTACCCAGCTCTGTGCTGTCGCCTGCATTTTTCCATTGTTTATGTTTATATTCTTTTATATTTGTATTATTGATACTTATTCCCAGCCATTGTGAATATGTTTTAGAATCCTTCATTTCCAAAAAGCCTTGGAGAAGCTAATATTTTTTAAGATTTTTCTCTCACTCTCCCACCTACACCTAAACAGACATACCACACACTAGCATTTCATATGAAAACTGTTTTTATCCATAAGGAAGGGTGTCTGTTATTTGTTTTTAATCTGCTAATATGTGTATATTATACATATGATCACATATAGAGCTGTTTCTGAATGCAGGATAAAGATATATTACTCTTAAAGTAACAAAATTGTTGCTAAGAAAAATATCAGCCACTTAAGTGTTAATCTACTAAGTCATTTTTCACTATTTTATGTTAAACTAGGAAAAATATAATTATGTAGTAATGATGATAACTTTACATTTGTGTTGGTAAAAGTTTGGAAAAGTATATTAAATTTTTTCATGTAATCCATAGGACATTTTTTCTGAATTCTTCATACATTTGAAGAGAGGAAAAACATCAGTATATTCAAATATTTCTTCATGCAAAAGGCAGAGTCCTTACCAATGAAACATTTCAGTAAACCTCAAAATTTTTATCCAGTCATCTATATTAATACTTGTATGTCACATCTTTAAACTTGAGTGTGTGAAAGCCTGCCATATTTACTAATATCTTTTTCATAATTATTAATTTTTATCTGGATATAAGAATAGTAGTGATTTGATTATTTTCCTTTAGCATCACTACGTTACCCAGTGCCACATTTACCTATAGTGTGCCCAATTACCTGTAATGCTGAGCGGAGCCATGACTTCTCATTTGTAAAACCTTTTTGTAATGCTGTAAACATTTGATAAGAATCATCTTCAGACAAATTAAATTTACAGTTCATGAAGTATTTAAGAGTCATATAATAATAATGCTAGTTGAAAAAATTGTACATTTTTATAAATGTTTAAATTTTACAAAATAACTTGTACTTAATGAATAAAACTTTAACACAGAAAAGTGTTAAGAAAACAAATTAATTCAACAACTCATAGATCATCACTCATACAATCTCTATCATTTATGTGTGTGTATATATATATATATATGAAAATATATGAGGTCTATCCAGAAGGTATCCAGCAATGTAATATGAAAAGTAAAGACATTTATTGAAAAAGATACAAGAAACGTTGTACATAGGACAATGATGCCTTAGTCCCCTTCAAAGTAGGTACCTTGGGACCTCACACAGTTCTCCCAGTTGCTATCAGTTGCCCTGTCATATTTTCCTGAACCTCATCGGTTGTCTGAAATCTCTTCCTTTCAAAGGTGGTTTTAGTTTTTGGAAAAGCCAGAAGTCACAGGGCACCAAATCCAGGCTGTAGGGGGTAAGTCACTTGAGTGATTTGATGTTTCCCCACAAAGTGTGATTCATGAGTGGGTGCATTGCCTTGATGAAGCTGCCAATCATCAGCTGCCTATAGCTGCAACCTTCTGAATCATTCAGTAGTTTCAGTGGAGGAATATTCAAGCTTAACACAAAATTTGATGCTGATTCATTGCTCTACTGGCTCAGTCATTTTGAATATAACAGCCACACAGTGCAAATGCTCACTCAATGGCTTCTACCGCCCCCACTGACTAGTACAGTGAAGTCATCATTGTTCATACATGCGCATTCCAGTCCACTCTCCTTGGCTTCCAGGTTACATTGATATCATGCAAACCATTCTTGTTATATTAACAATGGCTGGATTTTTTCCAGGAAGACCTTATATATATTTATTCATATGTATATATATTTATATATTTACATATATATAAAAACACACATACATCTATACACACACATACATCTGAACATACACACACATATGGAGAGAGAGAGAAAAAGAGAGAGAGAGAGATTTCCTATGATATACATTCCCAAATTGGTATCATGGTGAATTTATAATTTTTAGGATCTCTCTCTGCATGATAATATATTCTGAATATTTTTCCTATTAAAAAATATTTTTTTCTAAAATATGACTTTAGTAGATAAATAATATTTCTTTACATAAATTTGAGGCCATTTCTTTATCCTATCCTTTTTTTACCAGTTTTATTAGATTTTCCTGATTATTTTTCATTTTCCAAGAAAGTTATTATATCATCTAGAAATAACAGTAATTTATTTGTTCCAATATTTATACCCCTCATTTATTTTTCTTATTGCCTCCATACCTATAATAAATAATATTGCTGATACCTGTAATACATTTGTGCATTTTCATTTTACTAAATCTGCCTCTATGGTTGATCATTAAGTAGAATATCAAATATTTGAGTTAAAGAAAATCTGTCTTAAAGAACATCTTTTATCATTCTAATTAAATTTCCTTCTGATGTGTGTTTACCATGAGTTTTTCTATTTCTAAAATTAGGAATAAATGTGAATTTTGTTACATATGTCCTTATGTTACATATAGTGATGACTATATGCTTTGTGTCCTTTAACTAATTAAAGATGGTGAATCATTTTTTAAATTGTCGTAATGTTAAACCATCCTTCATTCCTGGAATCTCTACTTTGTCATTGTATGTTATTCTTAAATAGCTACTGCATTTGGTTTTCTGCTTTTGAGATTTTTTTTTAAATCTCTACTCATATGGAATATTGATGAAAGTGTATGTGTGTATATATATTTTGTGCTCTCTTTATTAGATTTACATATTAGGTTAAAGTAGCTTCATGAAATGGGCTGGAGTACTTTTCAGCATTTTCTTTGCCTTAGAACAGTTACTAAATTATAAGGATTCCCTAGCTTTTGAAAGTGGCATAAAATTGTTTGGGGGTAGGGAATGTATTTGGTATCTGTTTTCAAAGTAATCCTTTAAAAATTTTACCTGTATTCACTGTCTACTCTGATTTCCTATGACTTTTGAATACACACTCCCCGCTCCCACACATTCTCTTCAGCTCAACATAGGCCTATTGATATACAGGTATATGCAGACTTTTTGCTCATTTGGGAATAATAGAATCAATATTTTAATAATTGAATAATATAGAATTGTATATAGTATTATATTATTTTTCAAGTATTTTACATGCTTATATTTTTCTCATTTACATATAATTGGAAATGAGAAAGAAAAGGAATATACAACTGTACTTGAACAACAGTAAAAATAATTAATTATAAAAAAATAAAGTTACCTGTGGTGACATTCAAAAAAAGAAAAAGAATATAAAAATATATTTGTTTATATTTTCTTATTTCTGATCATGCATGCACAAATACAGTTCATATACAGATTTTCTAGCTTTATTGATTTTCTGGAAACATCAACTTTAGTATTTGACTACTTTTTCTTTATTAATGTATTTATTATCATTAAATTATTTTGCCTGTTTTCCTAAGAATTACAAATATTTAATATTCACCTAACTTCATTCAATTAATTAGAGTATATTTTGCAAACTTTATGTAATAGCAACTGTCATCTTCAGTTTTTCAGTAAAGGAAAGGGAAGACGGCTGTGAGAAATGATTGAGGGAGATACGGATTTCCGTTTTCTTGATTAGCTACCACAGAGCTCAGAGGCTAGAGCTAATCTGATGATTTGCCATCCCTCGACTCTTCATCTAATAATCCAGATATAAGAATAGATTTTGCTCTGTAGCATTATTTAATCATATTTCATTTACTCATTTAGTGATTTTATTTTATTCACTCATTCAAAATAGCTATTGAGTTTCTTTATGCCATACCTTATACTAGCTTTACAGATAAAAATATGAAAATACATGGAAACTGCACACCCCATAGCACAATATTACTCAGGAAAAGTAATAGAAGATTTATAAATATTATTCATTTATAGTCAATGAATATTTTAATACCTTTTTGTGTCTGGTAATATACTGGGTCCTGGGGAGGAAAGAGGTATAAAAGCCATTTTCCTTGTCCTTGAGGAGCTGTCCAGTCTAACGGGAAGTGAATAATCCTGTTATAATAACCATGTGCACCAGATACCTGTGGGGACGCAGAAGAGAAACTGAATCTTTGAGGAGTTAAAAATAAAGGCTCTCATCACAAAGATAGTAATGTTTTAGCTGACACCTGAAGAGGAAACAGTAACTCATTAGATGGACAAAGTGTGGCGTCTAAGCGGAGGAAACAACATGTGCAAAGGTACAGTGTGTGAAAAAGCAAAGAGTCTGCTAACACCAAAGCATAAAATACAAGGTAGCGAAGGGTGAGAAAACAGGTAGAAGAGTATGTGAGACACCATTCTAAAATACTTCTTGGAGACGAAGAAATTGTAGGAGGGGTTAAATATCATACCCAAGGTCACATACTGATAATTGGGTGGCCAAAATTTGGGTCCAGGTATCTGACTTCAAAGCCTAGAGCCTACGGTCTCCTGCCTACTACACACAGGGATGACTTTGTGATGGGATTTATGTGCTATACTAAGGAATTTGGATTTAATTCCCTCATTGTCTAGGAACCATTCGGTGTTTTTAATTATAAAAGTTACCTGATAAGATTTTTCTTTTTGACACAAATGGCATGTGGAAGATGGATTAAAAGGAATGACTTCAGGTAAAGAGAGAAGCAGAGAAAAAAGGAATGGGAAGAGAGGAGACAACTTCTATAGTCCATGCAAGGGACAATGAAGTGAGACAGGACTATGAACTGGAGTAGATTCAAGAGATATTATGGTGGAATTGGGGCTATGTTAGATGATAATGAGGGATAAGGAAGAATGACAGTCAGTGATGTTCTAGATTTCTGTCTTGGGTAACTAGGTTGAAGTTAGTTCCTGGATTCATGACAGAAAATACGAAAAATGTTCTGGATGCCAACCCTGCATTCACATGTTAAAAATGCCTCTTTAGTTATTTAGGGGGCTTTATATATGAAACATAAGTGTATACAGTTATCCGTAAGGTTGCTGGTTGCATAAGGTTTATGTTGTCATAAAGGTAAACAGGTACACTCTTACTAAAAGTGTACAATTTCAGACTCTTAGCAGACATGACAGAGTCATTCTCCCAATAGTTTAATGAATACATCAAAATGCCCTTCTTGTTACCAAAATGTGCTTGCTTGGTTAATATTATCACTAATACATTTACATAGCCATTCAGAGAACCCACTCTGCTGAGAGATGGCTTTTTTCAGTAAAACTGCTAATAAGTTCTCAAACTGATTTCTAGTACTAGGACATCTGTGCTTACAATTCTTTTTTGTATATGAAGGTTCTTGGACTGAATTGATAATTAATAGATGTTTTCAAAATTGTTATATAGTTGTCCTAAATTCTTCTACATTGTCCATAAACAAAGTCCCATATTTGAAATCATACACAGGACAATGTCAATACCCATGATACTAAGTGAGAAAAAAGTTGTACAGAGGAAGTTTTATTTTTATGTCTCCAAGTGGAAATTATACAATGAGTAGTAAAATTGCATATAAAACTGTCTAATGAAAGAAAAACTACATTTTGTATTTTTATTTTTTCTTTTTAAAAATATATTTTATTGATTATGCTATTACAGTTGTCTCATTTCCCCCCTTTATTCCCCTTCACCCTGCACCCCCTTACCCACATCCCCCCGCCATGGGCCCAGTACATGTCCATGGGTTGTACATATAAGTTCTTTGGCTTCTCCATTTCCCATACTATTCTTAACCCCACTCTATCTATTTTGTGCCTAAAAATTATGCTTCTTATTCCCTGTAACTTTTCCCCCATTCTCCTCCCTCCCCCTCCCCACTTATAATGCTCCATGAGATCTCCATTTCTGTGATTCTGTTCCTGTTCCAGTTGTTTGCTTAGTTTGTTTTTATTTTTTAAGTTCGGTTGTTGATAATTGTGAGTTTGTTGTCATTTTACTGTTCATATTTTTTATCTTCTTTTTCTTAGATCTAAGTCCTTTTAACGTTTCATGTAATAAGGGCTTGGTGATGATTAGTTCCTTTAACTTGACCTTATCTGGGAAACACTTTATCTACCCTTCCAGTCTAAATGATAGCTTTGCTAGATAGAGGAATCTTGGATGTAGGTCCTTGCCTTTCATGACTTCGAGTACTTCTTTCCAGCCCCTTCTTGCCTGCAAGGTCTCTTTTGAGAAATCAGCTGATAGTCTTATGGGGCCTCCTTTGTAGGTAACTCTCCTTTTCTCTTGCTGCTTTTAAGGTTCTCTGCTTATCTTTAATCTTGGTAATGTAGTTATGATGTGACTTGGTGTGTGCTTCCTTGGGTCCACCTTCTTTGTACCTCCTGCTAGAGAATTTTTGTAAGTTTATTTGAGCCAAATTGATAGCAATTGCCAGGAAGCAAAATCTCAACAGATTGGAAAAAAACGCTCCAGAGAATAACAGTTTTGCACCTTATTTTATACATTGGAATCAAAGGAGGAGGCATAAGAAGGGTTACATGAAATTTATCGGTGGTCGTCAATTAGGGAGACAGGAGAAAGCAAAGCAGAGAACTCTCTGAGGGTGGATATAGAATAAAAACAGACACATATTTCTTCTACATTGGTGGGTATAGGACAGTTAACAATATTTAGAGCACATACAAGTGGTATGCTGGAGAACAAGTTAGCGAAGAGGGGTTCCGTGATCTGATGGGAGGTTGTGCTCTGAAAGGTCTGGGAAAAAAGTAGATTACCCAGATATTTCAAAGTGTGTTATCATAAATGCAAAAAGACAATAGACAGGTTCAGTTAAGGTAAAGATTGACCTTTGTCAAGGAAGATACTGGCCTAGGACATGCCTACCTGCCATGATTTGCTTTTAGTTAGGAATTTTTATGTTCACACGATCAATCCTGTGTGGTTACTTTAGGCCTCTGAGCTTGTGAGGCCTCCCCTGAGCTCATCAGGTTTAGTGTGTGGCTCCTTTTTTGTCTACAACTGTCAATTTGGTTTACTATCCAAGAAAGCATTATGTTGCTCTTTACTCATCTCTGACAATCTAATTTCCAGTCAACCATTTATATGTAATGTATATTAGGTTATAAAGTTGAACGCATATATTAGAACTACTATCTTCAATTAGTATGAATACTGAGTTACATTACAGTGCAATTTCTCATATTACCAGAGCTTGTAATTAATGCAATTTGTAACAACTATAATTATACTGAAAGAAAAGTGAATATGCTTAAAAGAGCAGCTTTTAAAGATATACAGTACTTTCATAAGTAAAAATGTTTCTATCACATTTGAACCATGAGCTTGTGGTAGATAAAGTCACATGTTTTCCTGTACGTGTGACTAATAAAAAAGTAAGCCCCAGCAGTAGGGAATACAGTCACCCAGTAGACTATGAGATGGTTTCCTGTTCTCCCATATAACTATAGTGACTGATACTCACATATTTTATACTGGCTCTAGTTTGTCTCTTTGTATTATTCTCAATATTTGTGTTATTTGTGCATTTCTTTCAGTCAAGAGAAGCCATCCCATTAAATGACTTAAAGTCAGAAGTTTCACCCCGGATTTCAGCAGAGGACCTGATTGATTTGTGTGAGCTCACAGTGACGGGCCACTTTAAAACACCCACCAAGAAGACAAAGTCCAGTAAACCAAAGCTCCTGGTAGTGGACATCCGGAATAGTGAAGAGTATCCTTTGCACATGTGATTTAAAGGGCGGTGCTGCCTTCTTTAAAGGGCATGTGGTTAAAACAATGAACATATCTGGTATGCCTCTGAATTCAAACAGCTAAGTAACTCTCATACTGGGTTCCAGAATAGACCTGCATAATGTTTCTTAAGATAATGTTACATACCAGAGACCTTAAAAGTTTTCCAAACAAAACCAGAATGTTGGGATATTTTCTTGTTTTCCGTATTTCTCTGGCGTGTATTGCTGTTCTTGGAACATTTGAATCCTTCCTGTTCTAGATGAAATTTTAGCAAAGATGAGGAGTATTTACCTGGTCTTCCTCAGAGGCTAGAGAGTTTGCCAGATCTCAACATTAAACTTGCATTTATTATAATTTTCAAAATATGGGTGGCTTATGGAGAACATGTTAAAGTATTTTTCACTGCCATTAAATTTCTGGCAATTTTGCTTGGCATTAAAGTATAAATAGGTACAAAATAGTAACAGTTCAGTCTTTCTCCTTATATTTTTATCATGTTAGATTTTTCATAGTCTTTTAAATAGTCTCTTTTTTAAGTAATCTCTGGTTAAGAGAAGCAAGGTATTTTAAATAAAAAAAGTTTTTCTTTGAAACCCAATATATAAAATATAAAGGAAGATGTTTTATAATTAATTTTCTCCATAAGTTAACATGTATAGCATTTACTAACTATAAATGAGAATTATATGTAAATGAGGGTTAGCAGGTTGGTGGTTTTATATGCAAAAAATTGGAATATAATTTTCATGTGCATATTTAATCGCAATTTTTAAATGAAATTCAAACCATACGTTTACAGAATCCCTGAAGCAATTCATAGAATCTTTGATCACTGAGAATAAATTTGAGAGCCCACTAATTCAAATGACATATCCCCGTCTTGTTGTGAAAAGTTGCTTAAACTGTGAGACCCCTGAGTTTGGA
This sequence comes from Anoura caudifer, assembly GCA_004027475.1. NCBI lineage: Eukaryota > Metazoa > Chordata > Mammalia > Chiroptera > Phyllostomidae > Anoura > Anoura caudifer. Next base: position 340,403 of record PVKU01000868.1, read on the forward strand.
AAGAGTATCCATGTTCATGTCCCTGGTTGTTAGAGCTTCAGGGATAACTGGAAATCCCTTAGTAGAGAAGGTGAGTGGACTGACTCCCAAAAGAAGCATTGAATTCCTGTTGCCTAGTCAGGGACCCCTGGTCTTGAAGTTCTTATCTGTTACCTTCAAGGGCTTAAAATACTTTCAGTTTTTAACATTCCAACTTATGTTTCTTTTGGTTGAACTTTAGTCATAGCCTCTAACAAAACCATCAAAAAGCATAGCATTATAGTGCAGTACCTTATTTTAACTTTAGAAACTGTTACAAAATAATTAAAATAGTTTGTGCATACATCAATCTTGTGATGTTTTCTTTCAAATAATTACCTATTTGAAATTTAAAAATACACACAATATGAAAGTAACATTTAGTCCAAGGTTTTCTAAACCTCATAGCCTAAATTTTTTAATGGATACTGTTCGTATTTTCTCCTTATTTCCTGCTATCCTGAACATTGTTCTCTGATGGGTATGAATGAGTCACCTAACGAAGGAGTGCCTTCGTGCCATCCCACAATACTTGACCCAGAGTTGTAACTAGGCAGAGGCCTGGGTTTGTTCTTTGACTGTCTACAGTTGCAAGCTAAATGGAGAAAATCAGTATTGCTCTGTGCCCCTTGGTGGCGTGGGGTGGGGGTAGGGACTGGTCAAAGGGAAAGAAGAAAGGAAAAGAAAGTCTCCTGTCTTTCATGATCCTCCCAAAGGATCCAACTTGGGAAATTTTTTAAATCCCCTTTTGAAAGCCTGCTTTAAAACCAAGGTATTCTTAAAGGTGGGCCGTTTATACTAACAGCATTCCTGACTTTTTCTCTCTTGTGTCCTCTTATTTTACCACTTATCTACTGGTACTTCTTTTCCACTTCTAAATACCAAATGTTGGTTCCTGTGTATAATTATGGTGCTTTGAAAGAATCCACAAGCTTAAACTCTTTTCCAAGATTCATTAGTCATCATTGGGTCTCTTCTAGTATCAAGAACACAGTGAAGAATGGAGAGCTGTGGATTCTAAGATCCCCTTTGACTGAGGTATCTAAACTGTCTATCTATGGCCTTCCAAGGCTGGAAAACTCAAAGACATTCCATAATCTCTTTTGTTACATTTGACCCTATTATGCAGAAATAAATAACATGTCTTTCTTACTCTATTAATCTTCCAGTCTGTTCTCAAGGAGTTAAAGGCAGGGAGAAAGTTGTGCATAGTAATGAAGAGATTCATAAATTTATTGCTTCAAATTAATGTGTTAGAATGTGATATTTGATTTTTTAGATATCATCGTTAATAGTAACCAATAAATATTTCTCTGTAGTGCTATGGATATTTTTTAGGGAGAATGCATATATAGTTCTATTCACTAGATTGCTTTTAGTATTAAGAATATGAAATATTAAAATATTTTATTTGGAAAATAAATGAATAAAGATAATATGTATTAAGTGCCAAATGAGTGGTACAAACAATGCATCAGCAAGCAAGTAATCTCTGGTAAAGCGAAGGAAGGTGTGGATAGTGCTTATGTCATTTTAATCTTTGTAGCCCCAGCACCAGAATGGCACTTAGAAAATACGCAGGAAACACAGATGTAAGGAAAAAGGCAGGGTGGCTGACACAGCGCCCTATGCTCTCTTACCTGTACTCTCAAAGTTATAACATAATAAAGAGACCATTGGCAATATGTAAGCCCTTTTGCACTCTGTAAGTGATCCAGTGACTTCTGAGGACTTTCTTCCTTTAAACCCAGGTGCAAGTATTTACAAGAAGTCAGGAGAATCAGAATTTAGAGCCGGAAGCATTTATCTAACCTAACATTCATTCAATCAACACATACAGACTGACTGTCTCAGTATGTGCTAGCCTGGAATTAGTGTACTAGATTTTGAGGATTTGTTGTGAACAAATGACAAAGTCCTTGCAGTCATGGAAATTATATTTTCATTGGAAAGATAGATAAATATATTGATCATATGATCTTTAATGGCAATAAGTGCTATACATAAAAATAAAGCATGGCAAAGAACAGAGAAAGATAGTTTTATAAATACTCAGAAGGTCTCTGAGAAAAGGTGATATTTTAGCACAGCTGAATGATATAAAGAGGCAGGCTGTAAGTGATACAGGGCGAAACATTCTAGGCAGAGGAAGTGTGAGAGCAGAGACCCTGGTGTATGAACATGCTTGACTATTTTGAACCAGCAAGGAGACCAGTGAAGAAACAGATGAAGTCAGAGGCCATCAGGTCGTGGAGATGTTGGTACAGTCAGAAATCTCCATACTGTGATTTGCTAACGTGCCATTAAGTCTGCGATACCTATAATACTAATTCCTGAAAATCCACAATTAGGGATTTATGCTGTTGACTTCAGACTTTTTACTACCCTGTTGAAAATGCAAATGTGTGTGGTGCAGTGTTAGGCCTTCCTGAAACTGATTTCTAATAATAGCTACCATTAAGCTCTCACTATGTGCCAAGCATGGTGCTAGCCCTAAGATTTAAATACTGTTAATATCTCTATTTTACTGATGAAGAAACTGAAGCTTAAAAAGACTAAGCAACTTGACCAAGGCCAAATAACTGGTAGTTGGTAGATCCAAGCTCATGCTCCTCAGCTTTATGCAAACAGCTGTTTGGTTCCTACATAGGCTGTTAAGCACAAACACAACTGAAACAAAAGAATTCATATAAATTAATGACTGAATGAGACATGTACGGATTCAAAACTATACATGTTTCTTCACATCTTGCAAACAGCTATGACTTTCAGTGCTGAATATACAGGGCACCTATTCCCCAGTGAACAGCCTACTGACAGTTGTCTTTACTCAGACACAGTCATGGGTTCAAGGAACACTGAACGTTTTACAGTGTGGACAGCGAAGATGGAATGCTGTGTGGGAGGAAGCATTAGAAAGGTTTTTGTCCTACTATAACAACAAATTATACTATTTAATCCATTCAGAAATTTTTTATTAAATTTTCTCCAAAACTATCACTAATTTGTTAAGTTTTTCCAACTTAACAAATTAAAACCTGCTGGAATCCTCATAATATTTTTTAAAATAATTACTTTCATAGAATATCTCTTAATTCTGAGCAAGGTAAATACTTGCAATTAAACTCTGGGGTTTTTGTGACTTTACCTATCTGTTTAAGTAATGAATAGATATTTAATACTAACATATTTTTAAAATAATTTTCTATCTCCCTTGCCAACAAAATGTGGTTCTATACAGTAGAGGGGGGAAAGGAGCAACTCTGTAACACCAAAGAAAAGGTCTATTTTGCTTTTGTAGATTTTTAAACAGGAAAACTGTATCTAACAGAATTCTTACATTTTCATATAGGTGAAAATTTTGCTTTTCAAATTTGTGCTTTCAGAAGATTAAAGTCTAAAATTAAGTTTCATCTCATCTTTTTTTACCTCTGTAAAATAATTGAAATGATTGTTTATGAAGGGGATAAAGGCAATTTTACCCTTCAGCAAAGTAAGTTACTGTATACCGATGAACTTAAAGGACAATCTTACTATCTGTCACCTTGACCTTTCCTTTGTATATAGGGAAGGAAAGTCTTTTTCCTATATTCTTCTAAGCTCTTGGCTGCGGCTCCTGTAACAGAAGACAAGTTAACAAGAGCAAAGCATACAAATGTATTTAATAGAAGTTTTATGTAACATCGGGACTTTCATAAGTAAATGAAGACTTGAAGAAGTGCTTAAATCTGAGCATTTTTATGCAGGTTTAATAAAGAGTGGATGGTCCTGGGAAAATGTGATAGGGCAAAAGTGATAGAGCTACAGGTGGTTAAACTAGGGGAAACTTGCAAGGCCTGTGCATTCACGTTCTCTCAGGATCCCCTGTCTTGGTGCTAAGAATGTTCCTGTCCTCTGGGATGGGGAGGGCACTTCTCAGTTGCAGCTTTTATGAACTGATTCAGGGGAAGGTCAGACAGTCCTTTCCACACATGTCATTTCTCAAATTCCTGCAGCTTCAAATATTCAGTAAGCCAAGATGCTGTATTTCAAAATAACATGTCCTAAGCCCCATCACCTGAAATTCTGTCAAAGCTTCAGTCATTGAGCTTGTAATATAGGTATTCTCAATTAAAAATATGAATACCCTGCAAGAGGTAATATTTTAGTCTATTATCAATTTTTATGATTGCAGGTGAGGAGGTGCATATCAACAATCTGAGGAAAGTACCACTACCTTGGTGGGCACCAGTGGGGATGGAGAGCACAGAAAAGGAAGGCCTGAGGGCATGACAGGCTTCAGCCCCGACAGTAAGGAATAATCCCAAATGTAAGATAGTGAACCGTAGAGATAATCTAGTCTTAATTCTCAATATTAAAGCCTAACAGCTTATATCAAAGAGGTTAAACAGCATTTTTGTTGAAATCATATTTTTGTTTTTATAATAAAAAATATGAAATGTTAATCTAGGTAGCATTAAGTCACCTAGATTATGTTTGTTATGTCAGTTATGTTTGTGCTTTGGTACATTACTAGGATCTCAGAACAAACTATGTAATTGCATATTTTAAAGAGGAATAGAAAACGTTTCCCATGCAGTGGCATAAATTCCATAAGTAATGTTGGTAGTTGCAAAGATGATACACAGCCAAACTGTTGTTTTTTTGAATAGTTCTAAATGTTTTGAGTTTCGAATTTCTAGGAGTTCATAGTCAGAGTGCTGTTAGTCCTGTAAATGTATGGTCTAACTGGTCTTATCTGTAAGCAAATACTTTGAGGGAATGTCACTCTCATTTGCTTGAAGTCAGGGCTGTTTTTGCAGCTTTGTTTGCAAAACTCCTACCTTCTTTTTTACGTTGGAAGTTATGGAAAAGACTATCTCAGGCCTAAATATTTTTACATGAAAAACACACAAACTCAGTTGCTTTTGTTACTATACCATGTGTTTCATCCTTAGGAATGCTAGTATTGTTCTTGTCTCTGTATCCTGAAGAATTAATTTTTTTAAATTTCTTCAGCATATATCTAAGAGATACTTATGTGCAGAGCAGGATAGATAATAAAGGAGGTTTCATAAGGGTTTTTTTCCATCCCATCTGTCTCTAGGTTCAAACCACCAAAATTAAAATTTCTACCTTGTATTTATTCCCTTATCTGAATGGATCTGGAATAATGTGGGCATATATGGCAGCCACTGCTGAGGAATGTCTCCTCTGTCTGGATTAATAGTTAACTGTGACCAGTCGATTTACTGTTGAAGAGCTCCCATTTGCACTGAGACCCAGGTCCTGAGTGCCATACAGTCTCAGCCAGTTAATCCTATTTGAGGACCTGCTTTGCCAATGAAGAAACAGAGTTAAATCAGAACCCCTGCTCACCAAGAGCTCACAGTCTTGTGACTAAGACAGACATTAAATAGATAATTATAATACAGTGTGAAATGGTCTGTGTCTGAAGTGTACCCAGAAGGCCATTGGAATGTAAGGATGGCCACCTAAGCCAGGTGGTGCCTGAGATGGGTCTTGAAAGACAAGTAGAAGCTACCTGAGCAATGAAGAGAGAGAGGACTTTTCACACTGAAAACAACAACTGCCTGGGTGCACAGGGAGGGTAGGGAGGACACATGCAGTGACTCCCAGGACTCCATGTGGATGGCTGGGACGTGTGAGGGTGGGATGTGCTGCTAGAGGAGACAAAGGCAGCCTCATTAGAATGTCGTGTAAGAAGTTTGGGTTTTATTCCAAAGGCTGTAAGAAAATATGAAAGAATTCTGATCGAGTAAATGGCATGCTCAGATTTGCATTTTAGAAAGATCAGCGCAGTGTGGAGGAAGGATGGGCGAGGACGTCCTGTGTGGGTGGGACTGGAAGGATGGAATCACCCAGAGATTGGATATACATGAACATCCCTTCATATTCACAGCACAAAGAGGGGGACTATAGATGTGCACTCAAATAAACCAATTTTACTGGACCCTTTGGGTAAATACCTATGCTGCAGCAAATCCAGAGAAATAATTTTTGTTGTTTCTTTCCCTTGTCTTACACTGTGTATTGATAGGTAGCAGTACCACTAGCTGTGAAGGTGGGAGGCATTTAACACATTTGCCATTGACACAATTTGTTCTAGGTTTGGCACAATTCAGAAACTTATTTACTCAGCAAATAGGTAAGATGTATTCTAGGCACTGTATTCAGCATTGCAAGAGTTTCATAGATGAGATAAAGACAGATCCTGTAAGTGGTTTGAAGTCCCAATGGGAGTCAAGTACATTAGTGTGTTTTATACCAGGTTGAGATGCTGCCATGAGAGGTGTACAGATGCTGCAGGAAGAGAAACTTTCTTAGAGGAAACACTCAAAAATATGGGAAAAGGTATTTAAGTAGAGAAGACTATAGGAGCTAGATAGAACATACATTGGAAAGAGTATGCGATTCAGTTTCATTGGAATGGAAGTAGTTAGGCCCATATTCATGAGAGCTGAAGTGAGAAATTTGAGCATTGTCTTATAGGCTGCCCTGGAATGTTGATCAGCAGGTTGAACAATCTGTTCTGTGATCATCTGAACTTTGTTTTTAAATTTTTAATCCAGTAAAATGGATTTTCAAAGGAAAAGATGAGAGGTGGAGAAAACAGAAGCTGCTGCAATAGTCTAAATTCAAGGTAGTGAGGATCCGAAGCAGGCAAGTGGCAACAGGAATAGAGAGATAGGGGGATGAGATTCATTAGTGCAGGAGAGCATCAGATGTTGCCACTGGTGAGGTGTCGGAACTGAACTTTTAGACCGATTTGGTACATGATGATGCCATTCAGAAAAAGCAGCAACGGACTGAGCAAGAAAATGATGCTATCTAAAGATACAATTTTTATATCAGTTAATGCTATTTAGTTACATGATATAAAATGAAACCATGGCTTAATCCCATATTTCCCTGTGGCTATTGATAGTCTAAAGGTTTAGCCTCTACTTTGGGCTGGCTCTATTTTTCTTATTATAATTAGTTAACACAGCAAACAAACAAGTTAACATAAAGGTGTGATAACTTCAGAAGCGATCTGGTGAAGTGCTAGTATGCTTTGTGCATAGAAGTATAATTTCACTAAGTGTGGTTCAGAGTGAAAATGCTGTGTTCTTTTAAGGTTTAGAAAAACACGAGATTGTTTCTAGTTAAATTTTGAGCCATGAAATATTTTAAAGGAATTTTAAAATCTTTTTGTAAAGAAACTTTCTAGAATATGAACATTTACCTATGTAATTTACCTATACAATATACCTATGCTATTCTTAGAACTGCTGTTTATTCTGTCTGCTTGATTAAACTGTGGTGCATGTACTGGCAGTATTGTTATGGAGACTGACTTAGAAATACAGGAAAGTCTTCGTATTTCAGACACCTAGAAAACAATGTACATCTTCCTTAACTGTTCTAGTAATCCAACTTTTCTCACAAAAAATTTTAAAGTACTTTTTCTGATCTATCTGTACATTGGGCTACCAGATTTTGTTTAATGTGAAAATTTATCTTTATTACAAGCACACACTTGAATGCTTTTGGTAATAGCTGCCAAATGAAATTTTGAGTTGAGTAGTATGTTTGGGGGCTGGGGAACAGCTTATTGCAACAGGGTAAGGTCACCAGTTACCAGGGAAAAATGCTTACTAGCATATATTGCAGAGTGTTCTCAGGGTACTAAACAGCTCTGTTCAAACACCTGGTGGGATGACTGCTATAATAACTAGATGTCTTTATGTTTTTATAGCTACTTTTATTCCATAGTCACCAAATTTCTGATATGTGGCTGAACAAATCATATATACAAGATACTTAAATGTTACTTTAGCTTCTAAAGCTTAATATAGTTTGAGCATTGTATTTTATCTTCATTTCTGATTAAGGAGAGAACCTGATTGGCTCAGCCTACATCAGGTATCCCTTTACCCTCTCCCTCCCTACCATGCTGTCACTCATGATTGTGGCAGGATCATCTGATACGAATGTGAGAGCCAAGACTCACCTTTTTGTCAGGTCAGCAGTTGAGCCCCTGTCAGCAGGAAAGCAGGGCGGTAGGGACCAAACACGTCTGCTATAGTATTTGACCAAGATTGGTTTGTATTTCTTTTGCTATTGTAAACACACTAAAAAAAATGTTCACAGTTGATAAGGGCTGTTTGATAAACAGAAATACTTTGGCACCTGAGTCAGATGGGCAGATATATATACATTTGCTGAAAATATTTGGGTTGTTAGGTTCTTTGTGATATCAAAAGTTTTCATTGTAAGGTGTGTTCTAACTGAAATAAAAGTACTGCCAGAGTAATTATGTGCTGAGAACAAAGTCATTACTGGTCATGAGAACTGCAGTTCAGAATAATGAATAATTGTAAATATTGAGAAACTAGTGCTGATGAAATCCAAGGATTCTCTGCCTGTGATTATAAATTGTGTCCATTCAAGAAGACTCCGACTGAACAGTGTACACTGAAGTGCTAAGGCTTATTCTCTTTCTTTTCATTTTCAGAACTCTTCATAGTCTTTTATTAATACCAAATGCTTTTCTTTAAAGAAAAAATGAGGAAGAAGCTGCTGACTAAAAAATGTTAGGAATAAAGTATGTGGTCAGATTGTACCATTATTCTTGAGAATAGGAGCCTCATATGTCTCCTGTCTCCATCCCATCCCTTTACCTAGTTAACTTTTATTGGTTCTTCAAAATTTTAACTCAGCCCTCACTTACTTTCTCAGTGAAAACCTTCTCTGTCCTCCCCAAATGGATGTATCTCCTATCAAAGCATCACATATATCTCCTTTAGAACAGTTTTTACAGGTGTTATTTTGTTTATTTGAATAGTTATTTGATGAGAAATAAAATTTGAGAATGTCTTCCTCTATAGACTCTTATGAATAAACATCTTTTTAACTTTACTCTTTTTATTTGTACTTTTTAATTATGTAGGATGGTGTGTGTGTGTGTGTGTGTGTGTGTGTGTGTGTGTGTATTTAAGGTCTTAAGATACTTCTAAATATTTTAAGCTAATATATGCTTTTCATTCCAAAATTAGAAGTTATAGTCAGTGAAACCATCAGAACCCTTCTAAAGTAAAAATATAATAAGTGTATAATAAGTGTCACTCCTATTAGAGACCATAACATTGAAAAGAGTGGAGATGTCAGGTAAGTTTACTTGAGAAATAAACCAACAACGGAAGTGTTTTCAGCCAGTGCTGACGACCTTTAACAATTCTAAATAGAGTCTCATTTAGTAATGGCTTGGCCAGAGTAGATAGGCTTTTGCGGTATCAAATTACATCTGAGAATATCTGCTTGGCTATATTACTTTCAGAGCTTTAAAGTAATCATAGTAGTGATGAGTTTAAAGGCATGATGATTATGCAGCCCGTGCAACTGCTATTGATTTGCTGCCTCCTGACCACTTTCACAGTGCTTCCCTTAATCAGGAAATGCTTTACATCTTTGACCTCTCATCTTCCAATACAATTTCATATTTAACTTTCTTCTTTTTTTTTTTTTTTGCTTATAGGTGCCTTATTTTATTTATATAAAATAATCATGTGAGCATGGGAGATGTTCAGAACTGTCAGAAGTTCAGAAATAAAACATGAATGACCAAAGTAATAGTAAAAGTTTATTGTGCATACACCAAAAAGACAGTTTGCAAACCGAGAACGCTCAAACAAAAACATCAAATAAGGCTCTGAGGCATATTGTAAAAAAGCAGCTTATCCATTGTGGAGGCAGTGACTGTTTATTGGGCACAGTACTAGAATTTTCTTAAAGGGAATTAGTTAGTGATTACCTCATATCAATTTGGGGGAACAGTTTAAGTTTCACTTATGTTTTTCAGCAAGGTAAGCAAGAAGTGACCCAGGTCAAGTTAGCCTCATTTGTCTTGGAAAATAAGCTAAATTAACATTTACTTGTATGACTAAGCCAGTTTTATGTGCTGAGGGAATTTTCAAGTCTCATCTCTGTTTGTGTTTGATTTTAACAGCATTATCTTCTGGGAATCAATTACTTCTCACAATCAGGTCTGCACACAAATAAATGTTTTCCTTAAACTTACTTTCTCAGTTTTATTCGGGGTCACATATCAGGAAGCATCAACATTCCATTCAATGCTGCATTCACTGCAGACGGGGAGCTTACACAAGGCCCTTATACCGCCATGCTCCAGAGCTTCAAAGGGAAAGTCATTGTCATTGTGGGGAATTTGTCAAAGCACACAGCAGAGGTAAGTGTACTCAGAAATGTCATATGTGCATAATGAGTTATTTGCCTGCCTACTGTAACAAATTGTCTAAAAGTTTATTGCCTCAGAAGTTGGTCACATATCAAATGAACTTTCAAGATCTACCTATTTTCTTACATAGAAGACTTTGTCCACCTTTTCTCAGTGAAAGGATTCAAACTTTCTTCCTCGTTGTGCAGCATCAGGTTCAATAGTAAGCTTAGAAAGATCTAAATGATAGTCTAATAGCCTAAGGTGTTCTTTAAAAAAACTACTTTCTGAAATTGCAAAGAAGTACCTTCAATTCTTTTCATTAGAGAAAAACATAGGGGCTTGATTAGAGATTCTGAAAGCTCATGGTGAAATTTGTTGGATTCTGCAGTTTTATTTACTATGGGCTCAAAGCTTTTTGATGACAGAGAATTCAGTAAAGATATAGAACTTTCAGATAGGAGTATGACACAGTAAAATGACTTCGCTGTCCCCTGGCTATGTTCTAAGCAAACTGAATAATAAAGAATGTGAAGGTCAAAAGTACCCCCTGTGTTTTTTAATTAAATATATTGGGGTGACATTGGTTAATAAAATTATTTGGGTTTCATGTGTACAATTCTATAATGATCATCTGTATGTTATATTGTGGTAGTAAAGGGCAAAGTGGGTGAAATATAAAGTGGGTGAAGTCAGAAGGAGGTTTGACTTTGGGTGGTAATCAAAAAAAAACTTTATTTTTTATAAAAGAGAAGTTGAAGAACATAGTTTAGTATGAGCCAGAAGGGCTTGCTCACAAAGCCCCAGAATGAGAGTGGGTATCTAGATGTAGGCAACGTTGAACGGGGGCAGGCCCTTTTTCTAAAGGGAGAACGATGCTGCTCCTGGAAAAGGGGCAGAGGTAGTTTTTCCCTGCAGGCAGCTTCTTTCCAAGAGAAAGAAGGACAAGACTGAGCCTTCCCAGTTGTACTGATCAAATCGCTCCCTTCCTAGAGCAGAGTACATGGAGGGACAAAAAGAAAGGTTGGTAATATACTTAGAAAGTTTTCCTCCTCAAAGAGTTTAGCAGTGGTGATATAACATTCCCCTCTAACTTGTACATTCCTTTATATCTGTATAGACAGAATAATCCAGTAATGTGGTCACTGGAAATGTAGTTCGATGAGCACTTCAGTACTTTTGGTCATAGACCATTTTTGTGTCACAAGTACAGGGCTAATGGTAGCACTGGCTTTTGACACTAAGTGAAGGTCCTCTTTGATAATAAAGTTTCATTGACTATTAGTTATGCCTCATAAATCTCTCACCCCTCTTTTATGTAACTCTAGTGTCTGACAGGGAATGATCTAAATACACTTATTTCAGAGAAAGTCAGTATAGTTAATGACTGATATGCAGTTTTAAGTAAATGAGAACATCTTAGAACTAAAGTAATGGTATGTAAGTCATTTTGATATAATTTGTTAAATGATAATAAATTTTATTTTTCAGTACTCTTATTTGCATATATGTGAATTTTAAGTACTAGTGTACATATGATGATAATATAAAAATTCTTGAGTTTGGAAGTAACTTCAGCAAAATAATAGCAGACAGCTCTGATACTCCGTTCCTCTGCAGAAACATCAAAAATAAGTAGAAACTGTACCCTGTTGAATAAAAGCTGCAAAAGCAGGCATCCTTGTCCTCTTCCTTACCTTAGGGGAAAAGCTTTCAGTCTTTCTCCATCGAGATTGTTAGTTGGATGTTTTCATTATAGGTTTTGTCATGTTGAGTAAAATTTTTTTAATTTTCTTGCGCTTATTGAATGTTTTGATTAGGGAGTGATGTTGAATTTTATCAAATGCCTTTTTTCTGCATCAGTTGAGATGATTATGAGTTTTTGTTCCCTTCTTTCTATGAATGTGGTACATTACATTGATTGATTTTCATATGTTTTAACTACCCTTGCATTCCTAGCATAAATTCCACTTAGTCATGGTCTATAATCCTTTAATATGCTCCTAAATTCAGATTGCTGGTATTTGATTAAGGACTTTGGCATCAGTATCCATCGGAAGTATTTGTCTGTAGTTTTCTTGGGTCTGTGTCTGGCTTTGGTATAAGAATAATACTAGCCTCATAGCATGGGTTAGGAAGTGTTCCTTCCTCCTCAGTTTGTTGGAAGAGTTTGAAAAGGATCAATATTAATTCTAGTCAGAACAATTGGGAGTGAAAAAATAAAAGGTATCAGAGCATGTGTTAATTTTCCAGGACTGTGGTAAAAGGTAACACAAACTGGGTGGCATACCATGATAGAAATTCATTCTCACGTAGTCTTGGGGGCCATAGGTCGTAAGTCAAGGTGCCAGTCAGCAGGCCATGCTCCCTCTGCGACTCTGGGTAGAAACTTTCCCAGGCTGTTCCCAGCTTCTGGTGGTGGCCAGCAATCTTTATCGGCCACAAAGTGGGAAAAAATATTTGTAAATTATATATCTAATAGGTATTTAAAATCAGAATGCAAAATGAACACACAAAGATCAGTTATATATGTATTTGCTTACAACTCCTACAACTCAACAACAGAAAAAGCAACAAATTTTAAAATGGGCAAATCTTTAAACATTTTAGAGATTTCTCTGAAGGTACACAAATGGCTAAAAAGTACAGGAAAAGATGCCTTCTTTACTCCCTAGGAAAATGCAAACCAAAACCACAGTGTCATACCCAAGTGCTGAGAAGGGTGTGGAGAAATTAGACCTCCCCCTATCCCTGTGCATGGCTGAGGGGAATGTAAAATAATGCAACTGCTGTAGAAAATAGTGTAACAGTTTGGCAATTCCTTCAAAATGCAAGCATAAAATTAAAATACACCATCAATTTCACTCCTAGGTAAATACCCAAAAGAATTAAAACCAGGACCTCAGATACTTGTCCTCCATTGTTCATAGCAGCATTATTTACAATAGTCAAAAGGTGGAAACAACCCAAGTCTCTACCAACAGATGAATGGATAAACAAAATGTGGTATATACGTGCAGTATACAGGATGGGTAAAAAGTAGGTTCCAGTTGTTAGTACGTGAAACAGAGTATTCTTGTATTATTATTTATTAATTACCGCATTATTTGCCATATGAAAAACTAAACGTACTTTTGTTCCACGTTGTATTATTCAGCCATAAAAAAGAGTGAAGTTCTGATATATGCTACAACCTGGATGAACCTTGAAAACATTATGCTAAATTGAAATAAACCAAACACAAAGGACGAGTATTCTCTGACCGCACTTATGTAAGAGGTCTAGACTAGGCAAATCCATGGGGACAGGAAGTAAGTGAGTGCTACTGCGGCTGGAGGAAGGCAGAGTGTGAGGTTTTGCCTAATGGGTACAGAGTTTCTCAATGGGATGGTAAGTTTTTAAAAATAACTAGTGGTGATGGTTGCACAACATTGTGAAGGTACTTACTGCCACTGACTTGTATACCTAAAAAAATTTTAAATGGCAAATTTTATGTTACATATGTATTGTACCTTGATTTGTAAAAAAATTCCTTGGGCTTGATGTATTCAGGCTACCCCACTCTCCCCAGTTCATCTGAGACTTACGATTTTTGGTAAATAGGAGTGGAAAATCTTTCATAAGAGCCATCCTGATCAGGTCTGAACTTTTTCCTCCGTGGGTATTTTTTTTAAATGCAAAAACAAGCAAACTGAAAAACAGTGATTTCCGAGCAAGTAGCAGCTTTTCTTCTAAGTTAAAATCCATGCACTGCAGCTGGCAGCTGGCAGACTCCTGTTTCAAAGAGCTGGAGAAAGCTGCAGTGGAATGCCACGGAAGAAAGCGGAGGTGCCAGTGCAAGTCAGTACAGTTACAGATTACCTGTGCAAATGTTTATGATTTGTATGTCAGACTCATATTTGGACTTGGGAATTTTTTGTTTGCAAAGAGTATGCACTGATTATAATTTCTGGTTTTACCTTTTCTGTGAAGACCTGATAAAAGAGGTAAACTGAAAATCCATTATATGAAAATATTAAATAAAATAGAGTATAGCAATAAAAGAAAAAGACTCAATATTGAATTTAACAAGGAGCAAAATATCATTGAACACCTGCAAGAAGGAATGAATTAACCATTTGCATAGTATATAACACTATTAAAATCACCCATTTGACATACCAGTTAGGACCAGAGTGTCTTCTGTAATAGAAATGTGGAGGAATTGCTTTACAATGGTCAGATGTATTGAATATAGTGTCTAAAATCACATAGAAAATGTAACAAATCTGAGAAATACTGCTTATTCATGAATCTCAATAATTAAAAGATATATGATATCATTTTAATTATATATTCATATCCTATTTCCTGTAATTACCGTTGATTAGCAATTTATTGCTATGAGATGGTTCTTTAGCATTACTATTTCATAAGGCTTTTATGTTTGGCCTAGCTTCCACATTAAATATATCAAAAAACCTTTAGAATCTGCCATTTCTTATCAAGAGAAAACATTGTTTTTCCCCAGAAGAGGGCAAAATCGGAAGACTACAAAGTTCTTACTTTAATTACAGTCCCATGTAGATTCTTCTCTGTGCCAGAGTCAAATCCTAGTAAATGTCTCTCACCAGTTAATCTTTAATTCACCTTACCCACCAGGTTAACTAAAGCATTGAGCACTTTACAATCAAACATATTCAGAAATTTTGTGAACAAAGGTATGTCAGCATCAAGGAAAGTCACATAGTCCCCAGTGAGTGAAGGGGACCCCCACATCTGGAGTGTGTGCAGCTGCCACCAGGGTGGCCCGGGGCTGTGCCGGTCCTTGCTGCTGTGAGGCCAGGGCCCATCTGACAAGGCAAACAGATGTAGGCTGCATTTGTTGTTAGGGCTGATGGGAGCAGGAAGACCTCTGTGTCAAAACAGGGGTAAAGGCAATTCAAGCTTTGTGTCACATTTTAAGTGGAAAATATGGTAAGGTCTTACTCTTGTCTCACTGCAATGATCTTTTTAAAACACACATGAGAAACTGCGTCTTCAAATGCTAGACTGGCGTTAGGTTCCCTGGACATAGAGGGAAAACATGCCTCATAAAAGATTCCTCTTACAAAACTGAAACGTGCTGAATTCATCTCAGAGAGCAAGCGTATAAAGCCGAGAAGGCACTAACAGATCAGTCGGGAGGCAGACTTAGTCTACTGTCCGTACATGGATTAAATGAACCCACAAGATGGGGTTCGTGAGCAGATTTCTCGAACATTTCTTGAGCAGATTACTCAGATTTAAAGGAAATTTTGATTTTTAACATTAATTAAATATATGTGGGGTGAAATGTGCGGGTTGTTTTCATGCTTGTAGCAGCTATTACTTACACTACCATACAGCCTAAGGCCAAAGTCTCACTCATATATCTCAGCTTGGCGAAATACCATCATGAATCCACCTCTTTCCTAGAAGTAAATTACAATGTTTAGCAAGAATGATGACTTGCACCGTAGCAAGCTTTTATGTGTTACTGCATTATTTTTTTCTCTTCTATGTAATCCACTTCTGAATCTAGTGATAGGTCTCAGACTGAAAAGTAGCCAACAATATGGACCAAAACATAATGAAATTCCAATTGGCATTTCTCTACCTTTAGTGAATCCTTGAGAAAAACCGTAAACAACATATACGTATGTTAGCCACTGAAGCTCATAAGATTTTTAAAAATCATTGTCTCTGTCTAAGATTGTATTTTGTGGTCTTTTGAGAAGACACCACTAAGATGTCTTCTCTGCCAGTGAATCACCTTCATTCAGTAGGTTACCTCAGAAATTTGAACCAATCTTTGAATTTTACTTTGTCTTGTCAGTCCTTTGGAAGATATTAGGAACGGGTGATTTTACCCTTAAAATGTTACATTCTTGGCATCAAATCAGTATTCTTTTATCATCAAAAGAAGTATTTATCTGAGAACATAAAAGCCAATGGCAAGTAATGTGTGCTGTTATTCTTTCCTTTAAAACAAAACGAAGTTAACACCCCCAGAAAAAAAAATAGAAAAGAACAGAACATATATTTCTGATTAACATTTGATTCAGAAACCTAGACAGGAGACAATTTTTACGGAGATTCTGTGACTGAACAGTGTGCGTGGCTGATGCTTTGTATACGTGGCATGTAAGGATTAAACTTAAAATGTGGCATCATGTTCAACTGAAAATAATCAGATTTATAATAAGTAAAGCATGCCATTGGAGCTATTTTTAAGAATAAAAAAATAGCCCAACTGTGTTCATTTATTCTCCTCCAGACACCCAGGTTATTTGGTCTTTGGATTTTAGGTTGGAAGTTATTTGTACTGCAGAAATACAAGGCTTCCGCCCTCTTGTCCCACCCCATTACTTCCTAAATTCCTTAACCAAGCCAAACCAAGTTTTATGATATTGTGATGATCACCGATAGCCATTACCTTTTGCCAGTCCCTTTTTCTCTCTCTAGCCCTGTCTTCTTCCTCTCTTTGCTCAAGCTCTTCCCCCCGCCCTTTGGTCTCAGGCAAGGGAGATTATCCTACTCTGGTGTGTGTTCAAAGGGGACCAAATGACTCTGAAAACACTTTAAACCAGTCAGGTGTATGTGTGTCTCTACAGTAAACTTCTCTGGCCCCAGATAGTATCTGCCTAGTTCTTCAGATTAATATGATACTTTTAAGCCACTTTGTGTGAGATCTTTTACCTGACAGAAAATGTATTAGGCTCTTTTTAATTGTACCTTCAGCATTTTGGTAAGGAATGAGAAGTCAGTCTCCTTTCTGAGTTCCAAATATGCAATGAATTCCTTCTCGGTATTGTTAGACACATAAGCACCGCCTATGGTTAAACCTGGCTTTTTCCTCGTCTTCTTGTCAGCAAATGTTTTGATCTGTGGGTTTATGTCAGATTTTAAGGAAACATTTAACATATTCATGTAACTTGAGCACACCTAGACATCATATGAGGCTTAACAGTAAAATTGTCTTGTGTAACTCTGTATTTGTCAAGTGATAGAGGATAACTTACTTTAAAAGACCCATAAACTGAAATACAATCTGTCCCATAGCGTCCCTAGTCTCAGAGTTTTTCAACAATTATGTGAAATAAAAAGCAAGGTAGGAGTTGTAGTAAAGGGGACTTTAAGACACCTAATCCAAACTTTGGTTATCTGTATTTTTTTAACATGTTTACTAAATGTATTTTGTGGACAAGCAGTTTTTAAAAACACAGGGAAACTCAGTTCCAGTTTCCTGGAAAAACTGCCAAGTCATCGTCTGAACCCCATGCTCTCTGGCACCTATATTCATATCCTAGCACAGGATGGAAGTTATTTTGTCTGATTATGTGTTATTTCACATACCAACTCTGCCCTCCACAGCCCACCATTTAATTAATTACTTCTTACCAAAGGAATGTTTGTGGCTGAATAAAAACTAACCATGGCTGCCCTCCCACTTGACCTTGCAGAGTTTGGAACTTGGCTAGATCCATCATAGCCATAACTGTTTTGAATCTGAATCTTCAGTACATAAATTCTTTTTTTTTTTATTTTAATTGTTCTTGTACAGTTTTCTGTCTTTTGCTCCCATCCCAGCCCACCGCCCCAGCCCTCCCCACCCCCCTCCCATTTCCACCCCTGCTAGTTTTGTCCATGTGACCTTCATACCTGTTGCTCCAAACTCTTCCCCTTTCCCCCTGAAATTCCCTCCCCTCTCCCCTCTGGTGACTATCAACCCCTTCTCAATTTCAGTGTCTTTGGTTATATTGTGCTTGTTTGTTTGTTCTGTTGATTAGGTTCCTGTTAAAGGTGAGATCATATGATATTTGTCCTTCACTGCCCAGTACATAAATTCTTTACAGAGCATATTATACTGTGTGGAATATAACTGGTGGGTTGGACATGGTATTAGTTTACTGTATTCTGTTGTCTAGTGTCAATAGAAGTTAATGGATGATTATTGCTGAAATTCTAGTCACAAATATCCCAGGTCAAAGAAAAATATGCAAAAAGCTCTTTAGAGCTCCTAATACATGACAGAATTTTATCAGAAGAGGCTTGTCCTCTATATTAGAGACAATATACTTTTTCATTAGAATAAGAACTATTTTCAAACAAATTTTGTGTCATATCTAAAAATGTTTTCTCTTATTTTTTCAATGTGAACTTGAATTTCCAGGTAGCCATTCCTGAGAGGACTGTTTGAAAGTATAAGCTATATTTAAACACTAATTTATAAATCTATAGGTAGATTCCAATTGCCATATGCATAAATACTAGGTCACAATCAATTATCATAAATTTTAAAATTGAATGAATTAGTTTAATGGAAAACTCTTTAACCTAGAGTTCATCAGAGTTTTAGAAGGTCTTTGAACTAATTGAAATTATATGTAAAGTATTATACGAATTTGCCTTTTTTTGAGAGAGAATAGATCTGTAGCTTTCATCCAAGTGCCAAAAGTATGGTAAGAGTCACTAGTATAAATTACTGTTCCATTATAAAGAGTTCACATGAACACTGATTTGTCCCCATTGGAGACAAACCTGCCTTTTAGGTTTGAATCTATACAATTGCAAGGTGTTGTAAATAGTTCTCCTCTTGAAGAAGAGAGGAAAGAAGGAAACTAGCTTATAGTAGTTACTCTGACTCAACTGCTTAGACATGTGCTATCTAATGTAATCCTCCCAAAAATGCTTTCAATGTACCTTTCATGTATATTATTATTACACATTTAGCAGGTGAAGAAACTGAGGCCAAAAAGCTAATAATTTATTCAACATCTCACAGCTAACCAGCGACAGAATACTGATTTAAACCCTATGCTAACAATAAGCTCCTACACTTTCCTGCACAGCACCCAGGCTGTTGGACTCAAATGGTAAATTATCTCACCTTCTAACCATTGTCAAAATGCCTAGGTGACTTCCCATTGCCTTCAAAATAAAGTTCAAGCCCTACTTGGTTCTAACCCTAAGAAGGAAAAAAAAAAAAATGTATAAATAGTGACTGTGGTCTCAGGATTTCCTGAGGGTCTTTTCTAATGCGACCATGTAGGCAGCGAAGTGCCAGGTAACTTGAAAGTGGAAAAACTAAAAGCACAAGAGACACTTAAGTGCTTTAAGAGTAATTGGGGCCTGGAATGGAGGAGGAGCAGAGGGATGGAAAGAAGGGGCAGGTCCAGGACACATCACACAGAGAACTGATCCACATACCATGAAAAAATTGCCAAACTCATTGAGGGAACAGGGGCTAAGGAGTAGGCAGACAGTGAGAGTTTCACGGCATCCTCTTCGGGTTCTTTCAGGCTCCCTAACTGTGGGAATGAACTGAGGGTGCTATCTCTCATCTGACCGCTCTGTGGACTTCTGCACTAAAAATTGTCAGCTTTATTATTATGATGATTTTATTGCTTCTATATTTATAAACTTCATCATCAACACCTTTTAGTATAAGTATGTTTTTGTACAGATGACTTTTAAAAGACATCATTTTTTAACATCATTTTACCTTGCCCTGGGTTGCTCAGTTGGTTGGAGCATCTGTGCACCACAAGGTTGTGGGTTCAATCCCCAATCAGGGTGTGTACAGGAGGTAACCAATCTGTGTTTCTCTCACATTGATGTCTGTCTGTCTCTATGTCTCTCTCTCCCCCATTACTCACTCTCTAAAATCAATAATCATATCTTTGGGTAAGGATTTAAAAAAAAAAAAAAAACTTCTTTCAATTCATAGAAAAGTCAAGTGAAGGCTCTGTTACTAAAGGATAAAATAAAACATCATTTGACTTTTACCAGAACCAGTTACATAGTTTCCTCATTATTTGCCCTAAAATCCTTTCTACCTCCATTGGCAGTAAGGAAGCTTAACCAGAGCCCACCATAGTGCCTGGCACACAGTAAGTGCTCAAAGCTATTTGTTCAATGAATTAATCAATTATTCAGCAGACAGTAGAGCAAACACTGTGTACTGGGCACTGTCCTTGGCATTGTAGAAACAGTAATAAGTAAAACAAGTCCCTACTTTCAAGGAGCTTACAATGTATTGGGAGAGACAGTCAATAAACACATATGTCAAGTGGTTATAAATGCTGAAGTGAAAAAATAAGGTAGAATGGGGGAAAAGAGTACTGGTGGCTTATTTTATTTATGAGGTGATCAGAGAAGGCCTTATTCTGAGCAAGACAGAAAGCCACTAGAACGTGGGAAACAAAGGGTTTTATGTGATCTGACTTTTATTTAAAAGAATCCTTCTGGTTGCCATGAAGAGAAATACCTCAGGGGCAAGAATGGAAGCAATCAGATAAGAAGTTATTGCAATAATCTAAATTAGAGGCCACGGTAGATTAATCTAACAGAGGAGACTGGGGAGGTTGAGGGAGGGGGAGGGGCTTGTAGATTTGCAAATCATGTAAGACCCCATAAACCATGGTAAAATCTTTAAGATTTTATTCTGAATAAAATAAGAGTCTATCAAAGTGCTTTGGAAAGAGAGGTTATATGATCTGACTTAACATTCTTAAAGAGTCACTCACATTGTGTGGGAAATTGAGGCACGGGTGGAAGCAGAAAAGACCAGTTAGGATAATAGCCTAGTAAGAAATAATGGTTGCTTGGGCTAGTATGGCAGTAGCAGAGGTGGTGAGAAGTGATCCGTTTCTAATTGTGTTTTGAAAGTTATAGATGATATAACTTTCCTCATTAGTGTAAAAAAAGAAACAAATGTAAGTCCAGTTGTATTGCTTAAACAACTGGAAAAATGCAGTTGCCATTTCCTGAGATGGGGAAGACTTCAGGAGAAGTTTAGAGGTGGGCATAGGGTAGGAATCAAGTGTTCTCTTTTGATAATTATGTATATAATTTGAAGTTTGAGAAGCTTATTAGATTTATAAGTGGAGATATTGAAGAAGCAAATAGATTCATCAGGTTAGAGTTCAGGGAAGAGGCTAAAGCCAAAGCTAAAGCCATTGATTTAAAGTCATCAATATATAGATGGGACTTCAAGTCCATAGGGCAAGATGGAGTCATTTAGGGGATGAATGTAGGGAGAGAAGAGAGGTCAGAAGACAGGCATGGGGCAGCCGAAGTCAGGAAGACAAGGAAAATGCACCCGCAGAGACTGGGAAGACCAGCTACAAAGGTAGGAGAACTAGGAGAGACTGGTACCCTGAAGGCCAACTGGAGAGAGTTTTGAAAAGAGGAAGATTTGATCAAATGTGTCAGATGATGCTGATGGGTCAAGTCATTTCAAATTCAGTCTTAAAATTTTTATTTGTCAGTGTGACATAGTAGAGGTTATTGCTGAGCTTTATAAGTATATTTTGGGGGAATGATGGAGACAAAAGTCTGATTGGAATGGATTTGAGAGGGAATAGGCTTCCTGCAAAGAAATGAAGAGGCAGCACATGGACCTGTGGGTGAGAGACTTAGCAGACATCAAGCAATCGCAGTGCGTGGGCCTCGTTTGGGTTCTGATGCAAATAAGCAGATTATAAATATGAGTCAGCAGATGATGGATGGATGAACAGACAATATTCATGAAGTAATTGGAAATTTGAACGCTGACTGAATATTTAATTATATTAAGGGTTATTGTTATATTTTCTAGGTGTGATAATGGTACCATACACATATTTATAAAGTCTTTTTATCTCAAGGACATATAATTATGGAGTAAATGAATTTTGGGATTTACACTAAAACAATAAATGTGGTTGAGAGGAGTGATAGGAGGAATAAAGGAAATAATTTAACTGCCTATGAGTTGTAATTATTGAAACTGGATGTTAATGACCATCTTTGTTTTTTTTTTAACGGTGCAGTTCAACTTTTTATTTTAATAAAATCAGAATATGCACAGCACATGCAGTGCTAGCATCTAATTGTATGTGTTTATACATTTTTTTACATTTTTCTTAATAAAAAGTTAAAGAAAATGGTAAGAGATGAAATAGAGACAGAGACTGTAGGCAACAGAAAATTAAAACAAGAAAACACATTGAGTTAGCGCACTACGGTTATTTATACATTCCCTTATGTAACACAAACTGCAAAAATCTTTTAAGATAAAATCTTGACACTGCCAAATTTCCTAATCTCGAAGATTGGTTCCAAGAGTAGAAGACTAGCAAGCACCACAGCATGGATTCTGGATTTCCCAGACACTGTTGGAATAGTTATCCTTAAACTAAACATGGATTAGGAAGTCTGGACCACATAATGCCTGTTTTGTAAATGCCCATTCTTTTCTTATCGCATAATTAACTGCTTTCCAGTATACAGCATCCTAGAATTACCTGTTCTGCTTCTTACGTGTCACAGGTGCCCATGGCAGGGTGTAAGGTGGTTACTGACCTTGTGTTCACCTTCTTGATTTTGCCCTGCTGCTGTTTTAATTTCTGTGAGTAAAATAAGAAAGGAAGGCAGCCACTGTTTTATTACATGAAAACTGGCTCCACACCTTACACAGGACTCCTGTCGGTGTTACTGAGGTGTAACTGGCATGTGGGAATTGTATGTATCGAAGGTGCCCAGCTTTGTTTTGATGTATGTATATATTATGAAATGATCACCACAGTCAAGCTAATTAACTACTCACCATCTCACTGTTACCATTTTCTTAGCAAATTTTAAGTGTACAGTACAGTGTTGTTGTACCTGCTATACAAAATAACTGTAGTCACCATGCTGTGCGTTCCATTCCCAGAACATTTTCATTTTGCGTACTGAAACTTCGCACCCTTCGGCCAACATCCGCCCACCTCTTCCCCCACCTCCTTGCTCCTGGCAACCACCATTCTATTCTGTTTCTGTGAATTGGACTGTTTTAATTCCACATATTAGTGAAATCATGCAATGCTTCTCTTCATGTATCTGGCTTGTTTCACTTAGTATCTCATGTCCTCCAGGTTCACCCGTGTTGTCACGAATGGCAGGACTTCCTTTCTAAAGTTAACACTGTTCCATTGTGTGCATGGTGTGTGTGTGTGTGGATCATACTCTCTTTATCCTTTCTCCGTCAGTGGGCACGTCGGCTGTCTCCATGTCTTGGCTGTTGTGAATAACGCTGCAGTGAACACAGGAGAGCAGACACCGCTTCGGGTCCAGACCCCATCTCCTTTGGAGACAGACCCAGAACAGGATCACTGGTTCCTGTGGTAGTTGTGTTTCTAATTTTTTGTGGAACCTCCAAGTATTTTCCATAGTTGCTACACAGTTTGTTTTCCCACCACAGTGCACTGGGGTTACTTTATGTACATAGTTGGTTTAAGAAACTAAACTTACATAGGGCTCCTAAGAATATAAACCTCAAAATTCTACTTGACTATATAATGGAGGGAAGAGATCAGTAGAGTCTTAGATAAATGATCCCTACCTCTTTCCTACTAATCGTTGCCATAGACTGGAATCCCTGAGATGGGAGTTCAAATGATTAAGACCTTTTTCATGGCCTCAGAAATCTTTTAAATAATGAGGACAAGACAGTGCCTGAGTTATATTGGCCCAAGGCTGCACTGTACTCTAGATGGAGGTATCGCCCCATCTTCTATTTCTTATTTCAAATATGTGTATCTGAGTCAGCTAGCCAGCCTCTTAGAAATAGATATATAATGTTTGTGAAGTGTTAGCCTACCCCCAACCACTCAGTGTGAGAAAGATTAAATGTGCACCATATTTTCAGTATTTCAGAGGGTCAAGAGGACACATAACACTAATACAGCATCAGCCTCACATCCATAAAGCCAAGAAAATGAAATTACTACAGCAGCTCATTACAGGTTGATTGCCAGTTCCTTTGTGCAGTTCCATGCCTGACCAACAGAAGTATTTCCATATGCAAAATTTAGCATTATTTGGGGGAAAGGAGTGGACAAAAAAAATGAAAGAGAGAAAAAGAATTCATAGATTGAGCTTCACCAGGGTTTTGGCCAACTCATGCCAGTTATTCAGTTTCCAACATGAACTTAAAACTCACAAGGCCAGAGGTTCACATCAAGAAAATGAACTGCCCTTCAGTGGGCTTGTTGGCAGAAGCCCAGTTTTCCTAGCTTTCTGCTGCCGCTGAGCCCCGTGTCCTAGGACACCCAGGGAGAGACAGCATGGCCCCAAGTGTGCTCCTCCCGAACCGCCCTCTCAGCGCTCCGTTGTTTTCTGGCCTTCGTTAACCTGCGCTACTCTGTGGTGATCAGAAATCCCTTTCCTTCACTCACTCTCCTGCTGCAGCAGACATGCCAGCCTCTCAGCCCAAGCTAACAAGCAAGATAAAGAGAAAACCATGTGGAGTGGCACCCACAGGAGCTCACCACTTCTAGACAGTGCTGCTGTGGGGTTTGCCAGCCCGACCCCTGAAGGAGAACCACCACCAGCACTACTACTAACCAGAGGAATGACAAAAATGCGAGAGTTTTACCCTCTCCCCATGGGCGTACCACCCACAAGGAATGCGGCTGCCCTGCAGACTGTGAGTCCCAAAACCCGTTCCCAGCAAGTACCAGATCCTGCCCAGGACCACATGTGGCCCTGTGTCTCAGCTGGTTGTGCCCTTTGAGGAGCCCCATTCTCTCAAAATAGGACTTGGTGTCACCAATTCCAGCCCCACAAACATGCCTCTTTACTGCAAAGGAACTTACTCTTCACATGGGGATATACCTATAAAAAGTGCAGCTTGAAGTCCCAGACACATCTGACCAACAGATGAATCCCATCATCTAATAAAATGATTCTCAGTATTCTCGTTGCTGGCCACACAATAGAATCACCTGAAAGGAAAAATCAATTAATAATAAAAGTAAAAAACCTGGGAACCTGGAGCCTCATCCTAAGAAACTATTTATTGCTTGTCTGGAGTGGCTCTGACCCTCACTGTTCCCTACTAGAAGCACCCCGATTATTCTGATGACTTCATAAGAGCTGGCCCAGTATGATAGCCTGCCACTTCCACCAAGGGCATTGCCCAGTAAGCCTAGGTGTGTGATTTCCGTGTGATGTCGGGCCTCTCCCAAAGCTGCAGCTTGCAGTCTATGCTCCGACCTTAGTCAACCAGGTCTAGTACCCTATGTTTTTACTCACTAAAGCTGCCAAAGCCCTGCCAGGTGAAGAGGAAAAAATGGATGAAACCCTGAACTCTGCATACCTGGGTCTCCTCTGTTCTGCCACGTACCTTCTCTATGAGTAATGCGGCTTTTTCACAAGGTGGGAACACCCTGTACATTCACAGACCATGCTTCCTCCCTGGCCTGTCAAGCTATAGCCACAGAGAACATAACCTGATCAGTGCATGTGGCCATCGCGACTGGGTCCCCGTTCCCTTCAGGTGACAGTAATGAAAGAGGATGAAGGGGCAACCATCTCCCGCAACCCCTGTTAAATTCAGAAGCCGCTGAGCTGCTTTGGCAATAGCCATCCATACCACTTGATATTCCTTGCAACTGTCTCCCCCACATTGCAAAAACTGGAACAGCGCCTGGTACTGAGTAAGGGACTCGGTGAGATGTTTGATTGCTAAATGAAAGAATAAATGAGCCCTGGCTGGTGTAGCTCAGTGGATTGAGCACAGGCTGTGAACCAAAGGGTCGCAGTTCGATTCCCAGTCAGGGCACATGCCTGGGTTGTGGGCCAGGTTCCCAGTGGGGGCCATGTGAGAGGCAACCACACACTGATGTATCTCTCCTTCTCTTTCTCCTTCCCTTCCCCTCTCTCTAAAAATAAAGAAATAAAATACTTTAAAAAAGAATAAATGAATGACCAGATGCAGCAAAACAGCTGTTTCCACGATGGGAGCGGGAAAGGCGGAGGGATGGCCTCACTGCCAGGGGCCAGTGTTGAACAGGGATCAGTGGAACCACAAGCAGAGTATCAGAGGAGCAGAACTCACAATTTTAACCTGAAAACTCAACGTTTGCTCTTCTTTACTTAAGCACAACCTGGCTTTTTCCCCCCAGGGCCCCTAAACTTTTCTTAGGTCCTTGTAATCCATTTCTAATTTTCTTCTTAGACCCCCAACACAACAGCACCCCAATTATTCCAAAGTGCTCTGCTCTGCCCGCTTTGCCTTTGCCGTTTTCCAGCTCCGCAGTAGCCTGGCTGTTCCGTCCCTCCTTACAAGGGCAGTGGGAAGGAGCTCTTTCCCGCTCTACTGAATAGTTTAAGGGAGATCAGCTAAATGTACAGTAAGACCTTCCTTACTTATTTTCTGACTTCTACAGTGTCAGTTGGAAAGCACTAAACACTTAGACTGCTTATCCGCAAAGCCTTTTGAGTGATGATATGTTTATCTTAGAATTATGGCCTAAATGGTCATTGTATTGCTGCATGTGGGAGAATGAAGCCAAGATGGTTCAGTAATCATATGGTGCCAGACACTGTGCAGCCGGCACAGGACCTGGAGCAGATGACCCTGGTGCCTGTGTTCTGGAGGAGAGGGTTTGAAAGAGAAGTAAGCGAGAACAGGTGAACATCAGCTCTCATGGGCACTCCAGATCAGTTGATATCTTCTGCAGTACAGGTACACTGTTTCTCTTCAACGTTAATTACTGTTCAGGACACCCTCTGTGGCTCTAAAGAGGATCGGATCTGAAATGTGGACGGGCATGCGCCCGTGGGGGAAGGCACTGCAGAGGATGACAGAGAAGGCGAGAGGGGTCAGCTGTACTGAGCTCCGTTTATGTGCGTTGCTCTGGAGATCGCTAAGATGCCAGTCCAGCAACATCTATTCCACCTACGTGCTGATACTTTTATCCTTTGGCTTAAGGCAGTATTTTTCAAAATATTGTCCACAGACCACCTGCTTTAGAGTCATCTAATGGTGTTTGCTAAAAACAAAACAGCAGACCACGTTCCTGTGTCCCAGCTCAGCACAGCAGAGTCTCTGAGGTCTTGAACTTGTCTTGACCAAACCACTCCGCTCAACCCTTTGAACCATGTAGTCTCGACAGCTGGCTTAAGACTCTACCAGCTATTACATTTAAAGACTCCCAAGAAGCAATAGCACTGTGAGCAGATATTGGTCATTTTTCTTGGAAGATCTGAGATCAGGTTATACCGAAGTAGTTGAAAAGAATGTGCAGGCTCAAATATCCAAGTGCAAGACTAGGACACCACCAAGGGGAGGGAATCAGGGTGGAATGGCCAGAGAGCCAAAGAGAACCTTCTTTGCTTCCCCCTTTTGCCCCAGGCTGTATCATTTGTCATAGTTTAATTCAGTTCAGCAAGCATATACGGCACTAGGGCTGAAGGGAACCAGAACAGGTTCACAATCCTATGGGAGTTTACAGCTTGGTAGAGGAAGCAGGCCTTGAATGGGGAATTTAAATAAATATGGTAAGCCAGATACAGGGATCTGCACATGAAATTTTGGGGGCTGAGAAGAGGAACTCCTAACTGAGACTTAGCTGCTAGAGGAGGAAGTGGCTGATGAGGGAAATAAGTAGAAATTAGGCAGATGGGAGTGCAGGCGGGGCGCTTTCGGAAGGGAAATGAAGGGGGGCCAGGAGCTGGCAGGAAGTGGAGCATGCTCCCAACCAAGAGCATACTGCACAACCACAGGCTGTGAATCCTAAAGTGATCCCATCTATCAGCAATTTACAAGCAGTTCAAACTGCTTTCTCGTGAGGCACAAGGAAAGGAAAGATGATCAATGACCCTGAATGGGTAGGCACGCGCCAAGGCAGGGAGGTATGTCTTCGTCTTGATAACTTTCAGGGGTTTTTTTGCCAGCCATCTAGAAGGCTTCTCGGATAAGTCCTTCAAATTCATTCCAACCTTATGGTCTCAAACTCTTCGTTGTGGTTGCTCCAAAAACATGTTCCAACCAGTTTATAGGCCCTCTCTGGGGCATTGTGCGTGGGGTTGCAACAACGAACGAGTTGACAATAATATCAAAAATTGTTCAATCCAGACATGAGAATGTTCTGGCCATCACTGGACGCACGTGAGAAACAGGAACGCTGACAGCCTTTTCAGGGGAGCCTGAGGGCAGAGGCAGGAGCCACGTGCTTCAGCATGCCCCTGTGTGCTGTTCGAA
This sequence comes from Anoura caudifer, assembly GCA_004027475.1. Classification (NCBI taxonomy): domain Eukaryota; kingdom Metazoa; phylum Chordata; class Mammalia; order Chiroptera; family Phyllostomidae; genus Anoura; species Anoura caudifer. The sequence continues at coordinate 368,656 of PVKU01000868.1, forward strand.
TTGTTTCCATGTGGACCTGTTGCCTCTTCAAGCAAGTTTAAAAGAGAACTAAAGAGATTTATTTCATGGCATGAAGAAGTTGTTTGTCAACATACTAATTTTTATTCAAAACCAAGTTAATGATTCCATGGCCACAGTGGAGCAGTAGTATCCTTAAAGTAGTTTTTCACAGCTTGAGAAAACATGGTATTGGACAAATACAGATTTTATATGTTCTGCGTAACATTGGCTTTTTTTTTTTCCCAGTTTGCAGCACATCTTGTGAAGATGAAATATCCAAGAGTCTGTATTCTAGACGGTGGGATTAATAAGATCAAGCCGACATGCCTCCTCACAGTGCCATCTCCTCAGATATGAAGGACCAGAGGATGCCTGTCAGAGGACAGGGTGGCGTCGGCTCCCGACGGCGCGGCTCCGCACAGCCTGGCGGCTCTGAGGCAGAGCTGTGCTTCCACAGCACTGCGTTTCCATAACGCTTGGTCATCAGATACGCTCTTAAAATCTCATAACCCAAATGTTCAACTATCAGGCAAGAAACTTGACTGTACCTGTATTGCTGAAAGAATTTTCTTAACAGTGAAATGAGATTGTGTATTTTCAGCACATTGCAACACAAAGCCAGAGGAATTCAGCTGACAAGGCAGATTTAGTGTTATCAAGAAATCTCACTTGCACTAAAAAAAAAGCTGTTTTCCATAGCACTGAACAGACAGTCCTAACAAGGGTATTATTTAGAAATATAGGTCGAATGTAGACTGAAATCATGTTTTCAGGATAATGAAAAGTGAAAGGCCATGCATAGTGCATTTCTTATAACTAACTGCTACATACGATAACTCATTTCCGGCCCAGACAAGTTGAGTGTGTGTGCATCTGTGTGTGTGTTCAGAGGGAGAAGAATTTAGCCCATTGAAGAAAGGAATAATAGTCTACTTCCAGAAAAATGAAAGTATATTGCATAGAATATTTGTTCATGTTCTGTAGCAGAGAAACCCAAAATAAGAGCAACTTTAACAAACTAGAAGTTTATTTTTCGTAGTGAGCCTAGGGCTAGTATATCTGTTTCACAGTCATTAAGTACTCAGGTGTTTTTCTCATTGCTTTCCCTTAACACGTGGTTTCCGTCCTGTGGATCAAGATGGCTACCCAGCTCACCCACCTTCACACCTGCAATTTAGAAGGAAGGAATGAAGGAGGAGGGGGTGGAGAGGAAAGGAAGGAAAGAAGAGAGGATGAAAGAGAAGGGAGGACACACTTCTTCTGTAAGGACAATATCCAGAAGTTGCACATATTACTTCTGTTTGCAAACCATTGGCTAGACCTTCAACATACGGCTTCACCTAGATGTAAGGAAAACTAGGAATATAATCTTTGTCTGGACAGCCATTGGTGCAGTTTAAAAGCAAAAAAGCACCCCTATGGGAAGAGAACACATACAGAAGGACAACTAGCAGCCTCAGCCACATTATTCTAAACATTAAGTACCACATTGAGTCATAAACATACCACGATTTTATGTACCATGAAAGAAGAAAAATGTAACCAAATAAACTGACACATCAATTATAAGATGCATCTCCATTTCAAAAATGCATAAAAATATGCACCTTAGAGTTACTGAAATAGAGTACATCTTTGACTCTTTAGTTTTATTTTAACTCAATTGTGTTTGTTCATCTTTAAGTTATATTCATCTTCAATATTAGGACTACCTAGGTACAACATTTTAATAAGAGCCTCAATTCAATGTTCTGGCTATGGTTTTATTGTTGCTCTTTGTTTTGGGTTTTTGCATTTTTTTATTGAAATATAATTAGATATCATGAAAATCACCTTTTAAAATGTACAGTTAAGGTTTTTTAGTGTCCTCACAAAATTGTGTGGTCATCACTAATTCCAGAACATTTTTATCACCCCAAAAAGAAATCTTGTACTTATTAGCAGTCATTCCCCCTTAACTTCTCCCACGGTGTTTGATTTTTGTACATAGAGTGCAATAGGTACCCAACTTTATTTTTGCATGTGGGTATCAAGTTGTCTCATGGGCCATGTCATTTTTTTATTGTTGTTCAAGTACAGTTGTCTCCATTTTCACCCCACCATGGCCTCCCACCCTCGAGCCCACCCTCTTTGGCTTTGTCCATATGTCCTGTATACATGTTCCTTGATGGACCTTCCCCTGTTTTCCCCCATTTTCCCTCTTTCCCCTCCTCTCTGGTTGCTGTCAGTTTGTTCTTTATTTCAATGTCTCTGGTTATATTTTGCTTGCTTATTGTTTTGGTGATTAGGTTCCACTTAAAGGTGAGATCATATGGTATTTGTCTTTCGCTGCCTGGATTATTTCACTTAGCATAATGTCACTTTGTTTTTTCAATAAAATTATAGTAATTCATCAAATACATTTTGATACCTACTATGTGCAAGACTGCAACATAATCAATAATTTTATTATTCTGTGACCCCTTACATAATATACAAAGAAAAATTGTGAGAATAAATGAGAAAACAAAGTTTTGCCACAATTTCTGTATCATTTTGGGGGGCCATCATCTTCACTGGTTAGGGAAGGATTAAATCCTGCTGTCTTTTCCTCCAGTCTTTGCTGACTTCTCTGACTTCATAGTCGTAATGCAGCACTGATGATGCTTTGGGAAGAGTAGTTCCGAGTCTTCTTAGCCTCAATGGAAAAGCAGAGAAGGGTGATGGGTGGAGATCAGATTGAACGGGGTGGCAAGTGGTGGGAGCATGAAGCCCTGAGTGCCATGAGGAGAGCTGTGCTGGGGATGATAGTGGCCAGCCATCACCGCAGTTTTGCATTGGGTCTTTCTTTATTTCTTTAATACTTTTATTTTTTATCAGTTTTATAGCTTTTTTTCATGTTTTTTATTGTTCAAGCACAGTTTTCTTCCTCTTCCCCCCACTGATCCCCCCACCCCAGTCATCCCCACTTCCCACCCTTGATTCCACCCCCCTTTGGTTTTGTCCATGTGCCCTTTATACATGTTCCTGAAATCCCTTCCCCCTTGATCTTTCTTGAAATGTGATGCGGTTAGGCTTTTGAAAAATGAAAGCATGTTAAACATTCAAATTATAAATAATATTTAATATTCTCAACAGTAAGATAAGAAATAGCATATAATCACTGCCATGTGTACAGGCAGAGTCTGTTATTCAGTGACAGATGGTTTCAGCCAAGTTGACCTCAACAACCATTTGTTGAACTAAACCTGTATAACCCATGATTTATAAGGGTCATTTTAATTATATTACTTCTACATTATCACTCTCAGCATTGTTTCTGGTGTCAGCAGTCTCTTCCCCTGCTCTGCCCAGGGTGTCCGCACGTACACACGCACGCGTTCTTCCTCACCCAGCACCAGTAGCATCTCCTCCAGTCTCTGACCCCCATGCTGCATCAAGGGCTTCTAATCTATCCAAGCATCTCATTTATATGTGTAATAATATACTTGGCACATCATTTTGTGATTATCTGTCCACATGTGGGCCCAATGTTAAAATATGAGCTCCTTTAAGTCAGAGGCCATCATGTACACTTCTTGTCTTCAGCAGCCCACTGCACCAGAGATGCTCGATGAACAAGAAACTGGATCGAACTGAATCTCTAGTTGAGGGATTTTAGACTCTCTATGGATAGAAAAAAACTTAACCCAGTTAATTTTTTTCAAGTGCCAAAACTGTCTGGTACCTGATGAACATAAATAAATTAAAATCTCAATTCACTGAGTGAAGAAAGGATCTCCAAAGTACCACCCAGCTCTAGGTAAACTATTATAATCCTAGAAGTTGGAACAGATAACATCCAACAACAGGATAAACTAAGCTAGTTGCATCCCTTTTCCAAAACACAGAAATGCTAGATTAAAAATGTCTAATCGTTTACCAAAGTTTAACAGGTCAGAACTTCCTTGATGTCAGATGGGAAGACTAACTGAAACACTGTCAGCCCCCAGGGATATCAGACGTTAGCAGAGGCCCCAGGAATTGAGGCTTTAACATGCCTGTGAGACACAGCCGGGGGCCTTCTGGTAGGGGGTCCAGACTAACATTACTGTACAAGTGACAGTCTCCAAGCACTCTGCTCCAGGAAGCGACCAGCAGTAACTCATCACCAAATCAGGAACCTACGAGGGGAGGCTGTCATGGCCTGGTATTTTGAGTGAAGGAATTCAAGTCTCCCGACATACACAGATGGAAGTACTCAACGGAAAGGCTGAGGTAAGTCCCCAAATTAGAACAGGCTTTAGACATGCATTCATCTGACTATTTAAAAAGGAGAACAGTGAATTATATATCACACTTTTGAAAAGCATAGATGGTACCAGATCTTTGATTTCTCTGTCCTCTTCTCCAAGTAGTTACCAAAAAGTACATTGTTAGAGATTCATATCAACAACATGATGCAGTCTCTCAAAAAGGTCCTATGCACTGGTGTCACTCAGTCAAACCCACTCCAGTGGGGGAGAGAGGGCAGCTGTGGGGTTGGTGGCTGTCTCACTCTATCCGGGTCACAGCCATCCATCTCACTGGTGCGCACGCTGGCTTTGCATCTGCCTCCTGTTAACCAAATAACACATTTTTTCTGGTTAAGCACTCATCAAACCGAAGAGTGGAAGCAAATGATAATGTTTATGATAAATTTTGTTTACGTATTGAGTCACAAAACCAAACACCCTTCACAACTATCAACTTAGATTTTATGTGAAAAAATAATACGGAAATGTTACAAACCTTAACTGTCTGACACTAGAAATTTAGCATATGCAGTTGTTCTCACACAACTTTTAGGTTTTGTAATCCAGTTTTATCTTACTTAATATTACAAATAATATACATTGTAAGTAAGCTATTTAAAAAGTTAGCTACATTTTTTTAAAAGTTGCATGTATTTATATCTTTTCTGAGTAATTTTCTTAATAGCATCTGAAAAGTGCTTGTCACTTGAAGTGTAAATTTGGACCCTGGCAAATTCAGAATTCTACAGTTAGATTGTGATATTTATATCTTTTAGGCTTAATGTTGCCTCTTAGGTTGGCATTCATTATTTAGCATCCCTCCTCACTCCTCTCACAGGACCCATTTTTAGTTCACGTTGTCTGCAGTGTTTCAATAGTACTGCTCTGTTCTCATGCTCACGGTGACCAGCACACTGTGCATAGGTGGGCACCGAGGCACGGTGTCGCTGACATCCCTGGATATTATACATCAGTCCCCTGGAGAGTGGAGGTTAAAACGCTGTCCTGTCTTGGTTTAAGACGAATCTGGGAGCTATAACAATTGCATTTAAAGCGTTAGATCAGATTCTAAATACTGCTTCCTGCCACACTGAAAGATTCAAGTTTTGAAAATATTCATGTCCTGGTATATATCTGTGACTTTACAAAAAAAAAGTACACCTTTGATTCTGCTTAAAAATGTAATAGATTGCTAGTTAAAGCATTAACACCTGAGATAATTCATGTATTAATTTTCTCATTAACCCTGGATACTTATTTTTGTTTCTCATTATTAATTTTATCTCAACTATATTAGCACACTTTTCAGTCCTTCAGGGAAGAATAATTTAGTGTTTTAAGGCACACGGTGTGCTGAAACCGGCTCGCAGGGGCTTGGAGCTGGTGTCCAACACACCCATTTCTTTCAAGCTCCATGTTCAGTGATCTTATATTGGTAGCTGAAAATTGGCCACACCATGAAAGCAGGCAAACATCTCAAATCACAGCTTTCTTCTTATTTACTTCTTTATTTTGAAAACCAATCATTAATATTTCCCAGCATCCATGCAATAATGTAACAAATATTTAAAATTTCAGTGGTGACTTATATGACTTACATAAAGCAAGATGTTACACTCTTGTACAGAAATTATCCCATAAAATGACAATAGTTCAAGCAGAAGCTAACCATAAGTGTCCTATAAATAACTGTGTGGCATTCTGCAATGAACTCAAAAATGCCCCTTCTGACTAAGTATAGTACTACCAACATTGATGCTAAAGTCCATTATTGTCAGCCAAATTCATTCTATTAAATCAAGACGAGTGAATCAATGAGGACATTATTTATTGCAATTATTTAGCCCTTTTAATTAGCTTGTCCTGCCTAGGACATTAACTGAGACTTTTAAAGAGCTGCTACACGTTTATTGTAAAGCCTGATTGAAATGTTATGTGAGTGTATTATTGGGTATGTACTTTATTACCTAGCAGCTAGAACAAAAGATATGAACAAAATGCTAAATACCTGGTACAAGTTACTTGGAGAAACATAAAAAATGAAACCAGTGCACTGTAAAAGGGTCCCACTAACAACCCCGAGCGCTGTAATTCCCCTCACAGAGTCACGCTGTTGTTGCTCCCTGAGAGCGCACAGGTGATTCAGCTGCCTCAAGGGCAGGTGAGACCCTAACTCCCCATGATGTCTCTCCCCTCAAATGGCCTGTGTAGTTTCGTTTACCCAGATCTCGGAAAGCTGGAATGAGGAAGAACTTTGGGCTGGGCTTTCAGGTTGGCTGGCAATTGTTTAGTGTTCAGATTTGAGAAGAGTTGAACTTTCTCAAGGATCTTTCTTTCATAACACGAAATCCCCTGAAGCCCACCAGAACCAAGCAAACCCTGCTTCCATTGAGGAAGCTCACTCTCCACTGCGGCTGTCCTGAGAGCAGGGCATCCCCATCTCCCACCGGAAGTTGGCGACCTCCCAGCGGAGGTCAGAAGTTAACCTCCGACACCTCGAGACTAAGAAACTGTGTTTCAAGATCCCAATGCTATCACATTAAGAAAAAATTGTCCAGTAAAATAGCAGGATACAAAATACATATTCGGAAATAAGTTGCATTTTTACACACCACTAATGAGCTATCAGAAAGAGAAATTAAGAAAGCAATTACATAAAAAAGTACCTAGGAATAAATTTAGACCTAGGAGGTAAAAGACCTGTTCTAAAAAAATTATAATCATTGCAGAAAGAAACTGAAGAAGGTACAAATCAAAGCATATACCATACTCATGGATGGAAAGAATTAATATAGTTAAGATGCCCATACTACCCAAAACAACCTGTAGATTCAATAAAACCCCTATCAAAATACCAATGGCTTTTTTCACAGAACTAGAACAAATAATTCAAAAATTTATGTGGGGCCACAAAAGACCCCAAATAGCCACAGCAATCTTGAAAAAGAACAACGTTGGAAGAATCTTGCTACATGGTATCAAACCACATGGTAAGGCCATAGTTATCACAACAGCACAGTACTGGCATAAAGAGACATACAGATCAGTGGAATAGCATAGACAGCCCAGAAATAACCTGTGCCTTTATGGTCAATATGTGACAAAGGAGGCAAGAACATACAGTGGGGTAAAGATAGTCTATTCAATAAATGATGTTGAAAAAAATTGAACAGGTCCATGCCAAAAAATGAAACTAGACCACCATCTTATACCACACACAAGAACAAATTCAAAATGGAATAAACACTTAGATAGACTAGAAACCATACAGATTCTACAAGAAAACATAAGCAGTAAAATCTCAGACATTTCTTACAGCAATGTTTTTTCTGATATATCTCTTCAGGCAGGGAAAACAAAAGAAAAATAAGTGGGACTGCATCAAACTGAAAAGGTTTTATACAGAAAAGGAATTTATCAACAAAAATGAAAAGACAACCTGCTGAATGGCAGAAAATAATTGCCAATGATACATGCAATAAGGGATTAATATCCAAAAGGTATAAAGAACTCACACAACTCAACATCAAAAAAACAAACAGTTCAGTTAAAAAATGGGCAGAGGACCTGAGTAGACACTTCTCCAAAGAGGACATACAGATGACCAATAGACACATGGAAAGATGCTTAATGTCACTAATTATCAGAGATGCAAGTGAAAACCACAATGAGACATCACCTCACACTTGTCAGAATGGCCATCAATAAATTGACCGACAACCAGTGCTGGCGCAGTTGTGGAGAAAAGGAAATGAGTGCACTGTTGGTGGGAAAACAAGATTGCTGCAGCCACTAGGGAAAACGGTATGGGGTTACCTCAAAAAATTAAAAATAGAACTACCTTATGACCCAGCAATTTTACTTCTGGGTATATCCCAAGAAACCCAAAATCCTAATTCAAAAAGATACATGCATCCTTATATTCGCTGCAGAGTTATTTAAAATAGCTATAATATGGAAGCAACCTAAATGCCCATGAATACACAAGTGAATAAAGAAATTGTAGTGCATGTATACAATGACATATTACTTGGCCATAAAAAATGAAATATTACCATTCTCAACAACATAGATAGACCTAGAAGGTATTACACTAAGTGAATAACTCAGACAGACAAATACAAATACCATATGATTTCACTTATACTATGTGGAATCCAAAGAACAAAATAAATGAACAAACAAAACAGAAACAGACTCATAGATACAGAGAACAGACTGATAGTTACCAGTTTGCAGGGGCATTGGGAGGTTGAGTGAAAAGATTAAGGGATTAATTAATACAATTGGTAGTTATTGTACAAAATAGTCATGGGAATGTAAAGTTCAGCACAGGAAATACAGGCAATAATGTTAGGACAAAGGTCTCAAGGTGTGGGCATTTGCAAGTGTTATTTTTGGCTGAATGTTAAAATACAGCACAGCACTTTGCAGAGGCAGTGGTAACAGGATGAGCTGACAGGGACTCAGCTGGATTTGCCAACTACATGCCCAATGGCTGAGCCTCCCTTCAAGGAGTCAGAGCTAAGGACACGAATCTCCTGTCTCCTTTATTTACTGCAAGTAAATAAAACTACTTTGCAACAACCAGGTCTCATTTTTTAATAGACACCCGAGTGGAGAACCCATTGAGTTCAGTGATATTGTAGTAACTTTGGGGGTGCCAGGTGGGTCCTTAAACCATCCAGGGGATCACTGCATAAAATGCATAATTGCTAAGTATGCTTTATGCCTGAAACTAACATAAAATAATATTGAATGTCAACTGTAATTAAGAAAGAAAATTTTTTTAAAAAGATCATAGGAAACAAAAACAATTTTGTCAGCAGCAACAACAGAAACCAGGAAAAAGGAAACCAAAAATCAGATATGAATCATTAATTTCTCTTGGTACTAATGGGAGTTAAAATGCAACGTTTTCAGAGTACAGTCTGAAGAAAGGGCTGATATTAAAGGCAGAAAGTAAGTTTCAGAAACTGAAGGAGCCCCCTGAGAGCAAACACTGTTCCAGGATCCCTGGACTGTTTGATCTGCCACGAAGCAAACACCGGAGACACAGCTCCTCCCTTCCCAGGAAACGAGACCGAAAGCAGCAGCAGAAGATAGACTAAGAGTTTCCTTCAGGTAGCTCTGCAGCCACTGCTCTCCTGTCCCTGCCAGAGCGTCAAGACGGAGCTTAGCAATACCCCGGCCAGGTATCTGGACAAGTTCATGGAAGACTACCTCCTGCCAGACACACATTCCCGCAAGCAGGTCAAAGCAGCCACCGATGTCATCTGCAGTTTCCTGAAGGAGCAGTGTTTCTGAGGTGCCTCCCACCCTGTACAGGTGTCCAAAGTTGTGAAGGGCGGCTCCTCGGCAAGGGCACGACACTCAGAGGCCGATCTGATGCCGATCTCGTGGTCTTCCTCAGCAAACTCGGAAGTTTTCAGGAGCAGTTTGATCGCCGAGCAGAGTTCATCCAGGAAATCAGAAAACAGCTGAAAGCCTGTCAAAGTGAGACAGGAGAGCAGTTTGAGATCCAGGGTACTGCACGGTGGAACCCCCGCAGGCTCGGGTCCCCCTGGATCGACGAAGGGGTGGAGTTTGATGTATTGCCTGCCTTTGATGCCCTGGGTCAGGTGCCAAAAGGCTACAGACCTGACTCCCCAGTCCACGAACACTACAGACCAGACCCCCAAATCTATGACAAGCTCTTTCAAGAGTGCAAAAACCTGGGGAAAGAGGGCGAGTTCTCCACCTGCCTCACAGAGCTGCAGCGAGCCTTCCTGAAGCAGCAAACAAGCTCAAGAACCTTATCCGCCTGGTCAAGCACTGGCACTAAACGAGCAAGGAGAAGCTGGGGAAGCCCCTGCCCCAGCGTATGCCCTGGAGCTGCTCACGGTTTACGCTTAGGAGCATGCAAACAAGGAAATTACATTCAGCACAGCTCAGGGATTTCAGACTGTCTTGGAATTAGTCATGAACTACCAGCAGCTTCTCATCTACTGGACAAAGTATTACGACTTTGAAAATCCTGTTATTGGTCAATACCTGATGATGCAGCTCAAGATACCCAGACCGGTGATTCTGGACCCCGCTGACCCTACAGGAAATGCGGCTGGTGGAGACTCACGTATCTGGCCGTGTCTGGCACAAGAGGCTAAAGCCTGGTTGAGTTACCAGTGCTTCAAGAATTGGGATGGGTCTCCAGTGGGCTCCTGGGACATTCAACTTCCAGAAGAGAGTGAAGATGGCTGGACATGTGCCATACTCTGAACACCAGTGCATCTTAGGGGACAGGGCTCCAGAGTCCTCTGGGCCAGCTTCCTCATTTCAAGGGGCCGAACTTTGATTCAGAGAGGACAGAAGACTGCCCCAAGCTAGCAGTGAGTAGGACAGACCTACAACCAAAATCCAGGTCTCCTGAACCCACCCTTCCCACTATTCTGTGCTTCTCTTCTTTCATAGATAACATTTTCCTTCAGCATGCCCCGCCCCCCGACCTATTCTCAGACAATAGTCTCTGAGTTGGACAAGTGTGGGATGTAGACAAGAGCAGGATCCCAGCCTTGACTTTCTTCTATGTACCTGGCAGGAGTGTTTCAGTCCAATTTATTATTGTTTGCAATAAAAATAATAGCAAAAAAAGAATAAATTGTCTGTCTTGAGAAAAACAATACATGTTTCAGAATGAGCAGAGAGGAGAGAGTTTTCCTCCCTCTGAAGAAACCATGAATTAGCTGTGGCCAGGTGGCTCGGTTGATTGGAGTGTCGTCCATATACCAAAAGATTGTGGGTTCAGTCCCAGTCAAGGTCAAGGCACATACCTAGGTTTCGGATTTGATTCCCAGTCAGGGTGCATAGGGGAGGTGACGAATCAATGTTGCTCTCTCTATCTCTCTCTCTCTCTCTCATTCTCTCTGTCCCTCTCTCTCTCTCATTCTCTCTTTCTCCCACCTTCCTCTGTCTAAATAAAATTTAAAAAAACATTCTCGGTGAGGATAAGAAAGAAAGAAAGAAAGAAAGAAAGAAAGAAAGAAAGAAAGAAAGAAA